>CM073772.1:123815448-123914113 GCA_037158775.1 Hetaerina titia
ATATATATATATACACATACATATATATACATACATACATACACACATGTATACACATCCTCGCGAAGTCCCTAACCTGTACGTTAATACTTATTGTAATGAACTAAGTCCTGGGGAATTTCGACTACGAGCATTCTGCTCCCTTATCGTTCTTGGAAAAAATGACATTTTAAACCTGTCAGTCTTGCAGTCTATCCCTTTAGTCTTAATTCGTGATCCCTTCGACCGTAATACGTTGGGGTTCGTATTCTATCCTTGATGTCATCGGAAAAGGGCCCATCTTTAAATGTTTTTAAGAAGTTTAATCAATATTGGAAACGCCGCTGTGTAAGAGAATCCCAACCTAAATTGTCTAGCAAAGTCCGATACGGCTGCTGAGTTGGTCATAACAATGTTTGACAAATCTAGCCCCCCTCCGCTGAACTCGATCTAATTCCGAAGCCAAATTTATGTTACGAGGATACCATATACTGGCGGCATATCTAGGTGGGGCCTGACCAAGGCAAGGAAACATCGTTCTTTCACCTTTTCGTCGCTTTTACCTAGCACTCTTTTCACAAATCCCAATTTTTATTAGCACGACCGCATATTTCTCGTAAGTGTTTTCCCCCAGGACAGATCGTGAGTAATTGTTACACCCAAGTATTTAAAGGAATCTACCCTCGCGATTATGGTTTGTTTCACTTTGTAACTATAAGGGAGGGAATTATTCTTTTCCCAAAAATATAGTACTACGCATTTTTTAAAATTCAAATCCAATTGCCATGTATCGCACCAATTTTGAATTGCATCTAGGTCGTTGGCTAACACGACTCTGTCTTCGTGACTTTGGATGTCCCCATAAATTACTGCATCATCGGCGAAAAGACGGAGCTTGCTATTAACTACGGTACTGAGGTCATTTATGTAAATAAGGAAAATGAGGGGACCTATGACACTTCCTTGTGGTATATATATATATATACATATATACTATACATATTTGTAAGTGTATATATGTGTGCGTGTGTATATGTATATATATATCTTTGGCAGCAACACACAAAAAGAACACTTACGTTAATTCTTCATAATTTCGACGGCATGGTGCTGCGTCTTCATCAGAAGATTAGTTTGGACCTAATTGAATTTTCCTGTAATAGGTTTTTTCTTTTTTAAATTTATGATCAAAGAGGAAGACATTAACGAAATCTTATCAGACAACGGATTAGGTTTGATAGGCGTACACGTTATAATACTCAGTCCACTTGTCCTTTTTCCTGATGTATAGCAAAAGACTACTACGAAAATATCACCTAAAAGTTTATTAATTGAAAATTTTAAAGTGAAATTTCTAAAAAACAGATTTCAGTGGTATGAACTTAATAAAAACACTAATTGGCCCATTTACATGACAAATATGATCAAGCACCGCCTCGTCATACCCAAAGATTAGTCTTTTAGACTAAGTATGATGCGGTGAATTAATGATTTTTAAATAGTCATACAAGCTGACTTACAATTTATTAATCAAGAATGAAATGCATAACTTGTCCTTATTGTGTGACTTTTTTCCTCACTAAATAATACAAGTACCTGGCTAGTACAGGGGTTCCGGCAATTGTTAGGAATGGTGTAATTTTCGTAATGAAACCCTATGTATAAAATAAACCTGAGCTACACAGCGTTTTTAATAATAATGGTGAAAACCTTGGAAATTTAATTGTAGGAAATACAAATTTGAATTGCCCACAGGATATTTTGCCACGGCGCCTACGAGAAATGGCGCTAAGTTGCACTCTGAAAGACTATTTTCATAAAATTGAAAAAAAAATGGTGCGTCAATTCTCCTCCCTATTTCTTCACACACCGATGCTCAAACGGGCTGTGATTCGCGACATTTAAACGTAAAACGTTAAAGCTACCCACATAAGAAACACTTAAAAGATTTTTTTAATTGCAAATTTGTTTCTGCGAAGAATCGAAGGGATTTGAATTTTATGTTTGTCAACTGAAAACAATTTAGACCGGAAAATTAATTTTTAGGTCTAATAGATAATTTTAGTGACACTTGTATCGGCCTGTAGGAAGAATTGTCACGCGACGGAGCGATCGATCGACACGCGTGGCCCATGAGCGGGACTCGATCCAGAGAAATCTCCCCGTGGGCTGGCGGGAGCGTTTCCCCCATGCATTACACAAAACGATGATTGTGTCCGAGAGAAAAGTACACGTGTGCATGTACTTTTTTCCCAGCATTAAAAGGACACAATTTAGGAGTGAAAAGCGCGATAATTGGAGCATCATCACTTCGCGAGCCACTGGACGCCCTCTCCGCTCCGCTGCCCAGCCACTCCTCCCCACTTCAACCTCCGAGGAAATGATGAATTCCGGCCGCGGAAGGTTACGTCTTGTGTCCCTTCCTCTCTCTGCCTCCTCCTCTTGGCGAATACGGAGCGCACGGCCACTCAATTTACGCACCGTTTTGCCGCACAATGCACGGCCTGGTGTCTCGGCCAAGCGCTCTCCTCCTCCTCGTCCTGCGGGAGAGGGGCTGGGGCCGGAGGGGGAGAGTTGGGTGAAGGGGGCGGGTTCGGTTCTCCTTCGGGGACTGGAACGTTTGCGCGCGTCTGTGTTTGTGGCGTTGGGGGCGGATGAGAGGAGAGGGGAGTTACGGAAGGTGGTCCAGCAGGCGCCCGGCGAGTTCCACGGTGTGGCCTTGAGGGTAGTTTAACAGCGAGAAGTGGGGGAGGGGGGATGAAAAGGAGGGAGGAGTGAGGAAAAGGGGGTATGGCGGAGAGGGGGCATCTATATCTCCCCCGAAATCCTCCCACAACTCACCCACCTTTCGAGCCTCACCCTCTTCTCTCCCTCGCCGAGTCTAGGCGCAGGGGGAGATTTACGGTTCGCCCGTGGTATGGGAATGGTACGGCTGGTTTCGAAGGTTCGGGAGGAGGGAGGGGGATTGAGAGGGGCGGGAGGGTCGACCGAGCGCCGCCTGGGCCCCCCCTCCCCTCTGCAGACACCTCCCTCTGGCCTCCTCCGGGTCACTTCGCATCGGTCCGCCGAAAAGGCCGTCCGGCTCTGGCCTTCTCCCCACTTCCCCGGGTGGTCCGAAGGGCAATCGGGGAAGTACGGTGTCGGCGGCAGGGGTGGGGCCTGGCTGTTTGCACGGGACAGGCCCGTGGAACTGGCGCCGGTTCAATCCACTCGCCCCGCTCTCCCGATCTGAGACGAATTCGCTCCAGGTGTGCGGGCGAACGAATCAAACAGCTGCCATTTGCCCACGCTCCCCGGAGGTGTACGCTCTTTTGTTTTTCGGTGTTCGCAGAAAGACGGTGCAGTTTCTGAAATATTTTCTGGAACAAATTCCAATTCCCTTAATAACAAATGCATGAACCATACGCTAGACCACCGATAAGTGTAAAGGTAACTTAAAAACCGCGATGGGGAGGTATAGATATGTTACAAGATGGATTCACTAAAAAAGTCGAATTGTCTCATGCGTGTTCAAAGACAAAATTTAAACCACCGCAATTACATGCTATTAAATTCTATCCTTGATGGTGTGGTGGAGGCTGCATGGGTGATTTACATGCCACTCCTGCAACACTTGAGTGTTTCTTAATTTTTACTTACAGAATATTTCAGTAAAATAATTCAAATAAGCAATATTAAGACAACTAAAATGACATGCATTATAGTATCTAAGTGAGATACACTTCTTTACAAATACGAAATGAGCTGGGAATAAAAAAGACGATAAATGAAGCTAGTTGAGATGAAAGACGCGTTTGGTTACTGAGAATGAAACAATAAAAAGAACCCTTCCCCTTTGCGTGATCGAATAATGGTATTCTGATCCCTTATTGTCCGTGGGGAAATAGGACATCTTAAATCTATCTGTTCTACCATTGATCTCTCTAATTTTAGTGACACGATCTCTCCTACTGCAGTACGATGGGGGTCATAATACATTTTCAACATCACTGTGAAAGAGACCTCCTTCCAATTAATGCAAGAGATTTAATCTGTAATTTAACCTTCGCTCCGTGTAAAAAGAGACGTTTCAGGCGTGATATGATGGAATAACATGATTAATTAAAATTAGCAATTTTCCACAAAAATAAATTTTATTAATACGTCCGGTTTCAATGCAACTACATCATCTTCTGGTGGGACCAGAAGATGATGTAGTTGCATTGAAACCGGTCGTATTAATAAAATTTTATTTTTGTGGAAAATTGCTAATTTTAATTAATTCGCTCCGTGTGTGATTCCCCTCCTAGTTCCTCAAATAACAATAATCCAAAGTCTATGTATTTTACATTCCATTTACCTAAGTAGATAGATGGATTTTAACCCCATTTTGATCTTATGAAACCTAATTTGGCACTATTTATAAGAGATACCTACCCGTAGGTTGGAGAAATACGCCTCCGACCAAATCACAGGATTGCCATTTTATTATTTGTCTAGTTTTGGTTCAATTAAATATGATCACCCGTGACTAATCAAATTACAAAATAAATAGACATCAGGGCTGATGATTTGATCTATTCCTACATTGGGAGATGATTTACGTGTGCTTTAAAGCCCTAGGTATGTCATGTAAAGCAAGGGCCAACCTTCCTTAAATGTCTCATCAAAAAATGACTCGCATGGGAAGCCGTATTGGAATAATACGAGAAGTTGTGCGAGGAAGAGTTTATGGCAGACTACATATTCGAATTCTTGTTACGTGCAACTATCAATCAGAAGCAAGCAAGACGTGTAGGTACCATTGTTGATAACAAATGAGCTCTGCGTGCGAAATAGTAGCGGAGTGACAATATCGCGCATATTCAAATAGGAGCAGGAAGAAAGAGACGCGGTGGAAATTTTAATTCACAAGCTGGAGGAATTCCGTAGACTTAGCAGCAGAAAAAACTTTTAATGTAAATCCTTCCAAGTTGAAGTACAACATTCGCAGCCGATTTTATCCGAGTTGGTTCGTACGAAACGACGCCACAATCCGATCGGGCGTGTCTTCCCAATTTTATTCATACGCTTCTTTCGGCCCATAAGAATAACAGGGGAATGAAAGAGAAAAGGAAAGGAGAAACATCACCGAAATAAGGAGTGCTAACGAATGATAAACAGGACACAATACCGTAGGCAAAATTATGTGTCAGCCGACAAATGGCAACTTATTATTAGCGTTAAAATTCGTGCCAGGTTCTCGACTCAAGAACAGTCTTCATTTATCTTATCATTCCAGTTCCTCCAGTGTGCTTACTTTTCCTCCACCTTCACGCTTTTTAGCGTCGATTCTTTGCCTCCCTTTTCCTTTGGCATTTCAATTTCTCTCAATTATAGAATCACTTATTGTTTATTTTACAATTACTCCGCATTTGGCTTTATTTCATCTGCAAGGATTTAATTCTTTTAAATCAGTTAAAATCATCCTAATCAATTAATGTTATTAATAAAACGCTCATCAATGAATGCGACTCCATCTTGGGCCTTACGAAGCCGCTGTACTTCGGTGATACAGTGCGTGTTACTTTGGATCTCCATAAAATGAATTGCTCGTGATGTTATCAAGCTTCTAAGATCACTTTACGGGGCGAGAATGCCAAATTTTAACTATAATACTTGCTGAAATTTTTATCTATATACCCTTCAAAGTCGACCATGCTACGCTTTGATTCCATTCAGTCACCTTATTTTCATAATTATCTCTCTAAAGATCATTTATTAGCACTTGAGAATTCTTATCCCAGTTTTCTCATTCTGAATGTTTCTGCACTAAAATGTTGAACGAATAACTGCATACCTACGCGCGAGTTTTATGAAAGCCATTCAAGTAGGCATCGAAAAATCTGTCACCCATGAATGTTACGCCCGGATAATTATAACTTAGGCGCGACGAATACACCTGCCGTCGAATAATTGCAACATTGTAACCTTTCCCAGGATTGCATTGATTGCTTTGCATTGATTTTATCGATTACTCTCTCAACGCATTATCTTCATGTTTTATGCCGATCAATGGCTTAGATAACGAAACCCCAATATCACTCGCACCGTATTATCCTCATATTTCTATTCCGCGGCGGGAGTGGTGAGGCCGAGGGGAGGTGACAGTGGGGAGACGAGGTTGACTGATGGGCGGAACGCCACTGAGCATTCCGATCCACGGCGCGTAGGCGGCGGAGTCTGATTTCCCGCGAAATGTATATTGAATGCAAGGAGAGCGCACATCCCCATTCACCTTTTTTTGTCCAATCTGCCCTGCTTATCCAAAGATTTCCTCCTGGGTTTTCCATTTCTCCGGGTGGCAAGGCAGGCGTGAAGAAACATACAAATGCAATATCTCGTTTCGAAGCGAGGAGGATACAGCAGGAACTCGATATGTTCCTTGAGTAGATCTTTGGGTTAAGGCGAAGCGGCAAACTGCACATCTTTTTTCTCTCCCCGTTAGCATTATACGTAAGTATCTGGACATTTAAATAGAAAACACAAACCGGGATTCCAACGAAAATATACGTTTCGTAATTATCGTCAGTCCCATGAACTCGTTCGGGCATTATTCCTGACGATGTCTGTTCGTTTATGGGTCTGTAGGTATATGCTTGAATCTTATTTTGAAACGTGGGTAAAATGAGTAAAATTTGTCCATCTGATCCACAAGAAGTGTGATATTTAAATTAAATTTTGTAATTTGAAAATTAAACAACTTGGCTTTTTCATAAAAAAGAGACGTTTCAGGCGTGGAATAACATGATTAATGAAAATTATCAATTTTCCACAAAAATAGAATATAAAAAATAAAAAAAATAATTTTGTGGAAAATTGCTAATTTTCATTAAAAATTGGCTTTTTCACTAACAGTTTTTTAATTCCAGACCTAGGTTTCGTTATGGTATAAAATCATCAGGCTATGATGTACTGGTATGATCATCTTATAATGTTGGTTTCTGATGATGTAATACCATAACGAAGCCTAGCTCGTGAATAATAAAAAAATTAAGTGGGAAAGTCAAGTTATTTTATTTTAAAACTTCAATATGAAGATTTTCCACCAAGTTACGCCAGAAACTGTTTTATTTAAATTCAATTTTGGTTGTAATCATCTCTCCTGAAGTGGCACTTCACTGCAAGTCATTTTGATATTTTATCGATTTTATCAATCAACACTTAAAATTGAATTACACGAGTGGATAATAGTTTCTTAGAAAATAAAGTCCCTGTCATACGAATAGTTTACTTAAGAACTGCAATGCCATTAATATATTAATTCACCCCGACCCGGTATTAACAATAATCTATATTGTGATTTAGATGCAAGTACGTACTTCTGTAATGTGAAAGATTTGTCTAAAAATGCGACGATTTCAATGTGTACAAATCATTCGCCTTGACCGGAGAGGGGAATGATTTTTACTCTTTGAAACTGTTGTATTGTAATGCACAGCAGCGGATGATTCCGTTAAAGTTACTGTCGCGGAATCTACTGCTGTTCTTTGAAGTACGAGTACTAGGCTCGCTAATCACCAATGATAGGTCACTTACTAACAACAACCGTTAAATTTATCAGATGGGGCCGGACCGACCAAAACTGAAACGAAAAAGACGATTCTATCAATGCGAGAGAGAATGGAACCACGGAATACCGTTTAATTTTCTGAACATGGCTATGAAAAGAGGAATGTTTACAGATGAAATTTCTGTTTTTATTAGCCATAGGAAGATTATAATAGTATTACTTCCTGAAATATATAATACGCACAGGGCATGTGGAGAAATTTTCGTAATTTTCATAGTTATCAACCTAATATGATAAATATGTTTAATATGATTGGTAATTATAATATTATTTCCTTGGATTTACTTTTTCGAGGTTTAATGGAAGAATGGAGTACGCAATATGCTCGAGCCATCTTTTTTTTATAAATGGCTGACAAAATTACAATTATTTTATTCGATAGCTCCACCCTTCAATGTCGCTGGCGATTTATTGGTAGGAACTGATATCTTTGTATCTGTTAGAAAGTTTTTGAAGAGAATTTTTTTCTTTTTCCCAAGGGTAGAAATGAAAGAAAGGTAGCTATAAAATTTTGGGCATGATACACACTCCATGCATCCAAAAGATAAACGATTGCATACCCGATGTGGACTTCGTTTCGCACGAAATGGCTTTTACGTACACGTGAAAGTTAGTGTGATTTCAATAATTTTAGCTTCATCAGAGGCGTTTAACAAAACAGTACTAATAAAAAGAGACGTTTCAGGCGTGATATGGTGGAATTACATGATTAATTAAAATTAGCAATTTTCCACAAAAAATAAAATGTTATTAATACGACCGGTTTCAATGCAACTACATCATCTTCTGGTGGGACCAGAAGATGATGTAGTTGCATTGAAACCGGTCGTATTAATAAAATTTTATTTTTTGTGGAAAATTGCTAATTTTAATTAAAACAATACTACCTGCATTTTTCATCCAGCTCTAAACATTTCCTAACTCCCTAATCTGTTGCCTGTGCAAAATTTTGTTAACGGTCACTGTCGAATTCCATCTGACTTAGGTGACATAATTTTCAATACTGAAACGTGTAGCTTGAGTAGTTAGCCAATTAAGTGGCAGTTGATCAACTGAAATGGAAACGATGACCATCAATTCATAGAAATACAAGGTTGTTATATGCCCTTCTTACTTGTGACTTCCCTTAACAGATTTTTTTTATTATTGGTTTCATTATTATGAAATCGAAGAATTAGGAGTTATTATTAGCAGTTGTTGAACTATTTATGGCGCTGGTAGTTGTAATCCTATGAATAAAAGCGGTACAAAACCGAACGCTTGATAAATAACTGCGAGGACAATCTGCTGAAAAAGCAATCTGCAATCCGCTCTGAACCGCATTGCGTCAAGGTAAGTGATATTTCCGAGTGAAAACATTATAATTGTATAAAAAGAGACGTTTCAGGCGTGATATGGTGGAATATCATGATTAATTAAAATTGGCAATTTTCCACAAAAATATATTGTGGAAATTATTTTTGTGGAAAATTGCCAATTTTAATTAATTATATTTGTAAGTCTAGGAAAGGGATGCGCGAAAAATTAATAATCCATGCCCGGAAAACTATTTGGGTTGGAATATTCGTTGACTTCTATAATCATTTTGGATGGAACAACAACTCTCTACCATTCACTACTGGAATAAGAACGGAGCAGTGCAGAGGCATTCCATGCGTAATAACCTTACAGTCACAATGCTTCTGGATATCGATGGTGAATTCAAAGCGAGCAAATATCCAATGTTGTTTTTGCGATCAAAATTGCTTGGAGTTATTTCGTGTAACAGCCGTAATGACTACTCTCACGTGATGGATCTCGCGGAAAAATTCAAGGCATTCTACTCATTGAAGGATCTCAAGTTTTCTCGCATGGCGGACCAATTATGCCATTAGCGTAGAACGTGTGGATCTTGTTACGGATGAAAATAAAAGTATGAACAGATTGACTTTAATGAATGCTGACATCTGGAATGAAATATAAATTTCGGTTCGACGACCTCAGCGCCCTGAGTACGATGGCAGAGCTTGCCTTCGAAACGTTGGCAGCGAAACATCTGATGTGGTGTGAAACCCCAAGAAGAAATCTTGTTCGTGGGGCCAGAGCCTTCAGCTTTATCTTAATTTTTAACTTTATTCTTCTAAAAATTCTATTCATTCAACTTTCATCTGGCGAGGTGTTACAAATTAACAGTCGTTTCTCCATCCCTAAGCTCGACCCCGTACTCTTTTGTTCCACGCGTCATCTTGCAGTCATCGTTTGGTCATCGCATCTTTCATATCAGTGTTCCAGTTTCTAGGTACCGTCGTCGCTCCCAACGGTGTCCACTCCCACTCTCCTTTAGGCCACATAACATTCACCATAGCTCTCATATTCTGGTGCCATAAAGGTTTCTCTTTCCCATTCCATCGACTGCATCCTGCTCAACTTGAGCCACATTTTTGTTTTTCTCATAATGACAAACTTACACTACATCTCGCCTGAATCTGCTGAATACATTTTGAAAAACCTACATGACGATAAACGATTCTTCGTGTCTTTCACGAATTCCATTCAACACGTCCAACGTACTCATTTCAGTCTGCCTATTCATGAATGATGAACCTATCAGTTTTTATTAAAAGTCTATGTGTCTGTTTCCTCCAAAAAAACTTATTTTAACTTTTGTGTAGCTTTTATCGATATTTGGATTTTGCAAATGGTTTCTCTATAACTGTTCCTCGAAAAAAATAATTATCAAAACGAACTTTGTTAAAAATCGCACTTCACCTGCAAGGGAAGGGTGCTCGAAGCGAGCGGTGCTTCTGCCGACTGATGACGGCATATTGGTGAGCCAGGGGTGATTTCCATCGAAACTAATTCCTCCCAATTCCCCAGGAGGGTGGTGTGGCCACGCGCAGCTGCTGAGATCTCAGTTGTCACGGCGGGTGAGTTCGAGGAGTGGGCGGACAGGGGGGGGGGACCGGGGGCCTGCAGTGGGATTCTCCTCGTGTATTTACGGGAAAAAAGGTGTTAGAGCCACCGACGTGACGGGGAGATATGCCTCGTTCGCACTCACAGACCTTAAAGCCCGTTACCCGTTACGCTCGCGAAATTTCGCCACCTCTACGCTTTTTAGCGTCCGTTATGGTAAAAGTTTTTTGTTAATGGTCATCCTGGTTACCATCTTACAGCGGTATTTCTGGAAGTGTGTGGTGATGATGACCTTGAAAAGGGGAGAAAAGTCGAATTGATGTTCAGGACAGTTGGAAACAGTTAGTATGCGCTTAGGTAAAAAAAATATTACAGATCTGTCTTTGTCGAACGAAATAAGTTGTACTGGTTGAACTTTGACAGTACTAGGAAAATTTTGGAGAGAATGGGGTAGGTTTTATTTTTTTATGGAGATATTCGTTTCTCGTTTCTCCGCAACTCGTGTGCAACTGCCTTGGACTACATTACGATCGGAACTCGCCAGATAGCAATAAGTCTCTACAAATGCAAAATATGACTCCTAACTGATCGATTTTTATCGAATAGAATTAGGATATACTAATAATAATCCCCGGGTTCGATTTCCGGGCAAGGCACCTGCAGCTCCACCCAAGCTATGTGATTTTTCGGGTTTACCAGATTGTCCTAGGAAATCATATAACTGGCACAGGGAAAGGAACAGGCCCCCCTACCCTGATGTGTGAATTTCACACGCCGTCGGGCTTAGTACTGGGTGAACTCTACTATCACCTACCTAACCAACCTTCGGGTTGATTACTGTGTTTATGATTTTAATAATAATCGACTCGAATTGAAATCACAAACGTTCCCACGAACTCTCTGAAATCAATGTGTTATTAGTAATTCCATATATGTATCAAATCCAGCAATGGTTGATACTGAACTCTCATACAAGAAATACATGCTTAAACATATAATTTGACCTTTTAAGTAAATCCAATAAGAGTTACCATTAACTAACGGTATCGATATCCGCATTATGACTAACAATATCGCCACCGTATCTAACAGTAATCTTTATGAATACAGATGGATCTGTGACATTCGAATTGGAACGTCTTTCGATGTAATTTTAATTTAGAAAGAATATGCGTCTATCGGCATGCATGCAGACGACGCGGCACTTCACATCGCAATAGTAAAATCATAATCACATGGTATCAATTAATCAATCACTTTGCAATATTTCTTGGAATTTCACAAGATACCAACGTTAAAACTTTCGAACTTTCCATGTATCGCGAAAAGTAGCCATTTGAGAAGAAGCGCCACATTTAAAATTCATGTTGCTTATTTCGTTCACATCACATACCAACGAGATCTATTTCGTAGTGGCATGCCGACTGCATTAAAATTCAAAGCGATATGTCGCATAACGTGTGCCTACACATATTTTTGAGGTATTCTTTAGTGAATATCGTATGTCGCGATTTACAAATCTGATTATTGCGCACACTGAGTTGCAGTATTTTTTGCACAAAATAGGAAGCTACTAAGAATTGCTGCAGGAGAAATGGAGGACGAGAGGAGGGCAGGAGGTGGAGGGAAGTCCCAGAGGTTGAGGAGCGTCAGTGAAAGGGGAATATGAGAGGACACGCGATGGTGCGTTTGTGTGCGGCGGTTAGCATAGCGGATGGAACGTACTTTTTCTTGCGTCTAGGCTAAGGTTAGACCATCCCAGTGGTGGCGGAATATTCTCGGATATTTCGATCCCTTTTTGGACACGGTCAAATAAGAGCATTCCAAATGCACTAGGTAATCCGCCCATCAGATTAAACCTTAAAACTGTTTGACCCCTGCGATACTTTTATTATGAGTGCACGTGTATTAATAGGTCGTCCGTGTATTACGTAAGATGTCTGAGGTCACTCTTCCATCAGCCCCTTCCCTTGTCTTCAGATGCATTACGGCCTCCACCTCCTCTGAATCTTATACGTTGGCATTCGAGGTTCGTTCTCTAGATAGCTCAAAAGTGGAAATTTGAAAATTCAAGAGAATACTGGGAAAATTACTTTAAGTCGTTATCAATCGTAGTAGCAAGTACGAAGGAGTATCTAGGAATTTTAAAATGACAACAGATTGAAGAGGCAAAAATGAGGGAACGAATGTTTTTCTTTAATCTCGCAAGAGAAATTAAAACGTAAGGCGATTATGTGAGCTACTCATTGAATGTGGGACCGCAAACTTAATTTGCTCTCGGAAACTCAGATTCTCCGCACGGATGTACAACCCTGATTGGTGCCAGCAAAAAAATTCACGGGCTAGGGCATACTTACTAGGGTTTTACTAGCTGTATAATTCTGCGTGAGACATACTCGTATGTACGTACTTCCTTGAGGTTCACTTGGTTAGATAGTTCCACAGTGGAATGACTTTAGAAAATTCCTATTTCCCATGAATTTAGTCAGTTTTGCGCTTTCCTTCGCCAATTATGGTTTAGGGAGTTGCCAACCTTGGATAACTAGCAGCACTACTTTGGGCAAATTGCTTTATGGCTGGAGATATTATGTGTAGGCAAAAGTCCAAATTGAGTAATTTATATCTTGCAAAATAAAGGATTTTACACCAAGTCACAGCCGGAGGGCAAACGTTTTCGTTTATGTCGCTCATCTCTCCTGTTGCTTGTTAAATTTATCTGGAAATATTATAAAAATGGGCAAAGGATCTTAAAAGTGAACTTAATTAATTGGCATACATGCATTTTCCAAATTTACAGATAAAGCCAATACCATCTGTATGTAGCGCCAAAATCATTTGAGAAGGAAAAGTATATGATATTACTAGATGGGTAATGAATGCATAATCTCATTAGTTAATCGCAAATTCCTGATTTAATTCCACTAATAAGCAGTAGTTATTCTCTGGTTTACAGTTACTTTGAAACATTGGACATTGTAACCAATTCCATTGAATATGTGGATGAGCAAAATACCTCCTTAGAACTACAAGTAAAACGTTGCCTGAATGGTACAAAGGTGCCATCTCGTTAGAACTCTCCCAATTCCCAGAAAACGTTGCAATTAATCGTTCCTGTGTAGGTAAAAAAGTGGCAAATATCAGTCAGAAGCTACCAATTGCTATTATTGTCAAGAAATAGGATTATAATTTCCAAAATGGTGTTCAGTGGTCATGAAACCATTTTTGCTCATCATATGACTAATGTAATGAATTTCGACCATTGAAATATATACTTCAGTTGTGCAGCAGATATCCAAAGTTAACGTATAAACGATCATGAATTTCATTTTGATCTCTGCAAAATTTTCGGTCGTTCTGCAGAGCTGGATATTTCGCACATTATAAACCTAAAACTAGAATAGTGATATGGCTTTTATGAATGACCTTTGCGAGTAAATGCGATGAGAAATTGCGACGTCAGCCAATTGAATTTTAGCTTCCCGTTCCCCGTTCACCAAGTCGAAATTCTTGGTTCAGTTATGAACATCAGAATGGCATGCTTGTAGTAGCGTCGTGAAGCAGAAGATATATTCAGGGGGGAGCAGCGAACGACGGCGGGGGCGGAAAAAGGCTCGCATGAATGAGTGATTGCGCGAGACTCAAGTGAACGGGCGGTTATCAGCGATCCGGGAAGACGGAACTCGGGAGTTCGACCCAGGGTTCCGTTTTAAGGGTGGGGGAAGAAAAATTTGAGAAAGGGCGAACGCCGACAAGCCCTAAAAGGAACCACATACTCGAGACATGACGTGTACCTTCCCTTAATCTGATGATTCCTTCCTTCTTACTTCGAAAATAGCGAAAATATTTTGAATTGTCTGAAAGTGATCGTGATTAGAAGTTATCAATGCTAGGATTATCTTGTAGCAATCCAAAGCACCCTATTATTGCATTATAATATTTATGGATATGTCAAAATGTGCAGTCAGGAAACTTGAGTGTACATTTCAGAATGAAAAAATACAATGTCGTTCTCTTTCTTTTCCGTAATGAAGAAATAAAACAAATACAGTCTGATATAGGTAGCTTCTTTTCAAGTAAAAACAAAATTGGAATTTCCAAAGTACAGTGCTTAGTGGATATGGAACCATTTTTGCTCATCATGTGACTAATATAATGCATTTAGACCATTGAAATGCAAATTTTAGTTGTACAGCCGATACCCAAAGTGAACGTTCTTCGCATAAACGATTAAGGATTTCATTTTGATCTATGCGAATTTTTTGGTCGTTCTGTTGAGCTGGATATTTCATGCATTATAAACAGAAAGCTGGACTGGTGATATGGCTGCATGCCTGACCTTTGACAATTTTAAATTAAAAGATCGAACGGCAGGTAGGGTAACACCCACCGATGGCATGAGGATGGAGATTTCCTATTAAGGAAGGAAGAAATACGTTTGGGAAGCAGCGCACCACAGTGATTTTATTTTTATGGAAATTGTCAGTAGGTGAGAAAAGCTATAAGTTCCTGAAGGAATTAGTTTTGACCGTAAATGCGCGGAGGATTTTGGGGTAATCAAAATGTCACCCGAAATATTAACGGGCAAATATGAATGAAAAATATTGACGCAATCGAAACTCTTATTAAATTTAAAATTTTACCAAGCCAAAGACATACAGGCGTTAGAGCTAAAAAAAACCGAAGTTGGCTGAGGAATACTGACAATTGGATTGAAATAGTACTGTGAAAATTTAGCAAGCGGACTTTATGGCCTAAAAGCCTATGATAACAGTAACTACTAACTTGTACCCTAAAATACTTCATTTATACCTTATTTTATAGTGTAATTCCTACTATCTGTGAATTATTATCATTAATAAAATATGAAATCAATTAAATACTTCACCTACCCATACCTATCCCACTCTCTTAACGCGAACTTTATTCCAGCGAATTATTGAAATTCTCTGTTAAAGGTGAGCCAAATTGCTCAATTACTGATTGAAAACAATTATATAAATCAGGTGCTGGGTAAAAAAAAGTTTTAATGCCGATAAGAGTTAATGAGTATACTCGAAAATATTCACCATCGTGCAATTTAACCGAATTTCTCCTTGCCAATCTTGCTCCCTCTACGCCCAGAACCGAGACGCTCGGTGCCAAGAGCGCCGTTTGTGCTGGGATGCGACTGAATGTGAAATGAATTGGCATGCGTGGCTTCCTTTTCACTGCGTGCGCAGTATCAAAGAGTATTTCGAATGCTGGCGGGGGATCCGTACCAGTTATGCGGAACAGACAGCGTGACCGTGGGCTAACAGAAGAGGAAATGGGCCCAAACATCACCTCAAGATTTGTTGCTTCGCTCCAATATTTATAATCGACTTGCGGGACGTGGTTCTTAGAGCTCGTTTCGAATTCATTTATATTTTTATACAGGTATCTGTTAATTTGCGTGTCATAAATAAAACAACCCTTAGGTAGAGCACAACGGACAACCATTAAAGGTCAGCGAACCTTGTGTTTACCATGGAAAAAGTGATTACAGCAAGGAGCCTGTGTTTCGTATTTGCGATGCAGAGAGCAAAACCAATTGATCTTCATTACCTCAAATGCAGACGGGCAAACGAATCAATGTGATGAAAGAATTTGAATTAATTTTGTCTGGTGTTCAACGACGCTCAACAGCAATTCTCCCTCGTATTATAGAGACCTTTTCATCCCATGTGGGAGGGACCGGAAGGGTTTGGTTGAACGCTTTGGGTGTAATAACTTTTTCGGAGCGGGATAACTTAGAAGAGCATAATTTGGGTTAAGAAAGTTGGTTACATGGGTATACTTCTTACTTGATTTATAAAAAAGTCTACTTCAAAAACTACCTCAAAATGAAAAATATGTCACTCTGCTGTGGTAATAATTCCATTTAATTGAGAAACCTTTTTAAATGAAACAATCAAACTACCGCGTGATCGACGGCGGGAGAAGTATTTGAAAGATACTATGAAACTGCATTAAATGGGACGAAAATTAGGACCCGCACAGTAGTGCCAGTAAAAAGCGCCCATACTGTGGCCTGAATGAACTCATTTCTATTTTGCGAACACTTTTCTCTTCTGGTTTGTTTTGAAAAATGGAAATACTCGTTGTTTTCATCCTTCAGAAACGTCTGTGAAAGCGTCTTTGGTGGATGAAAAAATGCATCAAGTGATATAATATATAGCTGACTGTAGACGTTTGAAATGCAATTCCATTCTGAAATGCAAAATGTAAATTACTTCAGTACTACAACATCGCACATAATGAAGTCGATTCGTCAAACACGTGTCGAGTTCATATATTAACCGTCACTTTTCGCTTAGTAAATTAATAGAGAAAATAACTTATTTACAGAGGGGCTGCTGGAAAAATTGTGTGTAAGGCCTTCCTAATGACGAGAAAAAATCGGTTTCTAGCAGAAACAGGTAATGGAAAGTTAAAATGTCGTTTCTTTCATAGCGCTTTACATCACTCGTGGGTATATATAAAACAAATGTAAAAGACAATATGGGATGAGAATCAATATTAATAAAACAAAGGTTATGCGATTTTCCAGAAAGAGAAAGGCCAAGCTAAACATTAAAATAGGAGGGGAAAAAATAGAGCAGGTAGAACAGTTTACGTATCTCGGAAGTGTTTTGGACCAACACGATCAAAGTAGTAGGGACGTAAGGAGAAGAATTGCGCTAGGCAAGGAGGCTTTCTCAAGGAGGAGGGAGTTGATGACGGGGACGTTGAGTAGGGATGTTAAGACAAGACTCGTAAAAACTCTGATATTGAGCGTAGCTATGTACGGCGCGGAAACGTGGTCACTGAAGGAGGATAGACATAGATTGGAGGCTTTTGAAATGTGGATGAAAAGCGTATTTAGCGGTAGTGGAATGTTTATGAAGGTAATAGAGGGGAGAATGTTGGGCAAGCGAGGAAAGGGCAGGAACAGGATAGGGATGTTGGATGGGATGAATGGAGGAAAGAAGTACACAGAGATGAAGTGGGGCCTGATGTAGAGTAGGTTGCTGGATTGGGTTTTGTTTTGAATTACAAGATATTTATTTGGTAGTTGTGTCCATCCAAAAATCAACCTTAACCTGTAGATTAACTAATACTATTAACCACAGAAAAGAGAATTTCGACGTGCCGATGCGCTCTGTTCAGCTATGTCTTGTTGTAGCTTAGAATCCATAAGCTATGCGGGAGGACACCCAATGACAACGGGATTGGAGGTAGAGAAAAAATTAGGAAAAAACCTCTTGAGTGGGGAGAAAAGGAGCTTCGAGGAGTGGAGGAAACATAAATAGTGAATTAGCATTGACAAAATTCCGAGTCCGTCCCTGGGAAACCCTCGCCGAAAGAGATATGAATGATGATGTACAGTGAGGGCAGGGTAATGAATCACGGGTGAAGAATCCCGGTGGGCTGAGGGAGGGAGAGAAGTCAGTGGGCCAAGGCAGTGGGGTGGGGCCAGAGAGCTGCCGCGGGGGTGATGGAATCTCACTTCGCCTCCCTCCCCGTTCACCCCCACGCGAGAACGAGGGAAGAATGCAGTCGGGTGACGCGAAACCGATAGCCAAGTCGCCCAAGTTGGCCCCTTGGATGGCAACTTTTTGGTTGTGGACGTAATGGAGAAAGATGCACGAGTCGAAGACGCGGGATTCTTTTTCCGGTGACGTTCCCAGCTCGTGAAAGATGAAAAAAATCACAAATTCAGGCCGTAAGTTTTTCAAATGATTCAATCTCGGCATATTTAGTAGACTGCCCTTTTCGGTTGGTAAAGCTGGATATTTGTTCAGCATTTTCAATTAATTTTTAGTGAAATGCCCTGAATCGACTGGGTTAGAGGGTGTTGCACACGAGAAACTACAAAAAATAGCAAACACAATCCCGATGTGCCGTGGCTGTTGAAAATTCGTTGTTGCGGTTGGCCATTGAACCGATATTAGTGTGGGTAACTATAAAAGGGCAAATCAAAAGACTGGCATGCATTTTTATTATTTTCCATTTACATAAATATTAGAAGTAATATATTTTATGGCTTAAATCTGAGATGACAAATAATGCAATTATTTTTCATTGTAGTAAACGTGTAATCTAAATATTGTCATAATCGGGGGCACCTGAAAATAAATAACGATGAATTTGATGCTTGCCTTGAAAAGTTTTTAGTACCATCATTAGCAGTAGTCTTCCGACTTAGGGAAGGTTTTTGATGGACCCTGCAACACATTATTGAACTGAACTCTATCCAACAGAATAAAAAATCCTCAAACCCTATACTTATTACTCGTATTACACTATCTCAAAATCAATTTTTTAGCGCTGCATAATTTTCACCTCCATCAATTTCATATTTCGATTTCATACTATATTCACAATCACGTTACTGAAAAAAGTTCCTGATAGTTAAGTGGATGTGTGTACGCGCACTTACAACGGTCTGAGGAGAGAGTAGAGCAATAAATTTCTCGACCTGAAGGACCCACATAAGTATCATTGATTCTCAACGAATGTTTTCAAAAATTTAATTTATTATTATCTGGATTTTCTCACATGAGTCCATAAAGAACAAGACTCGAGGGGTCCTTCACTCTCTTGTGAAATGTCAATTATTCGGAAACTTCAAGAAATTGGATGAAAAGTGCTTGTGGATATGATGAAACGAGTAGAACACCAAGAGTTCCCAGAGAATCCTCACTAATTTTCTGTTGTCATGCAACGGCGCTCCATCAGCCGCAGTCCGTTGCTCTGATTTCCCCAGCGACACTGGAAGGGTGCCGCTGTCGGCGCGACGCGAAACGTACAAAGAAACACCAGTATTAAGTACATGGAAAAATTTTATGAAATATATGCTCTCATGATTTATAAAAAATATTTTCGTAAGCGTGTCCAAGGCTCCACGGCAGAAGTTAGCGAGGTCAGTGATCCGAATTTGATCATTTGATATTTGTCTTGAAGTGATTTGTCTGGATGATATTTTTAGAACAGTAGATATCGATCGATATTATGTATATCTTGAAAATACACGTAGATATATTCCAAAAATGTCAATATTCATTCATTATTAAAGAACAGACAGTAATTATAGAGTTTCCTCAGATTTCGGTATAATTTTCATGACTATTTATGACATTTACATAATAGTATTTCATTTGTAATCACCTATATTTGATCGAATTTCTATTTTGATTTGTTTCGTCCACTTTGCGTGGTTTTTATTGATGAACGCTGTTAAAGAAAAAATTAATATCGTAATTTATCCTGAGAATTCAGTAGGAGTGGCCAGAGAACACCGTGCTCTCATTTTGAATCTGGAGCAGTTCCTGAAAAGTTAACGGTTTTCTCAAAAGTTAATCACCTTCAATTAGCATTATTTACAAAAGCATCAAAGAGTATTTTTATGACCGCTTCTTGATTTTATTGCGCCCGATTTTGTATATTCCATGTACAACGATAGACTCAAGGCTGACATATAAGTAGGTTGACCTAAACTTCCCCTGAAAAATGTCGACCGGTAATGTATTCACTTTCGACCGTTCTATTGCTAGGTTCTTCGACCAAACGATATATATCTACATAACACCCCGCAAGCCACCGTAAGGGCTTGTGGCGGGGGTGTTAGGTCACCACCTGTAAAAGGGAACAAAACCACATTCAAAATCAACACATCCATGCAAACCTATGCTCACAGTGGCGTATAAATTCATGCAAAAATCCCTTCAAAATACACGCATGTAAATGCATATACAATTTCACCTTAGGATCCAGTGAAAAATTTATCCAAGAATGTGCAAGCTAGAATTTGACAAGTAGGCGAAATTCCACTACCACATGGACATTCTACATACAACTGTCTCCTCCCCCAAGAACACAGGTAGGGAATGTGACCCAACGCTGTAGGCAGCGGGAGGGTCCCCCCACAGAGAGAGACTATGGATGGAAGGGGAAACTTAAAAACAGATATAGCAGAGCAAGGAATACTGTAAAGAGTACTAAAATATTTAATGGCATTCTAATGCGATCATGCGGGAAGGGTTTTGACAACAACACAAAACAGGTTAGTGAAATAGCATGCAATTGAGTAGAACTAATTCCCTAGACGCTGAGGGTGGCAAGTGGAATTTTTGCTATCTGTAACTGCACAGTTGGTATCCCGTATCGTCCTTGAGTCTGCTCGTTCTGGCATCTATTTCCCGAATTTTATGTACGCGATCCAAGCGACCAAAGTATGTAGGAGTGCGAATAATTTGTGAGGCCTCGGTGCTGAAACATGCGGATCTAAATGTATTTAATAAGTTCAACCTAGCATTGAGTCTTTCTTCCAATGAATCCCATCCCAACTCCAGAAGCATTTCAGTGACACTCTTCGTTTTATCGTAAGAGTTTTTAACGAAACGGGCTGCCCGGTGTTGAACCTGGATTTCCCGAAAGAGGCCTATTTCATTCGAATCCCATAAGCTACATGCATATTCTGAATGAAGAATTAAATACAAGTAACTCCATGTTTTAAACGATTGAGATACATGTGGTATCGAGATTTAATTCTGCATTTGACACAATTTCGATACATAGAGTATCAAAATCATAAAACATCATATAAGAGTTGAGGAGTTAATCGTATGGGCTGAAGTGTTTAGTGCAGCCATATATTCAAGGCAGAGTTTGTGAAATGCTTTACGATTGAGAAATTTTGAATGGAGAACAAGGCATTACAGGAAAATATCCCAAAAGCGATCTTTGTTCAAACCGCAAAGACAATTACAATCGAAGAGACCTCTTTTAAAAACCTTTCATGCTCATAGAGATGACGAGTCGCTTGTTGGGAAACGCCGTATCCAGTTGCCCACATGAATCCTGTCTCGGGCATGGATAATTGCTTACTCTGTGTCTAATTTTTATGACAAATCAATGAAATTGATGCTAAAGTTTTTCACTCATAGTCACCTGAATATGGGACGATATGATGTTCTTTATGACCGCAGCCATCTGAGGACCTAAAACCGCAATTAAGACCTGCCAAAAAGCCATCATAATGATGAGGGAAAATTTTAAACGAATTCAAACTTGCTATTCCTCCACTCCTTCCTATGCTTGTTTGTAAGTTAAAGAAAGTACACTTTTAAAAGTTCAAATACATTTCTGCCCAACATATTCCACACGCACGCCATGAGACTAAATTCGACTCCCTACTTTCGCCGAAGAAAAAAGACCGCTAACAAGATTCCCAGGACAAGAACCACAGAAGGCTGCGCCGGAAAGAAAAACGAACTCCCGTGTTGGCTTCTTTGATGTGATCAGATCCTTGCAAGTGTTTTCGGGGAGCAAACTGGACACCGGTATATCAGCGGTCACTACTTGGAACCACACGCGGGGCGGAGACGTTTGGCTCGTCCCGAGAGGACACACATCCACCGCCGCTTAAAATTGCGGGCTGCGCTCGACTCCCACCGCCCAGCGTTCAAAGAGCCTGCTCGAATCGGTCGCCTCGTCGGGGCGAGAAATTCGATTAACGTCTGTCCTCCAGAATCGCCGACCTCTGGAGGCTTAGCAGGGACGATCGGGAGGCGCGCGGGACGAGGGGAGGAGGGCCGGCTGCATTAGCATATTTGCCCGGCCGAAACTGCTTAACGTGTTGCTCCTGTATCTATTGGCCGTCCAAAAAGACAGGACAGTCCCATCTTTTTTCATTCTTCTTGCGAGATGGGAAAGAAGCGAAGTTCCGCTCTTTATCGTCGGCGAGAGCAAATAATTCAAAGCGGTGGTGGATCGGTCGTCTCGAAATTGGAATTCCCCGGTGAAAAAGTATCGTTGCCATTTCCCATTTTATTTGATATTTTTTCCCTTTCATTTCATAAATTTGTTTATTTCTTGTCTACTCCGGGAAAGACCCGACACAGGGATTTTATGATCCACCTCGGTCAGCCGACTGGTGGCAAAACCATTCTACTTCCGTCTCCAGAAGCGTGGAAAAGCAGTCGTAGAAATACGAGGGGGGGGTCGTGGCATAGAGTGGAGGAAAGGAGAGGTCGAATGGGAGGAAAGGGGAGGAATAGGTTGTTTTGTTGGAAGTCGAGTGGGGCACGGTTTATTTTTTCTGAAATGGGAAAAAGGAAATAATTTAATTTTTCATAGTTTTGCACTGCGGATAGAACAACGAAAGAAAGGAATATCAGTCGTGTGGCCATTTAGATAATCCAGGACGGGAGACTGCGCCCCTGGCCTCCAGTTATCTGGAGGCCAGGGACGCAGTCAGAAATCATTAAATGGAGAGGATGCGAATGTCTTTTTGCTGACTTTCTTCGCGGGATAAGATACGTACGACCAAAAATGCTATTTTATCATCTGATAAAATAGCATTTAGCATATATTAAGTCACCATGAGTGGTTACACATGCTTCATATCATTTAAAATTATTCTTCATTTTATTTGGTCTGGAAACACTAAGAATATTCAGGAAACACATCAAGAGATAAACGAAGGCCGTGATTGTCATATTTTTTGCGGCAATAATGAATCTCGGACTTTGCCGACAGCAGTAAAGTTACTGGAGTATCAATTTTTTTCTTTTCTTCCACTGAGTCGATTATTCAAATTTGAAATTATTATGAAAGGCAAGCACGAAGTGTATTGAGAAAAATTTGATTGGAAATAATTCATTTCATGCAAAGGAAAATATTTACTTTTTAGGATAGCGCATGATTTTTCTATGCAAAGGGCTAATTCCTAATAATACTACTTTTCAGAACAATGAAAAAGAGAATATTACCAATCAATTTAAATTAACTTAATTTTAGCGATCTTTCTATAGTTTTGCCAAGGGTTCCTTACATGCAATTCCGACTCTGGACGGAACCTCTAAGTATTCGATGACGACTTCATTTTTGTGCCATCTGTGAGTGAGCCGTGCATCAATAACACTAGGTCGCGACCCCATTTGCGGAAGGACGTGTCGCGAAATTGCGCGTAAAAAGTCGGATATCATATTCCTGACCGCCAATCGAGTGGAGTCGCGCTTGTTTAAAGGTTGGGACGATGTGCAGCGTGCATTTCTGGATCTCGTCGATTGGGTGAGGAAGTGACGGCCAACACGAGAGCTGTTGCACCAAAGTCCCATGGGGATATTTTATTTGGTGCCGAGTGACGCTTCTTTTTGAGCCAATTATTCGAATCACAAAATCATGTTCACGCGCATAGTGAGGCTTCAACTTTGGCTTATTTTTCCATGTTAATTAATAATTTGAACTACGCAGTGAATTTATTTGGTGTTTAATCCCCGTTTCATTTGTGAAATAAATCGGGGGAAGTCATCCAGAAAATTTAAATGACTTTCAACGAACCGCTGAAAAATATTTGGAACACAATTACCATATTAAATAATACATTTAAATATGTCGATATTTTGTTATCAATGCGAAATGGAAAATTTCTGGGAAAATATCAGAATCGAATGAAAACGTTCCGTCCTTCCACTGATAACGTAATTAAATCTGGTTTTCGAGTTGATGTCGAACTTTGAATAGGTTTTCAAAAATTATATTTCTAATTGAGTAAATTCCAATTCTATTGTTTATCGAAACATACTTTAGCAGTTTTCGATTAAAAGATGAAAATCAACAAACCCTACATCATTTGTTGATAAACGAAACTTGATTAAAAATACTCTCGAGGTACCTTCATATTTTGTCAACTTCATTTTTTCTCATCAGTAGTTGTCAATTCCAAGGTTTAATTTTCCGCAGCTCTTTACTCTGTTCTCTTGCCATGTCACCACTTCATATCTTCGTTTCTCCTTGCCTTCACCCGTCTCATCATTTTCTCTATCCATTTCCTAACTAGGGAGTTTCTGCAGGTCCTCTTCTTTCCTCTTATCGTCATTGCCTTCAGAGAGGTACACATTTTGCCTCAGAGGCCAATGCATGGGTTCCATCGCCACAGCAATCAAGTTTGTTTGGTTTTGATAGATTAGGCGAGAGCTTGCCGCGAACTAAACGTTAAGACTTGTAAGATTCAACCACTCCTGCCAAGTTTTAAAATGTCTCCTTTAACTAATGGTTAACTTTAACCTCAGGTTAAGCTCAAAATTAAGTTTTATGACCGCTAGTTAAGTGCAAAATCCGACTGTTAAAAAGCCTGAAAACTGAGCAACGATATTACAATTCGTTACTGGCCAATCATATTTGTAAATAGTGCACAAGGAAGAATCAAAATATTTTCCATAGGATAGAATTTATTGCTGTCAACTAATGTCACCTTGTTCTTCCTTGTGAACTGCTATGGAAGTATCGGCCTCGACTATCTCTCAAATTTGTTTAAAAAATCGGATATGTAGGTAATCTCCACCCTAAGTTAACTTTCACATTAACTTAAAATTTAGCGAAAAATTACAAAACCGGGACTTCGGGGAAGGTCATTGATTGAAGGTCAGCTTCAGCCCGCTGCTCGTCCACCGGTTTTCGATTAAGTTCTAGTGGCCAAAAAATTGTACTGCTTGGATTTGGGCTGGACTTTTCCATAGACATCAACCGGGGAGCGGAGAGATTCAGTAAGTAGCGAACCCTCTTACCACTGGGTAACCTCCCTCTTAGACGTGATCAAGGAATCTGCAAGCTCTTCTTCGCTGTGTTTCCAACTGACTTCTTTCTCCTCCTATTCTTTGATTGGGTTTCGTTCGCTGTTTCTCGGCATGCACAATTATTATTCCAATTGTTTTATCTCCTTTTGCAATCCTTTCGAATTTCTGCATTAACTTCAATGCTCCTTGGTGGTTTTCGCATATCACTTTTATCTCATTCGCTCCCCCCCACCCGCCCCACTTTCCAGCGAATGAGGCGCCCAACCTCCAGAGTTGGATCGAACTCCCGATGTACCTGCCTCATTGTTATTCACCGTTATCCCGGTGATCGCATTATGCTAATCTGACGCATTGGTGCAATAACGTTTAGGAGGCGATTCATCTGGAAGGCATTTTCGCAAATATGGACTGCTTCACGTTGTTCTGATCTACGTTATTGGAGGTAAGGAGTACTCGTCTCAGACCTCATTACTAAGTAGCAAAGCGGTGTCGGCCGGAATGCGACTCGTCGGTCTTTTTGAGCACCTATGTGCTTGACTGTGCTTTCGTCCTTACTGGGGTACGTGACGCGATGGTCTCCCGATTGCCGGGCAACGCGGAGGCCAAAGGCCGCTTGGGAAGAATTCGAGGGGGAATGAAGAGTTGGGAGGAAATCGCCAAGTCTGAATTATGAGTCGAAGCAAAAACCCGCTGTTATGTCAATATGTCACAAGGGTTCTCATTTTGTTTCTCTATTTGTGCCCGCGTTCGCGCATTATAATATAAGCCAGTAAAGATCGAATGAGCTTGAACTCTTAGCCAATACGTGGATGAACATAAAATTCATTTTTGTTCCTCTACACCAACCATTGTTAATATTTTTCCAATTCCTTGTAAGTGGGCTTATGACCGACCAATTCTTCGAGAATAGTGAGAAGAGCCTGAGATATTATTGCCGCTGCAATTATTCAAATTGAAGGACATACATACATACATACTATATGTATGTCCTTCAATTTATATACATATATATTAATTCACATATAGAAATGGATGTAAGGAAAGGGGATAGGAAAACACTTAAAAGACGAACACAGGAGAGGTGGGGAAGGCGGGTTTGAGCAGATTACAAACGTAAAAATAATTCCTTATCCGGGATTTGAACGCCGGACCTCCCACTTCCCAGGCGGATACTCTACTAGTTAAGCTAATAAGGAAACCTAATTTACATTGAGATCTGCGACGTTTTAAATCGCCCAGGTGCTCCGATTGCTTGGCCCAGAGATGGCGTTAGGGAGCTGTTTCACAGGATATGTGCAGGGGAAGGGTGAGGGGAGGAGACGTAAGGGACCAATAGGAAGCGGACAAGGGGGGGAGGGGAAATGTAGGCAGCATTGGATGAAATCAGTGGGCTTGGTTCAACCCGGGGGGTTTAAAAGAAAGCATTTCTTCTCCTTACGTCCGTACTACTTTGACCGTGCTGGTCCAAAACACTTCCGAGATACGTAAACTGTTCTGTCTGCTCTATTTTTTCCCCTCCTATTTTAATGTGTAGGTTATTCCTTTTCTTTCTGGAAAATCGCATAACCTTTGTTTTATTAATACTGATTCCCATCCCATATGTATTGCACTGAATTTCCAACTCACTCAGCAATGTTGGTCGACTGACAAACTAAAGCTTGGTCATCAGCAAACCTAACCAATTTTACGAATTCCCCTCCGACTTTCATTCCTACCTCCAGTTCTTCCCATGCCTCTTCAATCATTTCCTCCACACAACGTTGAACAGCACCAGTGATAATGGGCAACCAAGCCTTACACCTCTTCCTAACAATGCCCATCCGGCCTCTCCGTTCCTCACTTTCACCTGAGCAGCCTGAGACATTCACAGGTTGCGGATTAGCCTCTTGTTCCTCTAATGTATTCTTATTTTCTGCAACATCCTCATTAGTTCTTCGCCATTCGCTCTATCAAATGCTTTTTCAAAATCTACGATACAGTCAAATACGTCCTATTTGTATTTTGAGTGGGGAACGGAGAGTCCGGATGGGCAGTTTTTGAATAGGTGTAAGGTAGGGTTGCCCATTGTCACCGGTGCTCTTCAACGTATATATAGAGGAAATTATTGAAGAGGCATGGGAAGAGCTGGAGGTGGGAATGAAATTCGGAGGGTAGTTCGTAAAATCAGTAGGTTTCCTGATGACCAGGCTCTGGTTTGTCAGTTGACCAAGAGGTTGCAAGCATTGGTGAGTGAGATGGAAATTCAGTGCAATAGATATGGAATGGGAATCAGTATTAATAAAAAAAAGGTTATGCATATCAAAATGAAATACAATATGTTATCCCACATAAGAGCTTTATTGTACGACCCGGGTTTCGTCGAAGATCGACATCATCAGGTACAGAATATTTCCAGTCTAGGTTTAAATACATTTTTCAAACTTGGAGAGGGGGGGGGGCTGGAGGGGGAGAGGGGGGTTTGCAAAAAGCATTGGGAGGTAATTGGGATGAGAGGGAGAAAGGGTTTGGGAGTGGAGATGAGTGTCCAACTTGGGAAGGTACGGCGGTTGACGGTGAGGGTAGGGGAGGCACCACAGGTGGTAAAGCACCTAGGTACTTAGCTAAGTTAAGGAGGGGGGAATGGGAAGAGTCTATAACATCGTTAAGGAGAATATTTAGCCCGGACACATTTCTTAATATTTCGAATTTCTCTAAACATCTACATCTACATAATACCCCGCAAGCCGCCGCAAGGGCGTGTGGCGGGGAGTGTTAGGCCACCACCCAAAAAAAGGAAAAAAGAAACACCGCATTCAAAACCAACACACACATGCAAACCCCAATCCACAACAGTGCACACATTCATAACATTCGAGTCGAGCCTTGAGTCCCTTATTTTCCAAATGTAAAATTTTTGGTCTAAAATCACTATGATGTTCCTCTTCAAGGAGGTGTTTCGCGAACAAGGAGAGGTTGTTCTTATTGCGTAAACACGCTTCATGTTCCTTGATCCTTTCTTTGAATTTACGCCCTGTTTGGACAATGTATATGGCAGAGCACTTGTCACAGTGTAATCTGTAGACCCCACACAAAGAAAGGATCAAGGAACATGAAGCGTGTTTACGCAATAAGAACCCCGCCTCCTTGTTCGCGAAACACCTCCTTGAAGAGGAACATCATAGTGATTTTAGACCAAAAATTTTACATTTGGAAAATAAGGGACTCAAGCTCGATTGTTTAGAGAAATTCGAAATATTAAGAAATGTGTCCGGGCCAAATATTCTCCTTAACGATGTTATAGACTCTTCCCATTCCCCCCTCCTTAACTTAGCTAAGTACCTAGGTGCTTTACCACCTGTGGTGCCTCCCCTACCCTCACCGTCAACCGCCGTACCTACCCAAGTTGGACACTCATCTCCACTCCCAAACCCTTACTCCCTCTCATCCCAATCACCTCCTAACGATTTTTGCAAACCTCCCTCTCCCCCTCCAGCCCCCCCCTTTCCAAGTTTGAAAAATGTATTTAAACCTAGACTGGAAATATTCTGTACCTGATGATGTCGATCTTCGACGAAACCCGGGTCGTACAATAAAGCTCTTATGTGGAATAACATAGTGTATTTCATTTTGATATGAAGCAATTCCACAAAGTTACTATGGATACAATTAACCAAAAAGGTTATGCAATTTTCCAAAAAGAAAAAGACTAAGCTAAATATTAAAATATGAGGGGAAACAAAGAGCAGGTAGAATAGTTTACGTATCTCTGAAGTGTTTTGGACCAAGGCGGTGAAAGTATTACGGACGTAAGGAGAAGAATTGCTTTTTTTAAAAGCCCCTTGGCCCATCGGCGTCTGCGCTACCTTTGCCAACTTAATCACCGAAGGCCCGGAACTCGGATCCATTCCGGTCCCATTCAAGAAGCGTTCCTTATTCGACCCCAGGGGATCCCACCTCTGGGATAGTGTGTCGTCATGAGTGGTATTTGTCGGACTCTACATCTACATAATACCCCGCAAGCCGCCGCAAGGGCGTGTGGCGGGGGGTGTTAGGTCACCACCCAAAAAAGGAAAAAAGAAATACCGCATTCAAAACCAACACACACATGCAAACCCCAATCCACAGCAGTGCACACATTCATCGTAACATCCCATCTTTCGACGCGCATGCAAAAACACATCTACCTCCCTTCACTCCACAAGCATGCAAGTACATACGCTTAACTACAACAAATAATTTTACCCCAGGATGCAGCAAGAAATTAATCTCGAACGTGCAAGCTAGTTTCTAGCAAGTAGCCAGGCGAATTACCACCACCACAAGAACGTTCCGCATAAAAATCTCTCCTACACAATACGAGGAATTTGACCCAACGCTGCAGGTGGGAGGAGGGCACACCCACGGAGAGGGACAAGGGATGGAAGTGGAAATTTAGGGTAGCAAAAGAAGAGAAAACAATACTGTAAACAGCAATACATTACTTAATGGCATGCGGGAAGAGTTTTGACACAACACACAGGAGGTTAGTGAAAGTGCATGCAATTGAGTTTAACTAATTGTTACCTAGACGCCGAGGGTGGCAAGTGGCATTTTTGTTATCTCCGAGTGTGACCCTACAGTTGTTATCCCGTATTGTCCGTGGGAAGAAGGAGTCCTTGAGTCTGTTAGTCCTGGCATCTATTTCCCGAATTTTGTACACATGATCCAAGCGACCTATGTATGTTGGAGCGCGAATAATTTTCGAGACCTCGGTGCTGAAACATGCGGATCTGAATTTATTTAGTAAATTTAACCTAGCATTGAGTCGTCTTTCTTCCAATGATTCCCATCCCAACTCCTTAAGCATTTCAGTGACGCTTTTCGTTTTATCGTAACAGTTTTCCACGAAACGAGCTGCCCGGCGTTGGACCTTCTCAATTTCCCGAATGAGGCCTTTTTCACACGGATCCCATACGCTACATGCATACTATATTCTAAATGGGGCCTTACAAGAGTGTGATAACAACGTTCCTTGACCTTGGAGTCACTTCTGCCGACATGCGTCTAATAAATCCTAATTTTTTATATGCTTGCCCGCAGACTTTACGTATATGGGTCCCCCAAGTTAAGTCTTTAGTGAATGTAACACCTAGGTATTTCACCGTATCAACTACTTCAAGGTCAACTCCAGCTAATTTGTAAACTAATCCCGTGGATTTTTTAAAGAAATTTACCACCGAACATTTATTAAGATTTAAAGGCAATCCCCATTTTGAACACCATTCATTAATGCTATTTAAATCACGTGCTAGAATTAAACGATCATCATCCCCAGATATCTCCCGAATAGAGATTGAGAGCGACATAGCCCATGTAGTTCTCGAAATTCTCAGTTCAATATCGTTCGTCGAATTAAAATAAATATCGAAGTCGTGAAGGTATGTCAATAGGGGGGTAATTATTGAAGAATATTGACCATATTGAGTACGTCGAGCCATCGGATCATTATAAATATCGTAAAATGATCACACATCTTGTGTCAATCAAACCATCCATATCAAATGCCAGCATACAGTATCTTTAGCGATGGTCGTATGGTACGAATACAGCATTTCTTTTGTCACTGTATTAGAAAGTACGTAATCTATAAAGCATATTTTTCAAGTTTGAAGCCGCTACGTAGTTTAGTGCGAGCATATCTATGCATTCAGCAATTCATTACTACTATACCATTTCCACTTATTTCATATTGTGATAGCCCCCAAATTACTTAACAATTATATCGTCCACTTGGTCATATTGACAATATCGTATTGATTTATCAACCATACTTCGATATCGACAATGTCGACCTTAGGAGAAAACATTGCACATTTCGACATTACCTTTCATGTTGTCATATTTATTTCAATCCGAAGATGAATTGACTGCACGTCTCCCACTTTTCCCATTGTAATGCTCTCACGTACTTCCTGGTCTTCCATTTTAGACCCGTCTCTGCGTGTCACCTGTATTTATTTTTGCCTAAGCATTTCTCGTGGGGGGTCTTGCCATCTCATTTCTTCAATTTTATTTTCTAATTTGATAGCTTATGTATTCAAAACCTATCGTCATGTGGACGATTATTATCGACCCTCAGTTTCCTGTAGTATCTTATGTCCTCTAAGTAAATCTGGTTTTTAGGTAAAATTTTGACCTGGTGTAAAAAAATACCCTAATGTACAGTCATAGACTGCCCACCTGCAGCGTTGGGCCAGATTCCTCACCTTGGGTGGGAGAGAGTTTTGTGTGGAACGCTCTTGTGGTGGTGGTGTTTCGCCTGGCTACTTGCTATAAACTAGCTGGCACGTTCGTGATAGGTTTCTTGCTGCATCCTAGGGTGGAATTATTTGTTGTAGGTAAGCGTATGTACTTGCATGCTTTTGGAGTGAGGATAGGTAGATGTGTGGTTGCATGCGCGTCAAATGATGGGATGTTACGATGAATGTGTGCACTGCTGTGGATTGGGGTGTGTTGGTTTTGAATGCGGTGTTTCTTTTTTCCTTTTTTTGGGTGATGGCCTACAACCCCCCGCCACACGCCCTTGCGGCGGCTTGCGGGGTATTATGTAGATGTAGATGCATAGATAGGACATTAACTATGCTTGCATAACTTAATTTTAAATTCCCCTTTATTTTTCCCGGATCATGCAAGGAATATAATAAATGCATTCTGAATCACAAAATTCAATTGTCATTAAACCTAACGAGTACTTGTTTGCTGGATATTGAGATTGCTCTCTCTGCTTTCTCTTTGGTCGGTCATCACGTCTGTTATCCATTTGTTCTATGTGCCGTATCCAGGTTCTTTCTTTGTAGTTTTCCATTTACTTTTTCTGCTGCGACTTCCATCAGCAGTTGTCCCTTAAAGTATTAACCATTAGACTGGGCTCGGTAAGACATTTTCTCTTCTTTCACGCTTCGTAGGCTTCTGTGTAAATTTATGAATCCATCCATTCCATCTAGTTTTTCTCCAATAGCAATAGCACTCTTTTCATCGTCTAAAATCATCTCTATTGTTCTACAATAGTCAGTGATTGGCTATCAATGACAAGTATGTTTCAGAGATTTATGTTAATGAAGTTATTCCACACTTGCAGACTTTCTTTGTTGAATATCTGGACAGTCTATCTTGAACAAGCGCTTCCCAATATACAGTATCCTGCCAGAAACAGTTGCGATGAGATAATACATGTTCTTCAGATGACGTAATCTGTAGTCATGTTCAAAATTATGTTTAAAAATGAGTGGTGCAGGCCGGGAAGTAGTAAACGGGCAATAGGAATTGGCTGTCGGGTGATGATGGCTCGAAAAGCGCGGAAGAAAGAAATGAGAGAGGCAGCGGAGGAAAGAGAGTGGCTTGGGCGTGGTGAAGGTTTGCTGGACTCAGGGCGCCGCCGTAGCCGCTGGACTCCTTTCATAATTGAAAAGGGGTAAACTCGGAATCCTTCCGGCATCTTATGTCTCGCTAATGCTATACTTCGCTTGTGCATCCAGAATAAGTGAGGAGGAAACTTTGTCATTGAAAATAAACGATAAAATCGACAAGATCTGCTGTGAAAGCTGTGAAAAGTAATCTTGAAAGCAGACAACTTGCATTTGAAAATAATAACATAGAAAGTGTTTGGTGCACCATACTGCGATCCAATCAACCCAACATTAATTTATGCTCTTTCTATAGACCTCCAGACTCAGATTTTCAAACACTTAATACCCGCAATGAACAAATAAATAACTTTACACGCAAAAAAAATAAATGCATCAATATAAAAAATCATGCATCAGACACAAACAAGGGCATGATTCAAGAGAAAAACAATCTAAATATACTTGTATTAAATTGCAGAAGCCTCAAAAATAAAATAGCGGATCTCGAGCACATAATCCAATGTCATTCGGCTGATATAATATTAGGCACAGAGAGTTGGCTTTGTAATGACATCAATGACCAAGAAATTTTCCCAACAAACTTTACAGTTTACCGACATGATAGAGGTACAAGACCCGGAGGCGGAGTTTTCGTGGCTGTGAAAAGTAATCTTGAAAGCAGACAACATGCATTTGAAAATAATAACATAGAAAGTGTTTGGTGCACCATACTGCGATCCAATCACCCCAACATTAATTTATGCTCTTTCTACAGACCCCCAGACTCAGATTTTCAAACACTTAATACCCTCAATGAACAAATAAATAGATTTACACGCAAAAATAATAAATGCATCAATATAATTGGTGGTGACTTCAACCTCCCTGGTATCGACTGGGAGAGCAATAGCGTTAAATCTCGGACCCGTGATCGCGAATCTTGCAATTCCTTACTAAATTGGTTCAAAGAAACTCGCTTCATCAAGCAGTACGCACTCCCACCCGTGGAAAGAACATATTGGACTTATTTCTTACGAACACACCGGAACGCATTAATAGTGTATCAACCGACGAGGGTATAAGTGACCATAAATCTGTTATTATCAACTTGAACGTAGAAATAAAAAAGAATGTCAAGCCAAAAAGAAAAATTTATAATTATCACAAAGCAGATTTTGAAACTTTTGCCAGCCATTTAAACTCTTCACTACACGATTTCAAAACGCGCTTAAGTCTTGCCACCGTGGAAGAAACTTGGACAAAGTTTGTCCAAATTATGCAAAAAGGAATAACAGATTTCATCCCTGTAAAATACGTTAAAGCAAATCGCGACCCAAGGTGGTACAACAAAGGCGTTAAAAAAGCCCTTCGAAAGCAAAGAATGTTACACTCTAGGGTAAAGAAAGCAGGTCTGAACTCATCACCCTTGGACAATAAACAGCTGTTGGACAAGTATAGATCCTCTAAAGTTGAAACTAAAACACAATTACGTAGCGCTTTGCAAGTTTTTAAACGTAAAGTACTCTGCGAGTATTTGAACACTGACCCCAAAGCTTTCTGGTCATATGTTAGGGAAATAAATGGGGGTCAACAAACCGTGGCTTGCTTAAGGGACTGCAACAATATCATTCATACTGACAGTGAGGCTAAAGCCAACATTCTAAACGAATTCTTCCAGAGCGTCTTCACGAACGATGTAGCCACCGCGTATCTCCAAGAAACAATATATACTGAACCCATGACAAAAATAACAGTGGACGAGCAAGGAATTGCCAAATTGCTCAAAGACATCAAACCAAACAAATCCCCGGGTCCCGAAAATATACCAGCTCGGGTGCTAAAACACTTAGCTCCTAACATCGCCCCGTATCTCGAATTTATATTTAACAAATCACTGGCTGAGTGCAAAGTCCCTAAGAATTGGAAAACCGCGCAAATAACGCCTATTTTTAAAAGTGGTGACAGGGAGGACCCCAGCAATTACAGACCCATTTCTCTCACTTCAATAAGTTGCAAAATTTTAGAGCACATAATTGTCAGTTCCATAATGAGACATCTTGATAACATTAACTTTTTAAGTGACAATCAACACGGATTCAGAAAAACCCGCTCATGCGAGACCCAATTAGGATTGTTCACACATGACTTACTTTTATCGGGTGAAAGTGGTAGGCAAGTGGATGCGATCTTTTTAGACTTTCAAAAGGCATTTGATAAGGTTCCGCATGGTAAACTCATCCATAAATTAAAGGGCGCAGGTATACACAAGGGGGCAATAAATTTGGTTGAAGACTTCCTTTCAGACCGGGAACAGAGGGTAGTCCTTGACGGCGCTAGTTCTACCAGCGTAAGAGTCACCTCGGGGGTTCCTCAGGGAAGTGTTATCGGACCGTTACTATTCTTGATTTTTGTTAACGATCTGAACCGCAAAGTGAAAAGTAAGATAAGGATGTTCGCGGATGACACAGTGATTTATCGGGAGATATCTGGGGATGAGGATCGTTTAATTCTAGCACGTGATTTAAATAGCATTAATGAATGGTGTTCAAAATGGGGATTGCCTTTAAATCTTAATAAATGGTCGGTGGTAAATTTCTATAAAAGATCCACGGGATTCGTTTACAAATTAGCTGGAGTTGACCTTGAAGTAGTTGATACGGTGAAATACCTAGGTGTTACATTCACTAAAGACTTAACTTGGGGGACCCATATACGTAAAGTCTGCGGGCAAGCATATAAAAAATTAGGATTTATTAGCCGCATTGTCGGTAGAAGTGACTCCAAGGTCAAGGAACGTTGTTATCACGCTCTTGTAAGGCCCCATTTAGAATATAGTATGCATGTAGCGTATGGGATCCGTGTGAAAAAGGCCTCATTCGGGAAATTGAGAAGGTCCAACGCCGGGCAGCTCGTTTCGTGGAAAACTGTTACGATTAAACGAAAAGCGTCACTGAAATGCTTATGGATTTGGGATGGGAATCATTGGAAGGAAGACGACTCAATGCTAGGTTAAAATTACTAAATAAATTCAGATCCGCATGTTTCAGCACCGAGGTCTCGAAAATTATTCGCGCTCCAACATACATTGGTCGCTTGGATCATGTGTGCAAAATTTGGGAAATAGATGCCAGGACTAGCAGACTCAAGGACTCCTTCTTCCCACGGACAATACGGGATAACAACTGTAGGGTCACACTCGGAGATAACAAAAATGCCACTTGCCACCCTCGGCGTCTAGGTAACAATTAGTTAAACTCAATTGCATGCACTTTCACTAACCTCCTGTGTGTTGTGTCAAAACCCTTCCCGCAGCCATTAAGTAATGAATTGCTGTTTACAGTAATGCGGTATTTCTTTTTTCCTTTTTTGGGTGGTTACCTAACACCCCCCGCCACACGCTCTTGCGGCGGCTTGCGGGGTATTATGTAGATGTAGATATCGATTCCCAGAAACGCGGAAAACTTGATCTCTAATGTAGCACATCTGCCACTGATCCCAGCGTGTACCGTTTCCTCACCTTCTGCCTAGGAAAGTTCATCATTTTTATTATACAAGTAAATGTTTAGCTGGGAAGATAAATATTACGAAGTGCGCCCAATGTTAACTTAATCATCATGAGTGAGTAAAATGTTTTCCTAAGCACACCCTCTGACTCCTGGCATATTCGGATGGATGTTTCTAGATTTGCCTCATTTTTCGTTAGTCTCTGCACCTGTTTTTGCTACACTAACGTATGATTGGCTGTCACACACTTCGGCGTCCTTCTGGCTTTAAGCCATATAAGATTTCCAGCATACGAGTGTCTTCCATTCCATTCAAGTGTTCTTCCCACTTCTCGTTATATATCTGTACGTTTCTTTCAAACAGTTATATATTAAGCTCGTTTTCTATGGTTTTATTTCTTATATCATCATCTTTCGTATGACCCTTACTTTATCGAAGAACTTTCACCCTTCCTGGCTTAGTTTTTGCTCCATTTTCTTTGTTGAAGTCCACTTGTTGTTGCCATAGAGAGTAGGATAATAGCATTGGGAGAGCAAATGATTTGTGCAAACTTATTTGCATCTCTAATCCGGCTTTCTTTTAAAATATTTTTGCGAATTTCCCAATACCTCTTCTTATTATTTATCTTTTTTTGCATTATTTCTTTCGTGTTTTTATACCATACCGCATCCAAGTTATTCAAAATGGGAAACTTTTTTCAATGATTTATTCCTTCTTATTATTATTTTTTCTAGTCGTTTCCGTGCCCGAATTTGTCATGACCCTTTTTCCCCCCGTTGATATTCTTTCTCCACGCTATTACTGAATCTACTTAGCATATGTATTTCCGTAGTTAATCCTCTTTTAGTCGGAACAGAACAAGATCATCTGCAAATATGTTCAGGTAATAATTTTAATTTATATTCCTTTTGTAACTCTGACCTGTTGTTCTTGTGTCTCGTTCTGTTCTGCATAATAAAAAATCGTGGGTGATAAGGCTTGGGTGGCATGTCTTTCAGGGATCCCCTTGTACTATTTTTCTTCCCGAGGAATTTTTGTCTTACCTTCTTGTTAAAAGTTTCACTTTCGCAGTTCCGCCGTCACCCTTTGGCTTAAGATGCCTCCTAAGTCATCTTACCACCATAGTTCTCTAGCTTGAACCAAGGGAAAATCGGGACATCGTGCGCATCGTCTGGAAGAACCTGGAAAATGGGGAGTCATTTACCCCTGCATGGTGCCTGGGCAGCTAATAAGGGACACGGAGGGTTCAAGGAGAAGTCGTGCGCGTCGTCGTATCTCTTCTCCGTCTTCAACGCCCCCTTAACACTTCCTTCCAGCTATACGGCGACATGCGTAGTGTCCCTGGAGTTGGGAGCTGCTGGGAAATCTGCCTGCCTACGTGGACCAAACCTATGATTTTACCCTGCACATGACCCACGATTAGCCATTATTCAAAGTTCTTAACAAGTTAGCTGAAATGGCGTCCCTCCTGGCCAATTAGCGACCAATTTCCCAGGGGGCGTGTATGGCTGCTTGAAGGCGACATCCTCGCAGCCTTATGCCTGGTGGCTGATCCGCAAGGGGACGGAAACCTCACTCGTCACAACCACCTGCTCGTGGTTCATTTATTATTTCACTTCCATCGATCCAGGTCGACATTAAGGACCTAGTGAGGCAGAAAATATAATATTTTTTGCGAAAAAATTATCCCGGGGACAGTTACCAGCGTATTATTAACTCGACGTTATATTTATTACTGAGCGAACAGTATTAATTATGATAACATTCATTATTATTAATCATCACCAAATATCACTGAGTCAATACGCTTTTTTCAAATGGTATCGCGCCGAGTTTTTTCAAAGGGATTAATATTTTAATAACTTAGTAATGGATTAGATGTATTCATCACCGTCAGTTGAAGGTATTAAAATGGTTCTGACTCATTTTTTCCGAAACCACTGTGACAAAAAGGCCATTTTCTGGAGCAGATCTCGTCTGTTCCAAACAGCTGTTAATGTGACTGTCCTGGAGCGTGAACGGTGGAGGTACTCACTCCGATAAAACGTAGTTCGTGATAATTAGTTTTCCCAAATCATTAGTACTAGATAAGATCCCAACCCAGAATATTCTATTCGGCCGGAGGAAACTTGAATCGCCCGATTCCTGGGGGCCATTACTTTTCCTGCTCGCCAATAATCTACATCTACATAAGTACCCTGCGAGCCACCAAAAAGGTGTGTGGCAGGGGGTGTAGCACCATGAGGGAAGGGTAAGGGTTGAGGGGGTTGGGAGTTAGGTGAGGAAAGGTGGGGGGAACCTGTAGGAAAAAAATATATATATATACATATATATATGTATATATACACACATACATATACATACATACATACACACATGTATACACATCCTCGCGAAGTCCCTAACCTGTACGTTAATACTTATTGTAATGAACTAAGTCCTGGGGAATTTCGACTACGAGCATTCTGTTCCCTTATCGTTCTTGGAAAAAATGACATTTTAAACCTGTCAGTCTTGCAGTCTATCTCTCTAGTCTTATATTCGTGATCCCTTCGACCGTAATACGTTGGGGTTCGTATTATATCCTTGATGTAATCGGAAAAGGGCCCATCTTTAAATGTTTTTAATAAGTTTAATCTATATTGGAAACGCCGCTGTGTAAGAGAATCCCAACCTAAACTGTCTAACAAAGTGGATACGCTGCTGAGTTGGTCATAACAATGTTTGACAAATCTAGCCCCCCTCCGCTGAACTCGATCTAATTCCGAAACCAAATTTATGTTGTGAGGATCCCATATACTGGCAGCATACTCTAGGTGGGGCCTGACCAAGGCAAGGAAACATCGTTCTTTCACCTTTTCGTCGCATTTACCTAGCACTCTTTTCACAAATCCCAATTTTTTATTAGCACGACCGCATATTTCTCGTATGTGTTTTCCCCAGGACAAATCGTGAGTAATTGTTACACCCAAGTATTTAAAGGAATCTACCCTCGCGATTTTGGTTTGTTTCACTTTGTAACTATAAGGGAGGGAATTACTCTTTTCCCAAAAATGTATTACTACGCATTTTTTAAAATTCAATTCCAATTGCCATGTATCGCACCAATTTTGAATTGCATCTAGGTCGTTGGCTAACACGACTCTGTCTTCGTGACTTCGGATGTCCCCATAAATTACTGCATCATCGGCGAAAAGACGGAGCTTGCTATTAACTACGGTACTGAGGTCATTTATGTAAATAAGGAAAAGGAGGGGGCCTATGACACTTCCTTGTGGTACCCCCGACGTGACCTTGACAGTATCGGATGATACACCGTCCAGGACGACTGTTTGGACACGATCACTTAAAAATTGTTTAATCCAGTTAATAATACTTTCGTGTATTCCATAGGTTTCCAATTTCGCCAGTAATTTGCAATGAGGGACTTTATCGAAAGCTTTCTTAAAATCTAGGAATATCGCATCAACTGGAATATTACTTTCACCGGAGTTTAATACATCATGTACAAAAAGTGCGAGTTGAGTTTCGCAGGATCTACCCTTACGGAAGCCGTGTTGGTTATTAATTAATAAATCTTGGCTATGGGGGCCATAGTAATGATGAAGCGTACTATAAATGAAGCGTATAATATAAATGAAGCGTACATGAAAGGGGAAAAGACACGGAACGAACTGGCCTTCAACAAAGAAAAAATCTTTGCTCCTTTCCGGGTTATAATCTCGATTACATCGGGTTTTAATTAGTATTATATTGTATACAGTCATTAAAATAACGATTTTTCATATTATCAAGAAATCCTTTTGCCTAATTTTAGGAAAAGATTAGTGAAAACTTTGATTTTGAGCCTAGCCTCGTATGGCAATGATGCTTAGTGGTTGGTGGAAGGTAAGAGGAAAAATGGAGATGCGAGTCTGGAACAGTACAGAAATATATAAAATAAATAGAAAAAAGCAAGCTATACCGATAGGTGCGTTGAGGGAAGAGAGAAAGTTGTTGGAGGAAATTCTAAGAAGAGAGGAAAGTTTGATCCGAGGTCAACTGGATGGAAACAGAATATTTCAGACTTCAATGATGGGAGTGGCAGAATGCTGGATAATCGAGTTTGGGGATATTGAATTTAATGAAGGAGAGTAAACATATGTGGAGTTGTCGGGAGTTGTATCGTGATGCAGAGAGTGACGACAATTAGTGCAGTGTGAGGAAGGGCTTAGAAGTTGCAGCAGCTGTTGTTAATCCGTCTGCCCATAAAATTCCAGCCTTGACCTATGGACTATTTGAAAAAAGTAATAGGTTCAAAACGGTGTCTGATTTATTGATTTATGAGTGCATTACTATTGCGTCAACACATTCTCCACTTCGAATTCATATGGTCCAAAGCTGATGACTTATATCTTGTTCGTTTTGTCGTGTCAGTGACTGCGCAAGTGACTGCCGCGACATCTCCCACGGTTATCTTCCAATTATAAAATAAACGGATTAATTTGAAGATTGGTATGTGATATGCGGTGAAGGATGGAGAGGGAGATGGCGGGGGTGGGAGGGATGGAAATGGAGGGCGAGAAGAGGGTAAGTTTCGAGCTAGAAGTCAACGTCCCCTCTGGGCCAGGATCGGGAGGGAAGGGGAGAGGCCATTCGGGGAGGGAGGCGAAGGAGGCAATGGGCATCGTGGGAGGGGGTGCGGGAAGGAGTAGTGGAGAGTGTTGAGTGCGCGGGGTCACGTTGTTATTACAGGAGGGACACCGGAAGAAATGAAGAGAGACGGGAATTTGGTGCACTGTGGTCAGGGCATGTCCACGAGGACGCGATGGACGAAGACGTATCACTTGGACTATCACAGGGTGTCCGGGGAGCGCCGTGCAAAATAGGGATATTCACTAATTCGTGGGCAAAAAATAAACAGTTTTAATCGAGGTTCACCGAGCTAGATGCAATTTTTACAAATGCAGGTAGTTGTAAGTTATAATTGTTTTAAATTTTAATGCAGATAACACCATTGAAGAGGTACTTCGATACAAGCAGTTTTAAGTTAGCATGCATGGTAAGACTCGGAAATCACCTCTCCCTCTCCAGAAAAAGTATTAGAATGACCTCTCCGAATGACGAAGGTGGCATGATCGCCGGAACCTAAAATGCTTCTCTTCTTTTTTCCCATCTACATCTACATCTACATAATACCCCGCAAGCCGCCGCAAGGGCGTGTGGCGGGGGGTGTTAGGTCACCACCCAAAAAAGGAAAAAAGAAATACCGCATTACTGTAAACAGCAATACATTACTTAATGGCATGCGGGAAGGGTTTTGACACAACGCACAGGAGGTTAGTGAAAGTGCATGCAATTGAGTTTAACTAATTGTTACCTAGATGCCGAGGGTGGCAAGTGGCATTTTTGTTATCTCCGAGTGTGACCCTACAGTTGTTATCCCGTATTGTCCGTGGGAAGAAGGAGTCCTTGAGTCTGCTAGTCCTGGCATCTATTTCCCGAATTTTGTACCCATGATCCAAGCGACCAATGTATGTTGGAGCGCGAATAATTTTCGAGACCTCGGTGCTGAAACATGCGGATCTGAATTTATTTAGTAAGTTTAACCTAGCATTGAGTCGTCTTTCTTCCAATGATTCCCATCCCAACTCCTTAAGCATTTCAGTGACGCTTTTCGTTTTATCGTAACAGTTTTCCACGAAACGAGCTGCCCGGCGTTGGACCTTCTCAATTTCCCGAATGAGGCCTTTTTCACACGGATCCCATACGCTACATGCATACTATATTCTAAATGGGGCCTTACAAGAGCGTGATAACAACGTTCCTTGACCTTGGAGTCATTCTGCCGACAATGCGTCTAATAAATCCTAATTTTTTTAATGCTTGCCCGAATACTTTACGTATATGGGTCCCCCAAGTTAAGTCTTTAGTGAATGTAACACCTAGGTATTTCACCGTATCAACTACTTCAAGGTCAACTCCAGCTAATTTGTAAACGAATCCCGTGGATCTTTTATAGAAATTTACCACCGAACATTTATTACAATTTAAAGGCAATCCCCATTTCGAACACCATTCATTAATGCTATTTAAATCACGTGCTAGAGTTAAACGATCCTCATCCCCAGATATCTCCCGATAAATCACTGTGTCATCCGCGAACATCCTTTTCTTACTTTTCACTTCGCGGTTCAGATCGTTAACAAAAATCAAGAATAGTAACGGTCCGATAACACTTCCCTGAGGAACCCCCGAGGTTACTCGTACGCTGGTAGAACTAGCGCCGTCAAGGACTACCCTCTGTTCCCGGTCTGAAAGGAAGTCTTCAACCCAATTCATTGCCCCCCTGTGTATACCTGCGCAATTTAATTTATGGATGAGTTAACCATGCGGAACCTTATCAAATGCCTTTTGAAAGTCTAAAAAGATCGCATCCACTTGCCTACCACTTTCACCCGATAAAAGTAAGTCATGTGTGAACAATCCTAATTGGGTCTCGCATGAGCGGGTTTTTCTGAATCCGTGTTGATTGTCACTTAAAAAGTTAATGTTATCAAGATGTCTCATTATGGAACTGACAATTATGTGCTCAAAAATTTTGCAACATATAGAAGTGAGAGAAATGGGTCTGTAATTGCTGGGGTCCTCCCTGTCACCACTTTTAAAAATAGGCGTTATTTGCGCGGTTTTCCAATTCTTAGGGACCTTGCACTCAGTCAGTGATTTGTTAAATATAAATTCGAGATACGGGGCGATGTTAGGAGCTAAGTGTTTTAGCACCCTAGCTGGTATGTTTTCGGGACCCGGGGATTTGTCTGGTTTAATGTCTTTGAGCAATTTGGTAATTCCTTGCTCGTCCGCTGTTATTTTTGCCATGGGTTCAGTATATATTGTTTCTTGGAGATACGTGGTGGCTACATCGTTCATGAAGACGCTCTGGAAGAATTCGTTTAGAATGTTGGCTTTACCCTCACTGTCAGTATGAATGATTTTGTTGCAGTCCCTTGAGCAAGCCACTGTTTGTTGACCCCCATTTACTTCCCTAACATATGACCAGAAAGCTTTGGGGTCAGTGTTCAAATACTCGCAGAGTACTTTACGCTTAAAGTCTTGCAAAGCGCTACGTAATTGTGTTTTAGTTTCAATTTTAGAGGATCTATACTTGTCCAAAAGCTGTTTATTGTCCAAGGGTGATGAGTTCAGACCTGCTTTCTTTACCCTAGAGTGTAACATTCTCTGCTTTCGAAGGGCTTTTTTAACACCTTTGTTGTACCACCTGGGGTCACGATTTGCTTTAACGTATTTTACAGGGATGAAATCTGTTATTCTTTTTGCATAATTTGGACAAACTGTGTCCAAGTTTCTTCCACGGTGGCAAGACTTAAGCGCATTTTGAAATCGTGTAGTGAAGAGTTTAAATGGCTGGCAAAAGTTTCAAAATCTGCTTTGTGATAATTATAAATTTTTCTTTTTGGCTTAACATTCTTTTTTATTTCTACGTTCAAGTTGATAATAACTGATTTATGGTCACTCATACCCTCGTCGGTTGATACACTGTTAATGCGTTCCGGTGTGTTCGTAAGAAATAAGTCCAATATGTTCTTTCCACGGGTGGGAGTGCGTACTGCTTGATGGAGCGAGTTTCTTTGAACCAATTTTAGTAAGAAATTGCAAGATTCGCGATCACGGGTCCGAGATTTAACGCTATTGCTGTCCCAGTCGATACCAGGGAGGTTAAAGTCACCACCAATTATATTGATGCATTTATTATTTTATTTTTTTACCCATTTTCCCATATTTTCCATGCCATTTCCCATGTCCCATTTTCACATATTTATAACTATTAACTCATCTATATTATGCATTAATAAATTTATACATTTATAACTCTTGACTGTACTAGCGGACACGGCACGATTGAAATAATGAAGTAAGCAATAAAAACCAGCCCAATTAGGAAATCTATGGTTTTATTGAAATACGTAAGTACCCGAAGAGCGCCCTTAAAAAGCAGAAGGTATGACCCCACGGATTACACGGATATCTCATGACATGAGAAATCCGTGTAATCCGGGCTTTTTTTTTATTTTGCTGTCGATTTAAACGAAATGGAAGTGAAATCAGCTAACAAATGGAAACGAAATGTACGACATGCGGAGTTTCATCATTGGCGTAATGATGGAACAGGACAAACTGCAACTCACCGCTTGTTCAAGTCCAACTTGCTGCTTGTGGCGGGTGCATGTGCATGTATCGTGCGATGCTCGTACCACCTCCCTTCAATACCAATCTCATTCAATGCCCCACCCGAAGTTGAATCTTCACTTCCCGAGTTTCAACGACCAACCCTACTTGTATTCAACTGAAAATCACGCATAACCTTTGTTTTATTAATATTGATTACCATCCCATATCTATCGAAGTGAACCTCCTCCTCCACCACGTCGAAGTTGTAGACCTTGGGAGGGTTTCTTCCAATATAAAAGTAAAATGGAAGCCATGTGAAGCGTTATTTTGATCTACGTATCAGGCAGGGACGCAATTATGAGCACCCGTACGAGGGTCTAGGCCTCACTTTATATGAAGGAAATTCTTTCTGACGTGAAATGGTGGAAATCATCTATCACGAGAAGGAAATTCGTGAATTTCACAGGGAATATTTATTTGACCGATCAAGTGGCCATCACCAGGTTCTTAACTTGGTGATGGCACAAAGTGTCCTATTCTAGATCGTTCCATTAAATATTCATTGTGGAGTTTACAAAGTTAGTTTTGATTCCCTCATTTTATAATCTTGAGATCCTAAAATGAAACATTGAAATGAGGCATAAAATACGTTATATAAGATAAATAATGCGTAACATCATTTTTGCAATTAAAATAAGTTTTGCTTTCCTCGTAATTAATATAACTTCTATGTTGTCCTTTGACATTTAATTTTGCTTTGCCCGTTAAAAATGATTCCATTTAAATTATGTGCTCATTATCGTAGGTAGTTGAGAGTTGAAAGAATTGATGAAGCAATGGCATGTTAAGTGGTCGATATTGTGCATTTGTAAAAGCATATAAAGGGTACTGTACACTGAGGAATTGAAATATTATTACATGTATTGGTAAAGTTTTATCTATATAAGAGAGATAGTGAGAATAATTTTATCTGCGTGGGATATCAAACTTATTGTTCTGTATTCCTCACTTGATGTCGCCTTTGCCTTTTTCGGAATAGGAACTTACACTGATCTGACGAAGTCTTCCGGCCAGATTCCTTCCTCATAGATACTACGAATCGACCATGCAGAGTCTTCTTCCCACATTTCCTTAAACATTTTATCTAGTTCCACAGGAATGTTTTCTACTCCCACGGCCTTATTTGGTTTAATCTCCCTCAATACCCTTTCTATTTCATCGTCGAGTATGCCTGGAACTAAGCTATCTTCTTCTACGTGATGTTCCTTTTCTATGTCTAACGTTGTTGGCCTAAGTTCTCTACCATACTGTGTTTCTACAAATTTACTATATTATTGCATGTAATGGTAAAGTTTTGTCTAGCCAACACTGTTATGATTGGGAATTAATTATAATGGAAGTAGGAAAACTTAGGGACAAACTAAATGAATTTATCGTCGTAACCTCATCGGGATTTTTTGTAATGAAACCACTGCTTTATTTCCTACCATCTTGCAGAAATTTAAAGCAAGTGTTTAATCTTGGATTTATATCTATTCACGCCAATCAAAGAAGCAGATTATTCTATGAATAATTTAAAAAAAAAAGATTCTATCAGTTTTTCCTGAAAACTATGTTCCCTAATGCCTCTATTCGCAGGAATAATGCAGAGATATGGGTAGACTTGCACCAAAGCCGTGAATAGTGTAAACCGAAGGATAAAATACAGACATTTTAAAATGTTTATAGATGATATAAATGATTTCAATCGCCCCTCCTGGCTATTCTAAAAATCTCCTTTCGATCCTAGTTAAAATTTTACTCTCGTTCAGAAAGAGGTTACTGTGAAACACCCTTACGGCATTGGGAATCATAGAGATAATTTATTTACTAAAGCCATACTGTAAATAATGCATTAAAGAAATAACTCAAGTTACTCGGTGCTTGAAATAATTCATGGGAAAAGTAACTCAAATTGAATGTTCAGAAAATGGACGACTTTATAAAACGAAGTTGAAACAACCTGCAACTAATGCCATACGCCTCTCGGGCGATTTCCATGGTACGGAGTAGATGAAGTTTAATTTGAAGTTCAGGCTTAGCCGAACTCTACGCTATTTTTACTGTGAATCAACTGGTGTTATGGTAAGAGTGTTGCTGTTGATGTGAAGTTTTAGAAATATCACGTTAAATCCAAATTCAAATGAATGATCAAAATTCATTTTAAAATTCGTGCTTGACCAAATTATGAAAGTTCTCCGTTCTGACACATGAACGTCGGTAGTGTGACGTTCAACGGAGCACTCGCCCACTCCTAAATGTAATGTCCAGATGTCTGAGAAAAGCAGAGAAGAGTTGAAAGGGATGAGAGAGGGGTGGATGTTTAACTTAGAGCGCATGGAGTTAGCCCGGAGAGGTGAATCTAAATAGTTAGTCTGGAGAGGGGGATGGTTAACCTACATCTACTTAATATTCAGCAAGCCACCACAAGGGCGTGTGGTGGGGGGTTTTAGGCTACCACCCGTAATTTAGAAAAAAAATAAATAAAACGCATGCAAAAGGCACAATTTATAGAATGCAATGTTTAACTTAGTTCCGATTTGTAAATTAAATATTTTAACTATTTCTAAAGTGATTTCGGTTTCTTAATATCATGATTTGTGATTGCTCGGGGAAGGAATGAGTATTTGAATCTATCTGTATTTGGAATCTATCTCCCTTATTTTATCTGTGTGGTCTGATCTACCTAAGTAGTCTACCTAGCTAGCTAACTACCATTAAGATTCCTTCAGTGTCATCGTTAAACTCGTTGGTTTTGAATCTTCTTAAAAGTCTAAGTGTCGCTTGTTCTCTTCGTAACTCAAGTGGCTCTCAGCCTAAATCTCCTAAGAGACCTGTCACACTAGTGTTCTATATTTTTAACGAATCTGGCGGATTTTCTTTGGACTTCATCTGTTCTTTTTGCCAGATTTTCTCCCAAGGATCCCAAATACTTGTGGCATATTCCAAATGTGGTCTAACTAGAGCAAAATAACACCTCTCTCTAACTTTCTCATTACATTTCCCCACCACCCGTTTAATGAAGCCCAGTTTCTTAAAAGCGGATCCGCATATTGTCCTGATACAGGGTCGCACCCTAAAGTAGTAAAACTGATTTTCTCTGGCGCGAACGGAGCGGTGAAGGGGGGTCTACTTGGCAAGGTAAGGTGGAGGGGGCTCTTAGCAACAGACCGACACCAACCTCAGTCGCCTGCTGGCTGTCGTTGAGTGAGGACACCGGTTTTATTGAAGCAAAGTTTTTGTCCGCGTCGAAAAAAAATGAATCTGAATGTAGAGCAACGTTATTCCGTGAAGTTTTGTGCGAAACTCGGGAAGACGGCAACTTAAACCCTTCATATGATCAAGCAGGCTTATGGGGACACTGCCTTAAGCCGTTCCACAGTGGCACTAGTTGTTTAAAGAGGGTAGGGAGCTCGCTGAAGACGACCATCGCTCCGGACGGCCGTCGACGGCAAGAACCGACACGAATGTGGACAGAGTGAGGACACTGCTGAGCACAGACCGACGCTTGACCAGTGAAGAAATTGCAGACCAGTTGAGTCTGTCTGCATCCAACGTCCAACACATTATTTCACAGGATTTGGCCATGCGCAAAGTGTGCGCCAAGATGGTGCCGAAAATTCGTCCCATGGTCCGTCGTCAGACAGCTCCTGGCCAAATACGGCGTTGCCATGTTTCCGTACCCGCCCTATTCTCCCGATCAGGCACCACCGGACTTCTTCTTCTTCCCCTGATGAAAAGACAGCTCAAAGGACGACGTTTGACTCGATAAAGGCCGTTCAAGAGGCTTCGACGGGGGTCATCAACGGCATCCCCAAAGAAAATTTCCAGCGGGCGTACGGAGAATGGGAGCAACGTTATGCTACGAGTAAGTGTGTAGCAGCTCAAGGAGCATAATTTGAAGATTACACAGGCCTACAAAAAATTTTTTTTTTGGTGCCCGGAATCTTTGTGATGATTTTAACTATATTTCTAGAGCTGAATCCAAATATGAAATCCTTTTTTATTTACCAGCTCTACTCTTTTAGATATGGCACATCTTACGATTAGTTGTTTTAATATTTGATAAATTCCGGAAAATAATTTTCAAAGTTAAATAAATCTATAAGTATACTAATTTATAACCACTCTGCGGTGTTCCTTTTATTTTCAATAAACTGTCAATACGTTTTATGTATATTTCTATATTGTAGGCCAATGAGATAATTATTAATGTAATATTCTCATATCATCACGTAGAAGATTTTTTTACGTAAGTAACAACATATCTATATCTTGAAAACTATTGTTGATAGGAAAAACCTAGTGTCATAATTGGATGCAGCACCCCAATTGTTCTATAAACTAGCATTAAAAGCTCCGGCACCAAAATCACTGTTGGCCTGTGTTTTTAATATAATATTCCCATATCATCATGTAGAAGATTTTTTTACGTAAGTAACAACATATCTATATCTTGAAAACTATAGCTGATAGGAAAAAACTAGTGTCATAATTGGATTCAGCACCCCAATTGTTTTTTAAATCAGCTTTAAAAGCTCCGGCACCAAAACCACTGTTGGCCTGTGTTATTAAGTCGATGTAAGTATATCGTCAATAAAATTCTTGTAAAAAAATCAGTCCTACCGGTTTTGGGTGCGACCCTGTATGTGCTCCACAAGAAAGGCGTGGTATTAGCACTACCCCCAAATATTTAACTTGTTTGGCCATAGTTGGTACTGAACCCTCTATTTCGTAGTTTATGTCCTGTTCACCACTTCCTTTATTCCAAAATTTCAAAACTGCTCATTTGTATATATTAAGCATTAATCCCTATTTCATGCACAGATTCGAGAGTCCAAGTCTCTAGAGAGTAGCTCGTGATGTAGTTGGCGCCTTATTTCCCTGTATTTCATAGTGTCGCCAACAAATAATCTGAGATTGGCACTTACGAGTGCACTTAAGTCAATAATGTATATTAAGAATAGAATAGGCCCTATTACACTTCCCTGGGGAACGTCCGAAGTTACATCTCTATCCGTTGAGCACAACCCATCGATGACTACTAAAAGTCTACCCTAGAGCACATGAACCATTTGTTTTGGCCAAGTGCGGTCAGACAAGTATCTAGGCGAACAGTCACGGGCTCTGGTCGCTGCGTGAAGCAGTAAAGATGGAGAGGGATAATTGAGGTGCTGTTTCATGGAGACATCAAAACACGAGCGAAACGTTGCCGAACGGGCTCCTCAGGAAACAACGCCGAGTACAATTTTTATTTCCATTCGAAGGGGGTTGTTGTGGGAGCGGCCGCACCCCTTATAATACCCTTATCTCCCTTTGAATTCGCCCCTGTGCGGGGAGGACTCATTAAGTAGTTGCTCTGAGGTTAAGTGTCTATGGGGTCAACCATCGAAAACAAATTTTTTAGAGGTCACTGCATGCGTCAAAATTTACCTATAGGTTCGTGCATGATTATTTAAGAAAGCGATTTAAAGTATAGTGGCCGCTTTGATAATTATCATTACATATTCCATTCAAAGAATGCGCCTAAAATGTGCACCCGGCTGAAAATAATTTAATTTATTGTGTAATCAATTGCGTATTGCGCAATCGCTTAATGGCTCTCAGCGATTCGCCCAAAACTGTTAGAAGCTGATGAAAATTTTTTTACTTCAGTGCTCTACGAAATGGGGAAGGAATTATTTGGGAAATGAAAATATGACTACGACATTAATTAAAGCAGAGGATCGATTAGCACTAGGGGTACGATCCTGATTTTTGTTGACGTGTCATGGGCATCGTTGCCCTTAACGCGATTTTCCTCTGTACTAAAATTGCCGATCGCCCTAATTACAAGGCTACTGACACAACTGGTAAAATTCATTGTCAGCTTAGGTTATCCAAACGTGAATTGATGAGATTCAGGTAATGGCCTTCACTTGATAGAATCTCTCCATAGTAGAGGAAAAAGAAAAAAAAACTTTACAACTTTGTAGTTCCACTAGTTGTTTATTTTCGTGCAATATGCATCAACATGTCATGCGATCTTCTGGTGACAACGCTAGTGATAATATAAATGTTCACTTATCACTTGTACATGAAAAGATATGTCGACACCCTGGTCATGAAAATGAAGTACCAATATAATTAGAAATTTAAGTAAGATATTTTCTTCTTTGTTCTTCATCTGATTATTCTCAGATTGTTCGGTGATATCCATCCAGGTGTTCGTAGCATTGTGATGGAATTCTGTATTCATTAAATGAGTAAATTCAATTCAAGAAACGTGGCATTACATACTGGTACAGTTCGTATCTGAAACAGGAGCTTGCTATTGAGGGTCAAATACTCTCCACCCAAACTTTGGCAACACCCTAATAATGAGGATCCTCCCCTTCCGATCTCATCCTTTGAAACCCCTTCACGCTCGTATTTCTTTTACGCCAGTTCTCGGACCCCATACCGTACACACCATGTCGCGTTGATTCGGGGAGTAAGTTGTGGGATTAGAGAGAAGGCGGCGTGGCAGCTGAGTAAGAAGTCTCAGCCGCCGTAATCGGATTCATAATCTGAAGCGCGGTGTGCACCTGCCGTCCACATTGTCCCGATTTCCAGGGGCGGAGGGTGATTCGGATGTTTTCAGGAAAGAGTGCTCACGTAAAATGCGGTGGGGTTCGGTTAGCGTGTGTGAGGGCCAGGCCAAGGGAGGGAGCAGGTGGAAAGGGGAAAGGGTTTACGATCGAGAGGAAGTGGTTTCGCAGGAAGCAAGGGTGGAAATTGGGGTCAAAGGGGGTTTGAATGGGGGAGTAGTAGGAGGCTAGAGACTGGGTAAGTTTATGTGTGGAGAGGCAGACATGGCGGAAAAATCACGAGGATGAGAATACAGTAATAGGAAGGGAATAGTAACTAACTGGGAATTGAAATAGATTCAGCGATCGATAAAGGAATTTATGAGAGTCATTATGGAATTTTGGCCATTGCTGGTATTGTTTACGGGGGAATTTGAACTCGGCAGTGCTCTCGACTTAAAATTCTTTCAGTCGTACTTATATTTTTCAAAATTAAGAGATAAAGGCATTCCTGCGTATTTATGAAAACGAAAGCATTCTTTAGATGACGGAGATAGCTACAATCGAGATTCATGATAAAGAGCTTTACGATATTCTATATAAATGGAGAAAATTCCACCAAGCACAGAAGCGTCTTCTTTTCGGTTTTTTCGCCGGGGCATGTGTCATTCTAAAAAATTGCGATGAAAGAGCTCCTTTTATTCCTTCAGAAACTGTATTTGAAGTCATCACTTCAGACCTAGTCTGAATAAGAAGTAATTTTTAGCCACACACGTTATTTCAAATAAATATCCGAATCACATATGTAAAGCTTATGCCAAGCGGTATTCGGCTATGCCTGCGGGAACGGTGTACTACATAATTTAACCGACAAAATATAATACTCCTCTAAGTGATTCCGGGGGCAAAATGTCATTTCGATTATGCTTGCTCATAAAATGAAAATTAGCTCTCAGTATAGCGCAAAAATCAAGACCCAGAAATTTATGCGTACGTACTTGCACCGCAAATTAGTTGTGTGGGCGGAATGATATTCTACAGGATTTGCGTTGATGCCAGCGATTTGAATAATGTAAACAATAACATTACGAGGCTTGCTAATTTGCTTACCACTTACCGTTTCAAAATATATCCGATATTATCTTGAATTGAGAATTAATTGGTCTAGTTCTCTACGGTAAAACATTCTGGAGCTACATTCACAAACTGCAGTAGTCAACTCATTTTTAGTCACACTTTAATGTAATAAGTTCATAAAAAAAGCTAATTTGCAAAAATGCATGGCGAAAAATAAATTCGTAGACTGGTCCGCAAGAGTATATTTCTGTAGTTGTTTTTTAATACAATTAGCCAGAGAATTTTTTCCGTACGCTAGAGAACACATAAAATGTAATATACCTACTTGTCTATGGAAGGATCTTCTTCATAACAAGGACTTCAATTTTGTTTTTCGACTCCTATATTGAGGTTATGCTCAACGTCGAATACCGACTTTAAGGAAGACAAATTTAGAGTGATGAAGATGACAAATTGAGGGGATCAATGTGGGAATGTGAAGGCATCTCCCAGCATCAGGCCTTAATAGCCATAATTTAAGAGGATGAGTCCATTACGCAAGAAAGGGGAGATAGCAGGAGAGGAGGAGGAAGTGGAGAGGACAAAGAAGATTTATGGTTTCTCGACGTGCCGAGAGAATTCAGGAGATTGACTGCCGTCTGCATCGCAACAGAATAATATAGATGTGCGCAGCGCTCGCAATTTACCCGTACTAAAAATCCTACCCACTAAATTGAGAAAATATCCTTTACGTGAACATTGATTTCCTTGTCCTTTTCCCGTTCACGGTTCCTATAGTGTCTTTTTCAGCGTTCGAGGACATATTCTTAATAAAATTCCATTTTTCTTCAACATACACACAATCACATACAAAAACTCACAAGCACACGCACACGAGCAAGCGCGCACACAAATATATATATATATATATATATATATATATATATATATATATATATATATATATAAATATAAATATAAATATATATATATATATATATATATATATATATATATATATATATATATATATATATATATATATATATATATATATATATATATATATATATATATATATATATATATATATAGATGATTTCTTCGAAGTAACACGGAAGTGTTGAATAAAAAACTTAGACAGTAACACACAGCACGAGAACACATAAAAAGAACACTCACAATATTATCTTGATAATTTCGACGGACTTGAGCTCCGTCTTCTTCGGAAGATAAGATATGACTCTCATCTTATATGAAGATATGAGTCATATCTTATCTTCCGAAGAAGACGGAGCTCAAGTCCGTCGAAATTATCAAGATAATATTGTGAGTGTTCTTTTTATGTGTTCTCGTGCTGTGTGTTACTGTCTATATATATATATATATATATATATATATATATATATATATATATATATATATATATATATATATATATATATATATATATATATATATATATATATACACACACACACACAAACAAGCACATACATATATAATTATTTCTGTTTATATCATACATATATGAGCTGTACTGGCGGGAGTAATAATAATTGCTCCTGGTAGGGTCCCCATGCCAGATAGGTCTAAGTTCAGGAGCCAAAAGAAAGGTAGTCCTAAGTATTCCTAGTTACTAAGTAAGGCGGCTGCAAAGGCGTCTGCACTCAGTGGGGCGGCCATTAAGTCATGGTGTCACGTTTAAAACACTATTGAGGAAGGCAACGGGAAACCACCTCAATTATTATTCCCAAGAATGTAATGATGGGCACTATAGGGAATATGAGTCCTGGCAACTACGGGACTCGGCCCAAGCGGCCGTGTGTCGTGCCCGGCAGCGAGGGAGGCAAGGTTTCCGCGGTCGTCATCCCACGAAACCCTTGCGGTGAAAAAATGACATCAGCAGGACAGAAGAAGCAGAAGAAGACGAAATTAGTTAGAATTGGAACATGGTACGTCAGGACAATATTGAGGACAGGCAAATTAGAGAATATTAAGCGAGAGATGGAGAGAGGGAATATAAATGTTTTAGCGTATGCGAGGTGAGATGGAAGGATAGCGGGGATTACTGGAGTGATAATTATAGAATAATATAAAGTGGCGGTGACGAGAGCCAACGAGGGGTTACCGTGATATTAAATGAAGAGTCTATTGTCTCCTTTGGTGGGCGAAACAACTCTCTAACGCCATCTCTGGGCCAAACAATCGAAGCATTTGGGCGCTTTATAATATCGCAGATCTCAGTGTGAATTAGGTGTCCTTATTAGCTTAATTGGTAGAACATCCGCCCTGCAAGGGAAAAGTTCAGTATCCATACCAAAAAAGAAAGAAAGATTTGTACTTTTCCACAGATTTTCAAAATCTGTGGAAAAGTACAAATCTTTCTTTCTTTTTTGGTATGGATATTAAATACTTCCACGAAGTGAAGCCTGAAACAATAGAATATATTCGGAAAGTTCAGTGTTCGAATCCCGGATAAGGAAATATTTTTAAAGTTGTGACCTGCTCAAATCCGCCTTCCCCACCTTTGCTGGCGACTACCTTGCAGCTGAGGGCGGGGGTTGACGGAGAGTTGCTTGAGGAGTGGTGGCGATGTAAGGGTGGGAGGGAGGAGAGTGATGGAAAAGAGACCCCCGCAGAAGGATCCTTGAAGAAGAGACGGAAAATCGGGAAATGAGAGCGGTCGGGAAAGGGATAAAAGGCGGAAATGGGGGGAAGCACCGCATGAGAGAGGAGGGCCAGGAAGGAATTGCGGGAGTAGGTCGGTGGACGATGAGTGTGGGGGGGAGGTTTTCGGCGGCGGCGGCAGGAGGGTAGGGTCGTTACCAATTCAATGAGCCGTCTTCGTCCTATCGTCGCCGTTCCGCACTTGCACGTGTTGGCCCGTCCCCACCGTCGCTCGACCGACCGGGGGAAGCCGCAACCTCCAACCCCACGCGGCCGAATTCCAGGGCAAAGTACTTCGTGTCGAATGGATTGATTCCACTCCTCTAGTGGATAATAAGAGAGAGACACTGGTGCCCTCCTGTCTCATTCCCCTCCTCCCCCAAGCCCACAATTCCATTCCAACCCACACCCCTGCCTTACTCCCAAAAAATCCCCCTCCACCTCTCTCCAGCGTTTCTTTTTCGAAATGCCGGAGCAGTGCGAAGGGGGACCACGCTCGCGGTCTGTCTCTCCGGCTCCATCGGCGAGGGCGAGGTGTGTGGAAGGGGGGAGTCCGGCTGCGGGACGCACGGGAAAGGGAGGGGGGGACGAGCAACCTTTTGGAGTGTCTGGAGGGGAGGAGTTGAAGCGCTGAGAGATGGGGGGTGGAGCGGAATGAAATGGCCGAAACGCTAAAGGGGTCTAATGGTAGCGAAAGATACGGAGCCGGTGAAATTCTCGGTTCTTCTCGGTATCTTCGCTCCGGCTATAGAGTGAACCGTTTTCTGTGATCTTCCCGCGCGAGCCGAAGACCCTAAGCTGAGCGGCGGTTATTGTCAGCGGAAGATCAATATTTCACATTCATCAATATTTTCTCCAGTATCCTCCTGATTCGTGGGATACTTTAAATAAAGTCATTTGCCGGATGGTTCGTGAAAGTAGTAACTCAAGCCGAAAGTTAAGTCATAAGTTGTTTCTGAAAAACTCGGTGCCATAACGTTAATTATTCTCGTAACCATGTTGGGGATGTCAGCAGAAAGAAGATTATCTAGACGACGCATAATACTTGTATATTATTTGCTCGAGAAATAGTTATATTGAGTTCATTTATTAAAGGGAAATCCAGACTCTTCGATATAGTTTTGAAATTGCTAGAGTAATAAATAATTGTAAATGAAAGCTGCGGGACTTGTTCACGATCTTTCGGCAGGAAGAAGTGATGCCAATTGAGTGGTAAGGGATTACGTCATCATCATAATCATTGATTGATTTTACTTAACTCTCTCCGTCTAAATCCTCCTATCGATTTCCCCAATGGTTCCAAATGTATAAACTTCGACTTCATATTGATTTGGAAAGCGTTTTCAGGGGAAGGGGAGAGTAATGACGAATCACACGGACTGACGTACGAAAGTTTTACTCACAAAAAAATCTCATTTTTTCAAGTGTGGTGCAAACCAAAAGTTTGGAAACTTCGCTAGCATCTTCGTGCCTTCTTCGCTTCCCAAATTGTCCTTGTATATGTTTCGTGATCTTATTCGGCGTCATCCCATGTCGCCCTTTCTTCCACTGCTAACCTATGTACCCGATGAGTGAACGTCCGTTCTGCTTTTCATTGTCTTTCATATGAATTTTTCTTCGCTCACTTCTCGTAGAACGTCTTCGCAATTCATTAAAATTACCCTTTTTGCTCTTTTTAATTATCATGCAGCACCGCATAATTATTTATTCCCATCTTTATTTCCTTTCTGATGCTCCCACAGTCAATGACCACATCCCCAGGGAGAACAGGACTCTCTTTATGTCTGAAGATACGTTTTCTATTTTTGAGCGTCAGGTGTTTACATATTTTATTCAGAAACGCACCACTAACTTTCTGCAAAATATGTAAACCTCGGTTCCATCACATCGATGACCCCGCGGGAAACAATAGTTAGATATACATGCCTAAGTGTCCGCAGGTGAGCAGTATCCATTCCCTTGCATACTATTCGGTCCTTTACTTTCTTTCAATTCTTCCCTTTCACTTTTGTGAGCGCATTCACCCCTCCGCTTGGTGTCTTTGGGGAGGCTCTAATGCGTAGACGAGATTACGACCTAGCTTTGCAGCGGTCTTCTGCTTCTCCTGCTCATTTCCCTGCAGGTCTTTTCATAATCATTTCGACTTACGCATTTCGTTGCCTGTTCCGATCTTCTACCTGGTACCCTCTCTCCCTTATTCATTCCTTTATGCAATCTATTTAGGTGAGCTGTGTTGCCTCAGACCGCGTCCCATTAGTATCTTCTATTTTCTTGATGGTGTTTTCATGCAAGTTTCGTACTGAATGCAATCTTGAAAGACAGTTCGTTAACGATGCACTCCTGTCCATTTGATCTTCATTATTCTACCGGCACTCCCTCTCTGCGTTGTTTTCTTGTCGTCTATTCCTCGATGTCGCCCCGATACGGGGGATGTAATTCAAGAGAGATGAGGTGAGAAGCTGCCATCGCCATTAGTTCACCTTCAACAGAAATATAAGAAGGAGGCCGTGTCTTCTTTATCTTTCTAAGAATTTTCCTAGGATCTACACGTGACTTTGTCAAATGTACATTAGTAGATATATGTAAAATAATTAAAACTACTTCACGTGTGAATGCCACAATGGCGTAGAAAGGCAGTCACTGCGTAATTTATGTGAACGATGGAGGAAATTGATTAATAGTTGTCCTCTGGCACGCTGCTGCGTTCTAAAAATGCACGGCAGTTGTGCACTTGTGAGCAATGGATTTTTATCGAAACGGATTGACTTGTAAGACGAACAGCGTTCCCACGTTTACAACAATCGTCAGCGACGTTGTGGTGATATCGGACTATCAAATTATATCAAATATTAAGAATGCGCTCATCAGTCCAATCTCATCGATATAATGGATTTGACTCGAATGGTGAGTTTGCGAAACTCGGTCAAAGACTTTTCCATCCCTCTCGGAGAAAGTCATTGGTTGTCATTAATAGCTTGGACAGCATAAAGACGACGTTGAACGCTATCGATCGGTCGTTTATACACTATTTTCAGGTAACTCTTGGGCAATTATCTTTCACCGCTCCTGAGAAGAGTCTCGCTCCAATTAATTTTTGACAGTTCCGTGAATCTACGCATTATTAAATTTTGTTTTGGCTACCCCCAGTATTTTGTGATTTCCGATTCCCCGAAAATAATTGTGGCAAAATATAGCTAGACATAATTTTTACGATTATTTTTTAAATGATTGACGAGAGAATTTCCCATTTTTTAAGGAGTCCTCAGTCTTTTAGTAAGTGATGCTCCAGCTCGTTCGAACGCCTTTAACCCCGTCACGCCTTTGGACACGAAGCGAACCATAAATTACGTCACCCACTTCAAGGGGAGGGAGATTCGTCTCACCATGGCGCCTAATGACGAGACGACATCTTTTTTTTACCGTGACCTCACGGCACATGCGAGTGAATTAAACAATTAATCGACCCTATTCCGTCTTTCCAGTTATTGCGATTTGAAGTTTTTTAACGGGAATGGCGGAACTTATAAAGTGCAATCTGGAGTTGTAATGTTTAACGACGAAATATGTTTTTGTAATGGGGTCGTCTACAGTGAATCGTATGTTCACTGTAGGTAGGCGGGAATAAGACTAACAACGCCGAATTAGAGCATTTGGTTTAGGCTGGACACTATAGTGGACACGCTCTCTTCTATAAAAATAATTCATTCCAAAACATGAGTCAATAGAATCATTCGGCAGGTCTTCGAACACCAACTGGAAGCTGATCGAAAATCATTGCGAGTAAGATACGAAGTCCGTTTCTATGACTCTTCACCAATGTTGAGTTTCCCCCTTTCACTGTTACTTAATGGACAAAAATTACCCCGAAGAGATCGCAGTCTCTCTCCGCGCTAATTATAAAGGGGGTAGACACATTTTGAGAAACCCATACGATCCCTGAGTTCTTTGAAATTATTACTTTCATCGCCTGTAATTATTTGTGAGGGATGTGCATTTGCACCATTATCCTCTAAACCGGTCAAATTGCATTTATAATTCAAATAGAAAACAAAAGTTTCAATAGTTCATGCATCGGAACGGACGAAATTGTTTAATTGATTAAAACAAAATTTTGTTCAGGAATTTATTTTGGGTAGTGAGGAAGGCCAGTCAATGGGGTTCCCTATCAAAATTTCTATTGTAATTTTTCTAATTATGTAATTTTCTAAAAATATTTTTCCTAATAAAATTATTTCTTCGCTGAAATTTCATATTTAAATATTTCTAAGATTATTAAATAGGCAAATTTTCTAAAAATATTTGGAGACCAAACGCAACCCAACCCAGGGTACTGGTTTTACTAACCTTACCAATTTCAAAGCTAACAGTTTCAGGTTTAATTTTGTGGAATTCCTTCAGGATGTTAAAAAATAAGGAAAACTTTACACTTCCACACACTTTAGTGTAAGTAGTAGAAAGTGTGTGGAAGTGTAAAGTTTTCCTTATTTTTTACCCTTACCAATTTTAGCTTCCGCAGCTTCTCCATTTGGGGATGTTGGTGAGCTGACTGTTGTGGTCCTTTTAAAACAACAACTTCATCTCCTTCCGGATTAGTGGTAGCTCTCGCGTTACATTCTTCAACGTTAGAATATTTTCAGTTCCAGCGACCTTTTAAAACGTTAACCTTGTAGTACACAAACCCATCTAGAAATACTACCTTGATCAAAACGTTCCCGGAATAACCACCGTGTGGCGCTCCAGTCGTTCCGATTTGAGTTCTGTTTTTTTTGTTAAATTGGTACATCTGTTGTTGATATTCCCTTTAAATCTTAGTGTCATAACTTGACATTTGCAAAAGTTACGTAGCCAAGAGTACATCTATCTCTGTGTGTGTTGGCGATTTTTTACAATTGCAGAAATGGATTTAAATTTGCAACAACGAACTTGTATTAAATTTTGCGTAAAAAACGGATTTAGTGGCGCACGGACGTTGGAAATGTTGGAAAAGTGTTTCGGCAACGATTCTCTGAAAAAAAACGGTCGTTTACCAGTGGTACGAGCGGTTCAGAAGTGGTCGTGAGTCAATCGAAGATGATGAACGCAGTGGCAGACCATCGACATCGAAAGTCGGTGAAAAAATTGATAAAGTAAAAGAAATGTTGGTCAATAACCGCAAATTAACCATCAGAGAAATAGCGGAGGACTTGAACATTGCCTATGGATCCGCCCAAGACATTGTGGTTAACGATTTGGGTTTTCGTCGTGTAGCAGCAAAGTTGGTGCCAAAAGACCTCAATTTCATGCAAAAAAGAGACCGTGTTGACGTCGCAAAAGACATGATTTGCGAGGCTGAATCCAATCCCACATTCATCAAAAGGATCATTACTGGAGACGAGACGTGGGTTTATGAGTACGACACGCAATCCAGACATCAGGCAAGTGAATGGCGTTCACCAAATGAGCCGAGACCAAAAAAACCACGTCGTTTTCAGTCAAAAAAGAAGGCAATGCTGACGGTTTTCATGGATTACAACGGTGTAGTGCATCATGAATTTTTGCCAGAAGGCCAGACAGTAAACAAAGAGTATTATTTGGGCGTTATGAGACGTTTGCGTGAAGCAATCCGCCGAAAGAGACCAGAAATCGTCGCACAGTGCGTCGAGACCGTCGCACAGTGCTATCATTATTCGTAATTTTTTGACGAAAAATGCAACAAATACCATCCAACAGCCACCGAATTCTCCTGATGTGGCTCCCTGTTACTTCTTTCTGTTCAATCGAGTTAAAATACCATTACGGGGAACGCGTTTTAGCAGCCGAGAGGAAGTAATGGAAAAATCGCAGGAAGCACTGATGGACATACCGAAAACCGAATATAAAAAATGTTTCGAGGATTGGATCAAGCGCTGGCATAAGTGTGTTGCAGTATGTATGGGGATTACTTTGAAGGGGACAATATAGATTTAGATGAATAAACTTGTATTTTTAATTTTCTGAATAAATTCCGGGAACTTTTTGATCAAGGTAGTAATTGTTTTCCAACAACTTTGGGTTTCGGATCCATGTGTAAATTTTTGTACGAATTATATGTATGTGTATTGTTCACTTATGGGTCGCGGTAGTCCAGGGGATAGAGTGCTGGACCGGAGGGTCCCGGGTTCGATTCCCGGGCACTCTGGGCACCTGTGCTCCACCCAGGCCAAGTGATTTTTCGGGTACCAGATCTTCCTGGGAAACCTTCGGCATAGGGAAAGGAACTGGCCCTCCTACCCTGAAGTGTGAATGTTCACTCGCCGTCGGGCTACTGGGTGAACTCTACCATCACGTACCAAACTTCGGGTTGTATACTCTGTTTACGGTTTTTTATTAATCACTTAGGCGACAAATTTAGTTTCCGTAGCAAATATTTTCTTCATATTTTTAGATAATAGAAAAATGTATACATTAGAAAAATAAAATTAGAAAGAATGCATTGGGAAAAAATTATCAGAAAATACACTTTAGAAAAATACATTATTAGAAATTGTGGTTTAGAAAAATCGCATTAGAAAAATTGATCGGCGAGTCGGAAAATGGAGCGTTTGGTCCGAAGAGTCCAGGGTCTTATTTCGAGGGTAATATCCAATGTAAACAAAGATGTGCGATTTTATGAATACCAGAAATGAATGGGTGACCACAAACGGCAGGAGGAAAAGAAATAGCCTACCTTCGCTGAATGTATCGTTAGAAGCTCCTATTCCGTACTTCACACTTAAGCTCTAGCTCTACGGCAAGCTTATTCGAGACAAATATAAGTATATACTTTTAGTACAACGAAGCAATTCATCAAAATTGTATTGGGGTGTACTTTTCTATGAATGGTGAGACGTGGACAACAGGAGGAGTAAAGAAAATATGATTGGAGGCAATGGAAATGTGGTGTTCTAGAAAAGGTCTGACGTTTTAATTGATACTGAAACTATAAAGAATTACTAGGAGTGACGCTTATGACTTACAAGAAGAAAAGAGAACGTTATTGGACTTATCCCGAGGCACGATAGCGTACTGAAGGTCATCATTGAAGGAAAATGAGGTGAGAGATAGCAGAGGAAGGCCCTATGGAAGGACCAAATGACCCTTAGACCCTTATGGGGGAGCTAGCAGTGAAAAATGTCGGTTCGTGGAGCTAAGAGGAAATTACGAGATTGCCAGGGAACGGAACAGTCTGGAGAGCTTCTAGAAACCATATCTCGGATTAGCCCATGAGAACGATGAGTTTTACCTTCAAATTCAAACCGCTCTTCGGCTTGAAGATTGTGAAATTAACAATTTATTTGCTCGCTAATTATTAAATTCATATATTATCATCAAAAACGCATTCCACTTAGTAAGGTTATTTCCGGATTTGGGGGAAAATTCATTTATTTGTTTGGCGGGCGAGAGGAATTGAGTATTTGCACCCAATCGCCCGCTTATTCATCTTCATCTGACGTGTTATTCAATTTTTTCTTTATTTCCAGAAAAATCGATATCCCTCTTGAATGCGCACCGATGTGAATCCTCGCCCTCGGTGTTTTCTGGCGACGGGGACCGCTTCCGTGAAATTATTAATTTGTCGAGGGACGCATCTCGAGGCACGTTCCCGGCAAACAGCTGGTGCGGCAGAACATTGGCTCCGCCCCCGCGCCTTTTTGCGCCCCACTTTCCCTCGCCTTTGAAGTCCGGCCCCCCGCTCCGAAGTGTCCCTTTCGGCCCACATCCCGCGCTGCCCCTCCGGGGAAACTGCTAATTTGAACTGAGGGCCCTTTATGGTCATAATAAATAATTAGAAGCTCACATTCTATGGACGAGGGAGAATGTGCTCGAGGAAGTTAAAGCACACCATTAGAGCCGTTGTTGTGATACCGCCGGTCGATGGAATATGCCCAACCATGTATTCCTACCATCACCCAAAGATGACTTCCTAAAAAATGATAAAACTTGACCTTTTTTCCTACTTCAAAGAGCTTTAATTTTTCTGGAATATGTACTGGTACGTGATGGTCCCTGTTTCATGGGCTGCTGTTGATTATATAATCATAGGAGCACAGCATGTGATCACAGTAGCAATTCCTACGGACAGTAATAGTTAAATCGCCAGCGTTTGATGGAGAATTGGAATTTCAATGAAATACGTAATGGAGCATTGCATTTTTCTCCGGCCTTCGAGAAAGTCTTCCTCCGTGGTTGGGCCCTTAATCGTTTTAGTTGTTCAACTACTGAAAATATAGTTATGGATATTAAAAAAGTACAATTTTTATAACTTTGGCGCTTAACTATTCATAATACAAAGATCTTGTTTGGAATTAGTTTCTAATTATGCTCAAGAAATGCTCCAATTCATTCTGCTGATAAAATGCTCAACAAGGAACAGACTTAGAAAATAGGTCGTCGTGCGATGAGGCTTTGCTTTGAGAGAGTGATGGTGTTTTCCTTTCACTTCAATGGAAAGATCAATGGAGTTCCATCAAAGGATGGAATAACCTTAGAGTACGGGATTTAAATCCACAACAACATTAATTTTGGGCTTAAATAGAAATTAAATAGAAGTGGTAGTAGTTTTTCCTCTGGTGAACGTGAAAATATTTTTCCACTAACTATTTCTTGACCTGTCTCGAGCCAAATATTGCGATCAAAGAAGTTTCTCTCCTCAACTCAGAAATAGCATATGCCATCACCAAATTCAACTCAAGAAAATTTTATATGCTATGAAAGAATGTTAATACACTTCTTTGACCGGATTATTATACCTCATGTATTTGGGGTCATATGCAATTGCGTCAAAAAGAAACGAGGCGTTATGTAAAAAGTAAGGAGGAGCACCAAAAAGCATGTATTGACTCTTGACTCTACAATCCACTTCAACGCCACGCAACCTGCAACTTTTACCTGCTAGTCTTAGGAAACGGTAGAAAAACGCGTATTTTAAAAATTTTTAAACCTTTCAGTGTAGTGAGGACGCATGGCTCCATTTCAAATATAGTAAATGGATCGCTACCGCTCTTTATTTGTGTTGGAATTATGTGTTCGTTCAAAAACTCGCGTCTCTTGGGTGAAGAGAAACGCGAGTACTTCATAAGGTCCTATAGATCCTTTAGAAGTCCACTGCAAAAGAAAGTGAAAGGACGAAGTATACTTACAATGACATTCATTAAATACCCTTCCGCTGGAATTTGTAAAACTGAGGCAAAGAAGCATTTTCTTAATTTCTATTAATATATTCCTCCATTAGGTTTCTTTGTCACTGATTTTCGTAAAATTACTCGTTTTTTAATGCTATGTGCCATCAATTAGTATGAATGCATTCTGAAAGGTTACAAGGATGGGAAGGATAGTTATATGACGTGGGCTATTTATACTCTTTGAATGACGCAAATAAACAGGGAGGGGAGGAGAGAAAATGCTCATTAACGAATTAAAATTTTATTTACTAACAAGACAGATTTTTTTGGCATTGATTATGGACCCGTCACTAATTCCATATCTTCAAAAGTAACGGAATAATCTTTTTGTATAAATGATGCAGCTAAAACTTTGATTCGTCAAATTTCTTGAAAGGGAAACACCTAAAATTTTTCAAAATTAAGTTTAAAACACCAATTCAAACACATGGCCGGCACATCACATCAATCAAAAAGTAGATTCTTCTTCCTGTAGTCCAATAGTAACCTCCGTTTATTCCCGATCGTAAAAACCTTCTTTAAGAGTTAAAGTAGAGAAGATATTTCAGGTAGTGTAATGTTTATCATGCCTATTCTGTTAGCAATAAAAATTTGATATCCGGGTTAAAAAGATGAGATGATGCAACATAATCTAACATCTGAATGACGTAAGGGCAACTAATTCAAAGTTTTTTTGACAGATTGTGTGCTAGGTTTTCAGTGTGAAGAGTAAGTCACCGACTTGCAAAATATAATCCGTTACGAAAAAACCGGATAAGTACATACTTTCATATGATTCTACACTTTTGCGAAGGCATTATTAAAAGGGTACAGGAAATTCCATTGCCCTTGGTCACCGACGAATTCATTTGGATCCCAAGACGTAGTGACAGCGAAGACACATTTTAATAAATGTTATTTCTGATTCGGACACCTTTTTAAACAAATGATAACTCCTTATGTAAATGCTATTGAATGCTGCTATCCTACCAACACCCTCGCTGTCGCCTCGCAGGATATGACGCATATCTAAATGGAACGAGAGAATCTCTCGTCGGGGCTCACTGTACATTTCGTAAAATAAGATATTAAGACTGGACTCCGAAATTCCACAGCTTCATCAACGTGTTCACATCTTCCATAAACTTACTCGTAAACAACTTCCGGGTCGATGAATTACCGAATTCGCGAAAAAATTCAGGGAATGATATAATTAATCTTGATCCCCACACAAGCCTTATTGCATTATTACTTGTCTTGCAAAGTTACTCCGTTGGTTGAGGCTATACGAGCAAATTTGGGTCTTCTCGGACAGAGTCCAACACCTCATTAGCAATGTTAATGCGTTGCTGTTTTTGGTCAAAATTGAGCAATTTTGGATTGAATGTCTCGAATCATTGGTAAAAATCGAATGACACCAGCCAACCGATTGGTTTAGATCCTCGGAAACTTCTCTAACGGTGATTCAACGATTGGCCAATACTATTTTCTTCGCTTCATCGATGTTTTCGTTTGTTGTTGACGTACTGGCACGCTCTTCGCCATTCACACCTTCTCGGTCCTCTGAGAACATTTTGTACCACCGATAAACGTTGATTCGGTCCAAGGTAGCTTTCCATATACCACAGTCAACATTCGAAATGCGTCCGCGCACTTGATTTCGTTTTTCAGGAAAAAATTGATACATATTCTTTGATCCATTTTTTGGAACAGGCAAAAATCGAAGACAAGCCGAAATACGTCCACCAACAATTAACTGAACATTCAAAATGGCTGAACTTTTCGGCATAGGTAAGAAACATAAGTACCAACATAACGCCACCAAAAAATGAAAAATCAAGTATACGGAACCCGTGGATATTCAAGATTCGAGATACTTTTTTAACAGACCTCGTATCGCATTGCAAAATAAATTCGGGAATGTCCGATTAAATGTGGGAAAAATCGATTCCATAATCGGGATCTAGCATCTGGTTTGTACGGTGAGCTTGATGCCCACCGATGAATTGGTCCAGTTCAAAAGTGGAGGGAGATTGTGATTGAGGGAGTGCAAACGGCAATCGGTGGGACGAGCCTCACTGTTGTTTTAATACCTGGCGACGCCGTGATACACATTTACATGAGAGTAGATACCTGGAGGAAGGAACGGGAATTTTCAAACGCACCCTGTCCCTAATCAAGGAATTAACGGAAATGCGCGAGTTCGCGAGGTCTACTTCATGGGCTGATGTAATGCGGTATTTTCGGCGTGAAAGGGAAGCTTTCTTTATGTTCTCACAGCCATTGAGCCGTTATAGCGTACATGACATTAGCGTAATGACGCGATCCCGCAGGTTATGTGCCCCGGAGGTAATTTAATAATATAAAATAGGCGACGATCGTTGACCTTTCCAAATTTAGGAGCGGTTCCGTCCAGTTTGAAGGAGATTACTGGCGAAAGAGGCGTATCCGTGGAACGCGAGTTACCGAGCAAAGGGCTGTCATTTGAAGTCTCATCGCTCGGGATTATAAGCGAAACGAACGGGAACCGAGGAATGGGAGGAGATTGCTTCGTTGTTCACCCCAACAGACGACATCTCCGCTCCCTGAATTACTCCTTCCCCCCAGCATCTAATATCCTTGAATCCTCGGAAGTCCACCGAGCGATCGTGGCCAAGCGTGCGGAAGGCAATGGAAGCGATCCCCCGTTTGGATGCTGGGACGCGGGGGAGGGGGAGGATATAGCTTTGTGCGTCTCACTAGTGCCATCTCGCCCATCCGCCAATCTACTGCCCCATTTGGCACGTGACCTGATTTTCCACAACTCAAAAAGAGTTGCATTTGCCAAAATTTAGAGTGGCTGTAAGCAGGAAGGGAGCTGCGTCGACGACCTCCGTACACTCTCCCATCTTGGAACTCCAAAGATTTAATGCTCTAAACCCATTTTTTGCAAGTAATTTCGCTGTTGGCCCCGAATCGACGCGACGATCGCTCGAACAACATACGAGTATGCCTTCTCGTCGATTCGCGGTCTCCCTCCTTAAGCATAGATGTGCACCCTGGAACACTCGAGGCGTACCCCATTAGGCGGGCTGTGCGTGTGTGGGCATTCGGAAAGGGAATTTGGACACTGGATTGTAATTTTCCACCTAGGGATAAGTCATTTCTTTTATGAGCAAGAAATAGTTCAATGGTGGCATTGTGTAACCGTCAGAATTTATTAGCAGAAATAATTAACATTGTCAGCGACAGATATTAAATGTTCCCTATTTACTTTAATTTGCAGTGCACCTACGTATCCTATCGAGTCATCGACTCAGATGTGAGGGAATCTTCTAAGGTCGCGTACGGCAGGCCAAGAATTTTACTCCAGCCAATCAACGGGTGGTCGATTTCCAATTCAAGATTATTGCGTCAAATACCACGCATAAATTGGCTGAAGTTTATCGAGTAAATACCGGTAGAATAAAAGTGTTGCATATTAATAACGTGAATCTGAAAAAGGCGTGCATTTTAAGGAACTGTTCTTGTTCAAAAAGAGGTCTCCTTAAACACGCACGGCCGCACGCTTAGAGCCAAGCATCTCTTAGTTTGCTAATTGGTCGTGAGTCCGGCAAATCAGTCCAAATCCATCCGTCCCAGTCGTGGCCCGTTCATGGATACTTTTCACTCGAGAGGATCGCTTTATTATCCGTAATTTTTTGCTAGCGACTCTTTCAACTCCTTGCATGTGACCGGCTTTGAAGCCACTCAAAGAGTGAGCGGCCTGCTTAGGGTGGCGGGTAACAGCCCTTTCATTTTTTGCGGCGCGAAATGAAAGCTTTTTATTAAAGTCATAAAAATAAATGTGTCGTTAAGTGGGTGGTTTTACGCGAGTAGCTCGGGCCATCAAAACAACATCCGAGGAAAAGCAAAAGGCGACTTAGTTTTTGCTTGCGTCATTGTTAGATCGTTGCTGTATCCATGAATTGGGCTCGTTACAGCCAATAGAAATGGTTCCCTCTCAATATATTTTACGAGAATGAGTGAATCAACAGCGTAACGTTCGCCATGTCCGAGGAGGGGGTCGTAGTGAATAAAAGTTTTATAGTTGTCTAACTTTTCTAACTCTTCTTCTAGCTATAACGCCTTTTTCTGTCGATGTTTTCACTGATACATATCCTACCGGGTCCCTTCCGCCAGTTTTCATGAGGGCATCCAAGCAGGGCTGAACGAAACCCACATCTGAAGCGAGACTGTAATTGTGAATTTTGCGTATGGTAGACGGGACTGCACGCGGGCATCCATCACACTGACCCGACCGAGTCGAGGCTGAACTGAGGCCTAACCTCACATGACTCCTTCTCTGCCATTCACTCAGGGAATTCGTGCTCTGCCCTAACAATTATTATTCAATCGCATATGCAAGTTATGAGTTGCATTATTGGGTACTTCGTATTATTTCAAGTCGAAAAACATTTGCAAATCATTAGATTTCCATGCTCGTTCTTCATTTTAATCGATTGGAAAAACAACTAAGGTGTAGAACCTACATTTTAATTGATAGACAGAGCTATTTTATACATTCTTGTTTTACAGATATTGCATATAATAAATTCAAAAGATTTCAAATCATTCAGAGAACAGCGAATGAAACAATATCATCTCAAAAAGGGTCTGCTAGGTCCGCGACCTAACTGCACTTCTTAGGTAAGTTCGGTTTGATGCTTTCTTAAATATGTAAGAGTTATTCTTAATTAAATATTATTTTTAGCCTATAAATATTAGGATAATCAAAATATCCAGCGTTCTAATGGTTAGAAGAATATCTTCACAGTATCTTATATATTCCCTATGGGTTAGTTGGGAGACGAGAAACTTGTCTCAACCTCGTCCGATAGAGACCTGTTATTATAATAATAATTATTATTATTACCCCAACTTCGTCGTTTAAATCAATGCATTACAGTGGAGTAAAAAGTTATCTTTGGGTTCACTGCGACAGATGATTATATTTTACATCATTCATTTATCTTTGGGTTCACTGCGACAGGTGATTATATTTTACATCATTCTAATTTACAGTGAAAGAGTACTACATTATCTTTATTATCAACGTTAGCTTAACTATAGAGTTCAAACCTGTGAATAAAGCTGGAATAATGACCTGGTTTGTAAGCTGTAGGTTTGCGTCAAAATGCACCTTAATGGGGCATGATACATATTTAAATACGCAAGGTATTGAGAGAAGGCTTGATTTGCGACGGGATTTTCCGCGGCGGCGACATTTCTTTTCCAGGTTTTTATCCAAAAAACTTATGTCGTTTGATCCGTCTGCGTAACAACTCCGCGATATTTTTCCTCTTGGGACTTCAGTCGATGCCCTTGCGTGCATCAAAAACGGTCACTTTAGACGTCTACTGGGTGTAATTATTTCGTCTGATATTTTTGCTTTCACCCATGGCTATGCATCCTTTCGTTTTTACTCGTTAAAAGTACCGTATTCTTCGCAGACAATCATTTTTTCGTCGAGTTTATGAGTTGTGTTTGTGACAAGTGTCCTGACATAAACTTTGGGCCCGAAATAAAACAAAACGGAAAAGTATTTTCGTATCCATATTATCATTCCTATAAAAGAATCGTCATCTCGTTTTGGACCGCTATATCTACCATTGTGAATTTTGTACATATCAGGTGAAAACTGTAATTTTGGCCAATATGAGAATAACGGTTAGGCCCACTGTGAGAGATGCAACAGGTACTTTTTGGACGCGGTTTTTCCTTCAGTTTTTCAAGGCCCTTCCTTAAGTAATATTATCACATTATAGAAACACTGAGGGCATAACTGGCCGTAAAGCTACCGGTATATTTGTAGAAATGATAACTAAGTTTATGAAAATGGTGAAGAGAAAGCGAAATTTATATCAATGGAATTTTAACGAGTTTCAGGAAGTATTAAAACACGAACTACAATCATTCAGATTGGCAACTCACAGCACAGTCGATAATTTTTAAGAAAATAAAATTATTATATAATTATTAAATAATCATAAAATAATTATCATATGATTATTATATAATTTAATTTTATAAAACGTGAATAGATAAGGTGGCTAATTCAATACAAACTCAAGCTCGATTATAAGAAACCAAAATACAGCGGCATTCAGGAGTGAACAGAGAAGATAGGGCGGCATTAAGGAGTCAAATAAAATGTAACTTGTGTGAAAATATAGGGTGACTTCGGTTCGATATCTTTGGATTATATTTAGATGAATAGTATGAGAGGTTGATCAATTAGACTTTTACCTACCACCACGATTACCAACCCAAAGGTTTGCTTGATGACGGCAGGGAATCACCTCATATTAGGTACTAGATCATGTGAAGACAGCGCTGATCACGTTGGAGAGGAGACAATACTTTTCCCTTTGCTGCACTCTGCGGTTTCCCTGGGAGATGCGGTGATGCAAAATAATATCTCACAGCTTGGATTGAAAGGGTATCTCGAGTCACTCAGATTTAAGCTCGGATCCTCTGGTCAGTGGCCGAACGCTCTACCCGCTGGGTTACCGCGGCCTGCGTGCTGTACTTAGCACTTCAAGATGGGCACTAAATCTTGGCAATTAGGAAGAAGTCGATAATTTATCATGCCCTCAAAAAAGTTGGGGAAAATGGGGAGGGAAAAAGCGGAAAACTTTTTTCCATTTGGGAATTCGCTATGCAAATTAGGAAGATGGCATTGGATTCGGGAATTATCAGAGAGAGCGATATTTCGTTTAATTGTGAGATTGGTGCATGTTTTCGTTGGTATTTGCATGTGTAGGCCAAGGCATAACCCATACATATATTACAGATTCCGTAGCCTTCAGTAGCACGTGAAGTCATGTGGCGATTTTTCGCCAAAAAAATACTGAATCAGATACCAAACACTAAGGAAAATATCAGGAAAGAGGGAAGGCAAATTCGTCGGGAAAATCGAGGAAAAGTTGGGAAGTCAGGATCTAGAATATGAGTGGCCATCATGCAGTGTAGATTTTGAAATATCATCTATCGTACATCGTGTCTCTCAAAGGTATGATAGAGTGCCAAGCGATTCTACGCACGGCGTCCCCTTCACCCCCTCTTTCAACTCATGTTTCATCCCTCCCTTCATTCAAAAGTATTGGTGCCTGAAGAAAGCGCCTTAAAGTTACTGTAGTTTAAGCGTAGGTGCAAAAGGAACAAGATTCCAACTTTGGCTTGTCCTTACGTAGTTTACGCTAAGCCACTTCCTGCTTTTTTATCTCCCTCCTTTGTATGGAACAGTAAGTTTGTCAATCGTAGTTATCGGCATTAATGCACCAAACAGGCTCCATTTTATCAAAAAAGAAAAAAGCGAATTTAAGTTTGACGACAGCATTTTGTGTGGTGATTAATCTACAGTGGTCACATAAATTACGTGTTTTTACTGAAAAAAGTACATTATGCCTCTTCTTATTTTTTTACTTTAACCATATCAGATCATCTAGAGAGAAGGAGAAAAGGAATTTCGGAACTCTTTTAGCAGGTTTACAAATGCTGAAGTCACTCTAAAATGACAGTGTAATTAGTAAGAAATTTCACGACGTGTTATGTGTTTGTCAAGTATAATTACAAGTTTTCTTCATAAACAGTGCCACATGAAGCTTTACGCAAAATTACTCCTGAAACTCGCCCATTCTCCTCATGGAAAATTAATAAAATGGCACACCCTCCTTCTACCGCATAATTATGTGATTTAACAATAGTCCTTCCTCAAGATTTCGTACTTGCAATGAAAGCTAGCCGTCGAAAAGTCGGTCTGCGTGGCGATGAGGACGCGTTCCCGGATCCGTTAAGATATTACAGGTTGTCATTATTGCCAATGAATAATTGAGAAAGCGCGAAACTCATTCTACGAATTTTGGAACACTGCTGGCCGAGGAGGAGGAGATGATATAAACTCATTCTAACGGAGGTCGCAAATTTGGAAATTTCTACTATCGATATTGATAGCGGTGATAATTCAAAGAAAACATATTTGTTCGCGTCCCAGACCCGTTAAAGAGTTCGTACACTAGTTATCGAATTTGTCTTCAAAATATTGTGTGTTTGGATATTAGTCTAATATCAGGGTGATTACAATATAATACATGTGATTGAGTACTCTCGGGAATATTTGGCTCTTCCTCGCTAGAATTTGAATCCATCTGCCCATAACATTTTGATTGCTTTGTCGCTATCCTTCAAAAACGCGACAGGTAAAATAAGGGGTTAACTTTAGGACGACGAAGGAAAAGAGCAAAGGAGAGTCATAGAGACGGGCTTACGAAGCCCCTAAATCCTACCCTTTGTTTGGAATGAGTGTCCTTCCGTCCTTTCCCTTCACATGCCATGCGTGCGATTCTGAATACACTCACGTAAACATATTTTATGCGATTTCGAACAGTATGAGTCTTGGGAGGTTTGGCGAAATATCTGCCACACGATAGTAACGAGAAATGAGTTCCTGGTGACGATGCCTTACGCCAAAAAAATGAAAAACACCATTTTAGGTGGACATGGAGTCAAATAATTAACCAAAGCTGATATATCTGTTAGGATTAGGTTTGGAGGACGATCCCGAGGTCTCATCCCCCTCCCATACGCCCTCTCGGTGGCTTGCATGCAAGAGGGTATCGCATGAATTTTTTCATTTGGTCCTCCAACATCGTCCTTCTTCGGCTCTTCATACTTTCTAACTTCCTCTCTGCCGCCATAAAGCTTTTTTCTCTTTCTTCCTCCGTCACGCTTACCAATCTCCCATCACTGGGATTTGGGGTACTCAACAAAATTACAAACGGGTCCACATAGTCGTATATTTCATTTGCCTGGAACAGTCTATTTCCTCTGACCATTTATCCATTCCTTTACCGAATCCACTGTCGTGACGGCCCTTCCTATGAGAGGTGATCCGGTTTAAAAATGTCGAAAAAACACCCCATCGCAATGGTTGCCCGCAGATGATTTCCACGAGCAATCTCCATCCGACACGGCTATTTTCTTATTCCGCAGATGCCCGTATTCATCTCGTATCGGGTGGCGCCCAAACGGTGCAGTTCATATGCTCCACACTCATAAAACTATTCGGAATTCCAATTCGACTTCTCGCACGCAGTCTCGAGGGGACCGGAAACATGAAATTGATGTGAGTCGGGATTCTGGCTCCGTGAATTACGCTTCCCGTATAATTTCGGAATGCCAAGCGGACGGCAAAAGAGGGCGGGTCAAAGGGGGGGGACGGCGATGTGTATCTGCGAACACCCCACACCCCTGGGGGTTCCACGGAAAACCGAGGGAACTAAGGACAATAGGTTGCGGAGGCCGTGACCTGTCATTAACTCCCACGGAGACCGGGTCCACATCGTTAAATCCCATTCCCTCACCAATTCCTCCCGAGTCTCAACCACACCTCTCACCTTCCATCCACATCCATCTTCCTCCCCCCACCTACTTCCGCCAGGGACCGCCAATGAGGGTTACGACCGCCCGCCGCAGTCCGGATGGCCGCGTCAAGTCGCGTCCGGCAGCGGAGCCGTGAAATTTTAGATGGATCCAGGTTCATGAATGGGTAATGGAGCAAAGCCCTTAAAGGGAAAGTTAAGTGTGGTTTTTGCTCATTGGTGCCACTTAAGGGCTTGGATTGGACGTGGATGCGCGCGTATCCGTGGGGACTGAGAGAGCGCACCAAGGGGTTAAAATCCCCTTGCCCTCCATCTCCTTCCACGGGAGACAGAGTGAGCGATGGACGGAAAGAGAGAGAGGGAAAGGAGCTTATGAGATCATCTTACCTTTGAGTCGTCCTTTAGGGGCAACTCAACGGCTTTCATACTATATTTACGATTTGAATCGGACCAACAGGGTATTCACGATTCCGTCAGGTGAGTGCCTTTGCCACACCTCCTAATCTTTGCGCCTAAAATGTGCTTCCAATCAACTTATGTAGGTTCTTGCCTACTTATCAACTCCATTATTTAATGTGTTAATTTATTCTTAATCGCGATTAAAAATAATATTCCGTAACCCATAATATAAAATAACGATTTATATAATAAATATTTAACACGACATTCCATTCAGGAATGAAGAGTTCAACCATCAAGTTAATAATAAAAATTCGGCTTAATTCGGGCGATATTGATACTGTGTCAGTCCCTTCTTCCATCTAACCCATCGTCCAAAACATTCAATGAAAATATAATAACTTTTTAGTGTTAAATAATGTAAAAAAGATCTGGATAATGACAATCGATGTACAATGAATATGCATACATACGAAGAGAGTAAATAGATATACAGAATTTTGATAAAAACGAAAGGAAAAGAGCTTTTATTCTTGACGAAGAAACCAACTGCAGGAAAGCACACATAAAAAGGGTGGAAAACCTACGAAAACGTACAGATAGATAAATTATATTTTGTAGATTTCTAAATTAAAGAAAAAAAAATAATGAATAAAAATAAATCAATGCATGAAAAATAGAAAAAGAAACAAAAAGAGAACTGATATACACATATAAATGTGGAGCAAAAAAATAATTAAAATGAAATTCTGATTAATAATACAAATATTACAAATAGAAAACAAAAAAATGAAAGAAAAATACTACTACAGCACAATTAAATAATAATTTTTAAAAGTCAGCTATAAACCATCACTGGAAGTGAGATTTTAAATGTAATATTATTATGTGAAATAGAAATTTCTGACTAATAGTGTGAATATGATATGACCGTGAGCTCCTGAAGTGTTTTACTTGCAATTCTGCTGTGATTTTAGGAGTGTCTTACGTTAGGTTCTTGTAAATGATGCAATCGAAGGAGCCTCCCTTAAGGCTGGACTGAGTTCGTTCTACTAGCTGTAGTTTATGATTTATTATAATTTGAGTAGAGGAAATAGTGATGTACGTACTGATTTGCTTATTTAGTTTACTTGAGAAGACCACGACAGATTTCCATATATCAAAATCCCCAGGTTTTTCACAACCTCACAATGTGGTATTTAAAGCCATAATCATAAACACAGTAATCAGCCCGAAGGTCGGATTGGTAAGTGACGGTAGATTTCACCCAGTACTAAGCCCGGCGGCGTGTGAAATTCACACATCAGGGTAGGGGCCAGTTCCTTTCCCTGTGCCGGTTATGGTTTCCCAGGAAGATATGGTACCCGAAAATCACACTGCTTAGGTCGAGCTGCAGGTGCCCCGAGTGACTTTCCCGTGAATCGAACCCAGGACCCTCCTAAAGTCAGTAGTCCAATGCTCTACCTCCTGGACTTCCGCAACCCACGTTGTGGTATTAGGTTACCGTTAATGCTTAAAGACGGAAGTTCATTTTTATGAATTAAAGCAGGAATTCTCGGGTACCCTATCACTATGGCTTGTGATTGACTGGGATTTATATACAAAAGCTTGGACTTTGCTCCACATATTTAGTTTATCTAAATGATTATCGATGCACTTTATTTTGTCACGTGAACTATCAACAGTTGAATGTAAGTAAAACTGTAAATAGTGAGCGAATGGGTGATACTTGGAGCTTTCGATTACTCTCGACTAACCATTGATGTAGAGAGAGAACAAAAGAGGACCGAGTATAGAGCCTTGTGGGACACCGCGTGATACTTTAGCCCATCGGGAACACAACCTGTTGGTAATAACCTTTTGTTTCCATCTGATAGATAGGACGGACTCCAGTAGATAGTGGCCGAAGAAAAGCCAATACCCCTTAGTTTAGCTGCTTGGATATATTTGCCAATTGAATCAAAGTCTTCAATGGTATCTACAAGAACGAGCACTGACAACTCATTTCTGTCCATTGAATTTCTAATACTATCGGCTATTTTAACTAATACGGTGGTCGTGCTTTGTCTATGAGGAAAACCGAATTTGAGTGTATCGAGCGTATTATTATGCCCCAGAAAATCCATAATTTGGTCATTTGTAAGTTTTCAAAAGCTTTTGAAAAATATGGTAGAAAAGAGGTAGAGTGGAAATCTTTTTCTTCAGATGTAACATTATTCTTTAGGACTGGTTTGACAAGAGATCGCTTCCTTTGACTGGAAAAATGTTCCTGGAGCAGCGGTTAGTAAAGTATTTTGGTGATGAAGGGCAAAATCAATTCAGTAATTTTTATAAAATCTAACAAGATTCCATCTGAGCCTTGTGCTTTGGACTTTATTCGTTTAAACGATAAATAAACTTGTAATTTGTGATATAAGTGAAAATTTAAATTTCTTCGTCGTGGTTGCTACTGGTGCCCGTTGTTGACTGAAATGTTTGTAGTTTTAGGTCTTCTGTCTTTAATTATATGATTCAGTGGCTGCGAGAATTCATTATTTAAATTGTAAAGAGAAAGGTCAAGTTGTAATGTAAAGTCTGCATTTCTTCCAATGCCAATCGAGGGAGGTTTATTCTTAAGAGTAGAGGCTGAGTCATGCTAGTCCAGGGGGTAGGGCGTTGGACTACTGCACTATGTGAATGAATATTTGCTCGCCGTAGGGCAGGATTTCGTGTTTGAATATGTATTTGGACAATGTGGCTCGTCTCTTCTTCTGGCTATGCGTGCCTTGAAACGCACCGTTCCTATCCTTCATGATGTTGTATGCTTGCTAACCTACTGTCCATTCTCCTCTTGTGTTTGTCTATTTCTCCTTTGGTGGGAGTAACAGCTCCATAACGCCATCTCCTGAGAAATGAATCGGAGCACTTTAGCGCATTATAAGATCGCAGATTTCAGTGTAAAGTACATTTTCTCCATAGCTCAAGTGGTTAGAACGTCCACCCGGCAAGTGGAGAGATCCGGTGTTCGAGTCCCGGTCGAGGAAAATATTTTTACATTTGTGATCTGCTCACATCCGCCTTCCCCACCTCCCTTATGTGTCGTCGTCCTTTGTGTGTGTTCCTTTCCTATTTCCTTATCTCTATTTCTATGTGAATGAATATTTGATCGCCGTATGGCAGGATTTCGTGTTTGAATATATTCATATATATATATAGGGTTCGTCCGGAAAATAAGTTTATGATGCTCATTGTCTTTTTTGATAAAAGGGGAGTCGTCCACTACGAATTTGTACCTGAACGACAAACTGTAAATGCTGCATTTTACGTCCAAGTGCTCGACAAGCTTCGAAAAGGAGTCGCCCGCGTCCGGCCAACGATCAAAAACATCTGGCGGTGGCATCACGCGCACCGCGCGTCTCACACCGCGCTTGTCGTGTCGGACTTCTTGGCCAAGCACGGCGTGGCAACGCTACCGCACCCGCCCTACAGCCCGGACTTGGCACCACCGGACTTCTTTCTGTTCCCGAAGATAAAGAGGAGTTTGAAAGGAACGCGATACGGGACTTTGGACGCCGTCAAAGAGGCCGTGACGACGTGTCTTCGAGAGGTTCCCGTTGATGCCTTCGCGGGAGCGTTCCAGGAATGGGAACGCCGCTGGAACAAGTGTATCGACTCACAAGGGTCCTATTTTGAGGAATATTAGCTTAAGATATGTAAAAGTGTAATACATTTTTTTCCTGAGCTCAGTACACTTATTTTCCGGACGAACCCTGTATACATATCAGTAAACATCAAAGCCACTAATCATCAACAATATTTACCCTATACTAGCAGTCTCCCTTCTCACACCAAACGCTCAATTCCCAACTATCTCTCTATCCACGGATATCGGATTTGCAACACCACAGCTACCCTCAACAAATACCTCCACAATCTACACCATGTATTCCACAAACGCTTTTACTCAGAAAAGCTCCTGCAGGATAAAATCTACCGCTCCACTCGACCTCACATACCACAGAATAACAACCCCACTTCTGACGCAGGACTCAACCTTTGCACAACCTATTTCCCCGGATCCCAGAGACTGAAAACTCTTCTTAAAGAACTTTATCCTATTTTACACCACAATGACGCGACCTCATCCTTACTGCCCCAATGCCCCTCTGTCGCTTACAGACGACCAGCCAATCTCAGAAACCTTCTGAGATCCACCAACCCTTTGGCACCCCGCCCTGACAAATTTCCACATATTTCCCCTACCTGCAATCGCCCCCGATGTAAAAAATGTCTGCTGACCACATCTCTCCCCTATCCCCACATCCCCTCATTGTCCCTTCATCGCGTACCCACGCGAACTGCCTCTCGAAAAATATTATCTAGCTTCTGTAGTGCAAAAAATGCACTTCATTCTACATAGGCGAATACATTACCCCTTTATCCATTCCAATGAACAATCACCACTACTCCTGTAACTCTGCTTCACTCTCTTCACTTCCTATCCCTTTACATGTTCCACACAATCTATCATTCGAAGAATGCTTTTCCCTAACAATTTTAGAATCCCGACCAGATTCAGCCACCAACATAGAGATGAGAACTCGCGAATCCGCATACATCCTATATTTCAATCCTTTAAAAATTCCCACCCTTAACCACCATCTTTAATTCCCTTCTCAGTCCCTAAACCTTCCGCCCTCCTTCCCTCCCCAGAACTCTCCCCTCAAGATCTCTGTCTGACCTAAAGAAGGCAAGAAGTCAATAGGATGTACGATGAGTTAGAGGATATAACCGCGTGTGTTCCTTTAGGGAAACATTTAATAGTAATGGGGGATTGGAATGCAACGGTAGGCGAAGGAAGAGAGGGTGGTGAGGTGGGGGACTATGAGTTAGGCACGAGGAATGAACGCGGGGAGAAAGCGATTGAATTCTGCAGGAGACAGGGGATAGTCATCACCAACACATGCTTTAGACATCACAAAAGGTGTAGGTATACATGGAAAATGTCAGGTGACTCAGAAAGGTATCAGTAAGACTATATTATGGTTACATACAGGTTTAGGAACAGTTTGATAAATTCGCACAGTTTCCCAGGAGCGGATGCGGACTCTGACCACAATTTAGAGACGATAAAGAACTGAGTACTATCGAAAAAAATTGGAATGTATCAAGCAAGGGATATCGGAAGCAGCTAAAGACTCTATAGGAACCATTAACGGGAAAAAAATAAGGAAACCATGGGCCACGGATGAGATGATTGTAAAGATGGATGAGAGATGACGATGGAAGAATGTAAACACAGAGTCAGGCAAAATGAAATACAAATAATTAAACAATAAATTGAGAAGGGCCACAAATAAAGCAAAAGAAGAATGGTGGAAAACGCAATGCGAGGATATTGAAAGTTTACAGTAGAAGGGTGAAATTGGTGCTCTATACAACAAGGTTAAGTTATTATCGGGAAGTAAGAAGGCAAGATCTGTGCTAACAGTTAAAGTTAAGTGGGGTAAGATAATAGTTGAGCCAGGAAAAATCCAAGAGAGATGGAAAGAATATATAGAAACACTGTATGGTAAAGAACTTAGGCCAACAAGGTTAGACTTAGAAACGGAACATGACGTAGAAGAAGATAGCTTAGGGCCAGGCATACTCGACGATGAAATAGAAAGGGCATTAAAGGAGATGAAAGCAATTAAAGCCGTGGGAGTGGACAACATCCATGTAGAACTGTTGAAATGTTTAGGAAAATGCGGGAAGAAGGCCCTACATGGATTGATTCGTAGTATCTATGAGGAAGGAATCTGGCCGGAAGATTTTGTGAGATCGGTGTTAGTTCCGATTCCAAAAAAGGCAAAGGCTTCGTCATGTGAGGATTACAGAGCAATAAGTTTCATATCCCACGCAGCAAAAGTTATTCTCAGGATCATCAACAAAAGGATAGAGAGTAAGGCAAATGATTACTTTGGGGAGGATCAGTCTGGGTTTAGGAAAGGAAGAGGTACGCGTGACGCCATTGCAGTAATGAGATCACTAATCGAGAGGAATATAGAATACAATCAGGACGTTTTTTCCTGTTTTGTAGATTTCGAAAAAGCGTTTGATAGAGTGATTTGGGAAATATGATGCGTGTATTGCAGAAAATAGGAATGGATTTTAGGGACAGGAGACTGATCCGCAACCTATACATGTCTCAGACTGCTCAGTTGCGAGTGGGGAACGGAGAGTCCGGATGGGCTATGTTAGGAAGAGGGGTAAGGCAGGGTTGCCCATTGTCACCGGTGCTGTGCAACGTATATTCGGAGGAAATGATTAAAGAGGCATGGGAAGAACTGGAGGTAGGAATGAATGTGGGAGGGGAATTCATAAATTCGGTTAGGTTTGCTGATGACCAAGCATTAGTTGCTCAGTCAGCCAAGAAGTTGCAAGCATTGTTGAGTGAATTTGAGGTTCAGTGCGATAAATATGGGATGAGAATCAATATTAATTAAACAAAGTTTATGCGATTTTCCAGAAAGAAAAAGGATAAGCTAAATATTAAAATAGGCGGGGAAAAATAGAGCAGGTAGAGCAGTTCACGTGTCTCGGAAGTGTTTTGGACCAACACGATCAAAGTGGTAGGGACGTAAGGAGAAGATTTGCGCTAGGCAAGGAGGCTTTCTCAAGGAGGAGGGAGTTGATGACGGGGACGTTGAGTAGGGATGTTCAGACAAGACTCGTAAAAACTCTGATATGGAGCGTAGCTATGTACGGCGCGGAAACGTGGTCGCTGAAGCAGGAGGATAGACGTAGATTGGAGGCTTTTGAAATGTGGGTGAGGAGAAGAATGGAGAAGGTGAAGCGGACCGAAAGGAAAACAAATGAGGAAGTACTAAAAACGGTGGGGGAGGAGAGGGGTTTGTTGAGAGAAATCCTATGGAGGCAGGAAAAATGGATGAAAGGCGTATTGAGCGGTAGTGGAATGTTGAAGAGGGTAATAGAGGGGAGAATGTTGGGCAAGCGAGGTAAGGGTAGGAACGGGATAGGGATGTTGGACGGGATGAAGGGAGGAAAGAAGTACACCGAGATAAAGAGGGACCTGATATACTACCTTGAACAAAAAGTTCCCGGAATAACCACCGTGTGGCGCGTCCATTGTTCCGATTTGAGTTCTGTTTTTTTTTTGTTAAATTGGTACATCTGTTGTTATATTCCCTTTAAATCTTAGTGTCATAACTTGACATTTGCAAAAGTTACGTAGCCAAGAGTACATCTATCTCTGTGTGTGTTTGCGATTTTTTACAATTGCAGAAATGGATTTAAATTTGCAACAACGAACTTGTATTAAATTTTGCGTAAAAAACGGAGTTAGTGGCGCACGGACGTTGGAAATGTAGGAAAAGTGTTTCGGCAACGATTCTCTAATAAAAACGGTCGTTTACCAGTGGCACGAGCGGTTCAGAAGTGGTCGTGAGTCAATCGAAGATGATGAACGCAGTGGCAGACCATCGACATCGAAAGTCGGTGAAAAAATTGATAAAGTAAAAGAAATGTTGGTCAATAACCGCAAATTAACCATCAGAGAAATAGCGGAGGACTTGAAAATTGCCTATGGATCCGCCCAAGACATTATAGTTAATGATTTGGGTTTCCGTCGTGTAGCATCAAAGTTGGTGCCAAAAGACCTCAATTTCATGCAAAAAAGAGACCGTGTTGACGTCGCAAAAGACATGATTTGCGAGGCTGAATCCGATCCCACATTCATCAAAAGGATCATTACTGGAGACGAGACGTGGGTTTATAGTATGAGTACGACACGCAATCCAAACATCAGGCAAGTGAATGGCGTTCACCAAATGAGCCGAGACCAAAAGAACCACGTCGTTTTCAGTCAAAAAAGAAGGCAATGCTGACGGTTTTCATGGATTACAACGGTGTAGTGCATCATGAATTTTTGCCAGAAGGCCAGACAGTAAACAAATAGTATTATTTGGGCGTTATGAGACGTTTGCGTGAAGCAATCCGCCGAAAGAGACCAGAAATCGTCGCACAGTGCGTCGAGACCGTCGCACAGTGCTATCATTATTCGTAATTTTTTGACGAAAAATGCAACAAATACCATCCAAAAGCCACCGAATTCTCCTGATGTGGCTCCCTGTTACTTCTTTCTGTTCAATCGAGTTAAAATACCATTACGGGGAACGCGTTTTAGCAGCCGAGAGGAAGTAATGGAAAAATCGCAGGAAGCACTGATGGACATACCGAAAACCGAATATAAAAAATGTTTCGAGGATTGGATCAAGCGCTGGCATAAGTGTGTTGCAGTATGTATGGGGATTACTTTAAAGGGGACAATATAGATTTAGATGAATAAACTTGTATTTTTAATTTTCTGAATAAATTCCGGGAACTTTTTGATCAAGGTAGTAGATTAGTTTGCTAGGTTGGGAGTCACCAAATGTTTTTTTGAAAGTTGTGTCCATCCAAAAACCTACCTTAACCGGTAGGTTACCTTAAATAATCTGTCCATTAGGGAAAGATTGAAGTTCCAATCTATAGTTGAAAAATGGAATTAGGACTTGTTTATCCCAAGTTTTTTTTGCCTCATGTGAGCTTTGGTGTTTTGTTAATGGCGCGAAATAATATAAATGTGCTTTTTTGCATGTAAATGTATTAATTATCGAGTGCAAATTTCACTCCTCCATATTACGCTCAGTATTTTCAGGTTTCAATTAAAAAATTATAAAAGTTGATTTTACGAGCCGCTTGACATAAATACGTAAGTCCGTCCATTTTGTTTAGTGCATTTTCTAGGTTTATTCCAACGCCATCTGCAATTAATTTTGTTCATTTTTTTCAATCTTGAACATCCATCCTATTAGATTTCCTTTTGTAGGTGGTTGAAAAATATGTCATTCTGACTCATTTATTAGACAAATGGTTATTTTTGAGTGAAATTATGCTCTAAAATTTTGCGAAAGGAAATATGCATTTGAATTAGCATTCTATCTTGAAAATCTTCGTCGTGGTATGGCAGGTGTTAGATCATACACTTTAGGGATTTAACGATTTTACCGAAAATTTTAGAAGATATGAAGAAATATTTTATCATTGAGTAGTTTAAAGTTTTGAGTAGTTTTTATCTGTTCTGATTACTAAGTCTGCCCGAAAAGGTTTTTTATTTTGAAATAAAGAAGTAATGTTAAAACAGCCATTCAACTTAACGTTGTGCAAACTTACCGAATGCTCACTCTTGGGTGGTATTACCCCCCTGTACATTGTAGTATATTATTGCTTTTAGAGGGTAGATATTTGTGCACCGGGTCCCAAATGCTCGGATGGAATCATTCAAGATGATGTGTTAACTAATGCGAAATAAAACCTCTTCTTCACTGTATCATTCCAGTATTTCTCCGCCATTGGTTTGCCAATGCCACGTTTCACCACAACGCCGCGCAGATATTACGATGATATCTCTTAATTTTCGTCCGTTTTTAAATGGTAATCAAGTGTTTCTCTTGGCCTACCTAGATTATAACTTCATGTCTGTAGCAGTAAAAGCGATTAGCCTTTCCATGAATAGTTTGTTTATTATTCATTTTATTTCCAGTGTGTTTGCATCTATTATGCCATTTTTATTCTTTGGTTACCCCACGGCTGTGCCCTGTAACTCACCAGCTTAAAATATACCCTGGCATCAAAATCCAACGTGAAAAGTTTCCATTAGTAATTCCTCTTGAAAGCAAGAATATTTTAGGTAGAAGGTGGTGGTTTTAAAATGTGGTAATTTTCCTTAAAACGTAAATTATGCCCCATTATTGTTTTCTTAATCGTGGAAGGAAACCTTCTTTGGCAAAACTGTAGATAAAGATATTTTTTGAGGTTTAATCAAATGGGATTTCATTTTATGAGGGTTCCCTACACGTTCCCTACACAGCTCGGGTTTTTACTTTCACAGACGGACATCAAACCGTAAATAAACATGATGACTTAAGAGGAATAAAAAATTAAATGCCACCAGAAACACTTTACATCCTTTTGCGCAATGATTCTGCCTGATTAATGAGCTCAATAAATAATAATATTCATAAGATTAAAACAGAACTCTCATGCTAAAAAGAATTCCTATAGTTCAACCAAAAACTAGATATATCATATTTTTTTAATTTCTGAATTTGTTCTAACGCAGCTTATAAACTCTCGATCACTTAGTCCGAAGTGTTTTTTTATAGCAAAGACCAATGGCGATGAAAAAACTTCAACAGCTCTTTAGAGTGAGAGATATAGCGCGAAATTGGAAATATATTTTTCTCAATCTTATTTAGAATGATGTGAGCATCATTACCATGATCATTGTCTTTTTGCAAATGAAAAGTGAGGGTAAAAGTGTATCAGAAATACTATATCTGATGTTTGCTGTGAGCCCGCTTTTTCTAAACCTGGGACACATATTGTTTGCCAATGACTGGTTCAAAGGTCTCGTGTCGGCTTGATAATGGTCGCTAGAGGATTGTTATCGTTCACCTACTCACATCCCACGAAGATGTCGCCCTCTTATCAAACCGAGGGCAGCTGCCCTTCTGGCCACATGGCAAGTCCGCCGCCGCCGCCGTATTCAATCAATAGCGCTGGAGGAATATGTGGACCGCGTTGACCCTGATCTAGGGCGATAAGATATGGAAGTGAAATTACCAGAAATGCGGGGTAGTGTTCATTTCGGGACCCGATAAAGATTGTAAGCATATTGAGATATATTATATGGGATTTATTTAACTAGTACGAAATGAATTTCGATTAATTTCCTCTTGTAGGGCCACAGGTACAGAGTAGTGAAGGAATCGTAAGCATAAAGTGATTTCCCCTTCCACTAACATTGTGAATGAAAGAATTCATACATTTGTATAGGACGGGATGATAATGTTTTCAGCAGGAACTACCTCGACTATGCTCTAGCCTCCAAGCACACGGTTGCTCTTTGTAAACCAGCAAAGTAATGTAGGAGGACTATCAGCAGTTGTGAGAAAAGTCATCTGATGGGTTCCCGACCGAAAGAAAGTTTCATTAAAATGTGTTCCATGCTCGCCATTTCATCTGCTTCCCCCATTATTGCCGGAAAGTTATCTTAGCTCTAACACCCAGATTGATCGGAAACGCCGTAGCAATCTTTGCGGCATTGATATAGGCTTGTATAAACTAGTTAATATCCTAATAATGCCCACGCGAAAAAGCTTGTGGCCGCAAGAAACAAAATACTTTGATTTGCATCTGTTAAGTGAGCTCGATATTTTCTGCAATTGTGACTTTTTCCATATGAAATGCAGGAGTTTTAAGTAATAATGCTTGGTTTAAAACGAAAGCGTGCGTAGGAGTGATGTCATTTATTCGAAATTCTCTTTGACGTAACACGATGAGAGGCTGTTGTACACGAATTGGCCTTAATTCGAGTATTAAATTGAATGTTCGAGAACACCATTCTGTAGTCCTTACTCCTATCGCCATTTATTCCGCACGTTCAAGGTCCAAGATTGTGCAGCTGTAAAAGAATAGCATTTTTGAGAAACACATTTCACTGATGAAATCAATATTAACATGGGGGAAAAAGACAACGAGGTCATGAAGGGCATATTTTAGTCTACAGTGGTGTCGATAGGATTTCCATTTCGGAATGATAAGGGTATTTATGGACATATACAGGTATGCATAGTAGAATGAGGGAGCAGACTTCGCTGTAATGTTTTTCTAATTCTCTTTACTCTCGAACCTTCCGCGGTCTCATAGTAATAGCCTCACGGTGCGCTGATCAGCTTGCAGCTATCGCTCGTGAACTTGTCGACTGCTTCCATTTTCCGCGTCGACTCTAATTTACGCGCGATGAACCGATCGGAAAGGGCGTGGAAATTGGCTCCATTTCGTGTAGGGGTACGCTCGCGGGCGATAGCAATCCGCTAGCCCAGTGGACTACCAAAACCCACGAAAGCTCTTCCAGCAGTTCGAAGCCGCGAAGGGAGGAAACACTAATGACAATAATAATAAACTTTTGACTGAAACCGGAAAATGGGAAGGAGGTGGGGATGAGGGTGGCATCGGGTTGAGTGCAAGGACATTGCAAGAGAGGGGTGGGAGGGTAACTTTCAATACGAGATTAAGGTGACCAGGAAAGAATTTCGAAAAGCGGCAGTCTCGTAAAATGGTTCCATCACTCTCCAGGGAGATATATATTTCGGGCCCTTTGTGCCGAGAGATACAGTGGCAGCACTGGTTGACCGTGTATTAAGTGGATGATTACGAGGCAGTTGGCTCAGGGATTCCGAAACAAGGCGGGAAAACCTTAGGGATTGCTCTAGGTTCAAAGTCCCTTCGGCGGCATTCTCTCAGATTAAGGGAATACGGCCGTGTAATAACAAACGATTAATCAATCCAGAAAGCTTAAGTTTTCATTAAAAAGAATAATATGATATTGAACCATAATGTAACGGTTACCAGTCAAGAGCTTTGGAAAATAAAACAACCAGCATTCGTGGGTTTTGGCAATCCACTGGGCTAGCGGACTGCTATCGCCCGCGAGCGTATACGCCCTCCCCCCACTATAGGAAATTTTCACGCCCTTTCCAAATCGGTTCATCGTGCGTAAATTACAGTCGACGCGTTCATTCTCCTCCTGTGGAACTGTTGAAATGTTTAGGAAAATGTGGGAAGAAGACTATATTGGCTGATTCGTAGTATCTATGAGGAAGGAATCTGGCCGGAAGATTTTGTGAGATCGGTGTTAGTTCCTATTCCAAAAAAGGCAAAGGCTACGTCATGTGAGGATTACAGAACAATAAGTTTGATATCCCACGCAGCTAAAGTTATTCTCAGGATCATCAACAAAAGGATAGAGAGTAAGGCAAAAGATTACTTAGGGGATAATCAGTTTGGGTTCAGGAAAGGAAGAGGTACGCGTGATGCCATTGCAGTAATGAGATCACTAGTCGAGAGGAATATAGAATACAATCAAGACGTTTTTCCCTGTTTTGTAGATTTCGAAAAAGCGTTTGATAGAGTGAATTGGGAAAGATTAATGTGCGAATCGTTCGCAGTTCGCACAGCAAAGAAGTACACAGGGATGAAGAGGGAGCTGTTGCAGATTAGGTTGCTGGATTGGGTTTTGTTTGGAGTACAAAATGTTTATTTGATAGTTGTTTCCATCCAAAAAACTACCTTAAGTAGTAGGTTACCGAATAAAATATATATATATATATATGTATGCATACATATATATATATATATATATTTATTTATTTATACATGATTTCTTCGAAGTAACACGGGAGTGTTAAATAATAAACTTAAACCTATAATAAACTTAGACAGCAATACATAGCACGAGAAATCATAAAAAGAACACTCACAATAATATCTTGATAATTTCGACGGACACGAACTCCGTCTTCTTCGGAAGATAAGATGTGACTGAGGAAAATGGGTACGTAGTGCAGAGAGAGAAGGGGACGACAGCGAATTTGATGAAATCTTTCTACTCTGGCCACATAACATGGACTCCCTCAATTCCTTCATCTCCCAACTCAATGATTCCTCATCTCTTTCTTTCACTTCCAACATTTCATCATCACAGATCACTTTCCTTGATGTTAATATTTCCCTAACTAACAAAAAATTTCTAACCTCCGTACATACTAAACCTACTAACAAAAACAATACCTTCAATTTAACAGCTGCCACACCTACCACACCAAACGCTCCCTCCCTTACTCCCTCTCTATCCCCGGGTACCGCATTTGCAACCATCCCGAATCCCTCAACATATACCTAAACAACCTTCACCGTTCCCTCCTCCAACGGGGATACCCAGATTCTCTCCGTCACAAAAATCCTTTAACAATCCTACACCCCAATTCTCCCTCAACCACAGACTCCCACCTTCTCTCAATATGCACCACTTACTTCCCTGGCATCCAGTCCCTTAAATTCATCCTCAAAGACCTATACTTCATCCTCAAAAATCACAACGTTTCGCCCAACCTCCTTCTTAAATGCCCTTCTCTTACTTTCAAACGGCCCGCCAACCTATCAGATATCCTCAAATCCACCAAGCCTCTTTCCAAATCCCCTCCCACCCCCATTATCACACCCACTCCGTGCTTGCGAGCAAGATGCAAAACATGTCCTATTTTTACCAATCCACACCTCTTCATCCCACCTTTTAACTCTCTCCTGCCCTTCCCCCACTCCTCATGCACATCTCATAATGTAATCTCTCTTCTGACTTGCAAACCTTGCCCGGCATTTTATATAGGCCAGTGCTCTACACCCCTGAACCTCAGGGTAAACAATCATCGCGCCTCATGTAATCCCTCTTCCCCGTGTGCGGGTCTTCCCATCCCAAAACATGCCTCCCACCACAACACCCCCTTCAACCACTGTTACAATATTTCCGTTCTAGCATCCCTTCCCCCATCCGATAACCCTATAAAATTAAAAACAACGGAATTGGCATTTACATGGCTGTGTAAGGCCTATCAACATCCGGGTCTCAATGTCGTTCACTAAATGGGGGGGGGTGGGGTGGATGAGAGGGGATTTGTTTCTTGCGAGATGGTGGGACAATTTATTCATCCGCATACATTTTTCATCCTTGTCCTGGGTTTTGACTTGTCAAGCCTTTGTGGTGACTTGGTGAGTTGATGCCTTGGTCATGGGTGTTGTGGTATCAGTGGATGTGGACTTGTTAGTTTTCTGTGTCGCTTGTTATAATTTTCGGATCCTCCTTATTCCATCTCCGCTCCCCTCTGGCCTCCCTTTCCCCCTCCATAACCTCCTCCTTCACCCTTCCCCCACCACCTGTTTTCCGCTCCGCTTTCTCCCCCTCCACATACCCCTCTGTCACCCCTCCCCCACTACCTGTTTTTGGTCTCTCCCTCGTCTCCTTCTCTATCTGCACCACGTACCCATTTTCCTCAGTCACATCTTATCTTCCGAAGAAGACGGAGTTGGTGTCGTTTAAGGTAAATTTTTGGATAGAAACAACTGTCAAATAAATATTTTCTAACTACAAATAACCCCAAACTTGCAACCTACTCTACATCAGGTCTCTCTTTATCTCAAGATACTTCTTTCCACCCTTCATCCCGTCCAATATCCTTAACCTCTTCCTGCTCTTTCCTCCATTGCCTAACGTTCCCCCCTCAATTACCTTCTTCAGCACCCCCCTGCCACCCAATACGCCTTTCATCCATTTTTCCTGCTTCCATAGGATTTCTCTCAACATACCCCTCCCCTCACCCACCATTCCGAGTACTTCCTCATTTGTTTTCCTTTCAGTCGATTTCACCTTCTCCATTCATCTCCACATTCACATTTCAATAGCCTCCATTCTGCGTCGTACTCACACTGTAGATAAGTGTCCTTTTACGCGTTATCTGTTTTATTATGTGTCCCCGCCGCTGTATATCACTCTATATTTGTCACTCCAGTAATCCCCGCTATCCTTCCATGTCACCCCGCAGAGACCTAAAACATCCATATTTCCTCTTTCCATCTCTCGTTTAGCATTCTCTAATTTTCCTGTCCTGAACAATATCCTGTTCCATGTTCCTATTCTAAGTACTTTCGTCTTCTTCTGCGTCTTTTGTCCTGCTGCTGTTATTTCACCCCGCAAAGATTTCGTGGGATGACGACCGCGGAAGCCTTGCCTCCCCCGCTGCCGGCCACGACACTCGGCCCCTTGGGCCGAGTCCAGCAGTTGCCAGGACTCATATTGTCTATAATACTCATCATTACATTCTTGGGAATGATATTTTGAGGTGGGTTCCCATTGCCTTCCTTAAAAGTTTTTTTAACGTGACGCCATCACTTAAAGGCGGCGCCGCCAGAGTCAGACGCCTTTAGAGCCATCTAACTGAGGAACAGACGCTGCGTGGACTACCTTTTGTCTGGCTCCTAACCTTCGACCTATATGGTATGGGTGACCCTACCAAGAGCAATTACAATTGGTCCCGCCAGCACAGCTCTAGCCTTGTATCTATACGAGAAGAAGATGGAAACATGTAAACACTGAGGCAAAAAGAAGTACAAAGAGTTAAACAGTAATTTGAGAAGTGCCACAAATAAAGCTAAGGTAGAATGTTGGGAAACGCAATGCGAGGATATGAAAAGTTTACAGAGGAAGGGTGAAATTGGTGCTCTATACAGCAACGTTAAGTTATTATCGGGAAGTAAGAAGGCAAGATCTGTGCTGTCAGTTAGTGAGGTAAGAAAAAAGTTGAACCAGAAAAATCAAAGAGACATGAAAAGAATATATAGAAACACTTTACGGTAGAGCACATAGGCCGACAAGGTTAGACATAGAAAAAAAACATGACATAGGAGAAGATACCCCTCCCCCACTACCTGTTTTTCCCCTCCCCCTCGCCCCTACTCTCTCTGCACCACGTACCCTTTTCCTCAGTCATATCTTATCTTCCGAAGAAGACGGAGCACGAGTCCGTCGAAATTATCAAGATATTTTTGTGAGTGTTCTTTTTGTGTTCTCGTGCTGTATGTTACTGTCTAAGTTTTTTATTCAACACTTCCGTGTTACTTCGAAGAAATCATCTATTTATGTATGTAAATATATATATATATATAATCTGACCTGAAGAAGGCCTCGGAGTAGGCCGAAAGCTTAAATCATCTACAGTGTGAGTGTCCTTTTACGTGTTATCTGTTTTATTCTGTGTTCTATTATGCCGTCCAAAAGTTAAATATATATATATGTATATATTTATTTATTTATTTATTTATTTATTTATTTATATAAATATCACACACAGAGAAACATAAAAGAAGGACACTTACAGTAGATATTTACATTTCGACGGCACTGCCGTCATCAGAATCATCGTCGTCGTCGGTTTCTGATGACGGCTTTGCTGTCGAAACGTAAATATCTGCTGTAAGTGCCCTTCTTTTATGTTTCTGTGTGTGTAATACTTGTTGTCTTAGTGTTTGTGTGTCGCCGGAGAGCGTAATTTTCAAGATTATATATGTATATGTATACATATATAATCTTGGCCCTCTCTATAGCAGGCTTTCGGGCCCTCCTCTGCCTCAGTTCTGTTCGTAATTCCTCTTGAGAAAGGTGGTTGGACCACCGAAAATTCGAGAACCAGTGAGTTTTTCCTCTTTTGTGTTTTGGTTTCTGTGTTTGTTATGACTTATCAGTGAATTTATATATATATATATGTATATGTATATATATGTATATGTATATATATGTATATATACATATATATATATATATATGTATGTATATGTATATATATATGTATATATGTATGTATATGTATATATATATGTATATATGTATGTATATGTATATATATATGTATATATGTATGTATATGTATATATATGTATATATGTATGTATATATGTATGTATATATGTATGTATATATGTATATATGTATGTATATGTATATATATGTATATATGTATATATGTATATGTATGTATATGTATGTATATATATGTATATATATGTATATATATATATATATATATATGTATATATGTATGTATATGTATGTATATATATATATATATATATATATATATATATATATATATATATATATATATATATATATATAATGGACTACAACCTTGTCGTGGTGGAAGGGCTTGTGTGTTCCGATGACCCCTAGAGCTGTGCTGGCGGGAGTAATAATAATTACTCCTGGAAGGGTCACCCATGCCAGATAGGTCGAAGGTTAGGAGCCAGACGAAAGGTAGTACACAAAGCGTCTCTTCCTCAGTGAGGCGGCTGCAATGGCGTCTGACCCCAGTGCGGCGGCCATTAAGTGATGGTGTCACGTTAAAAACACTATTGAGGAAGGCAACGGGAAACCACCTCAATTATGATTCCCAAGAATATAATGATGGGCACTTTAGATAATATGAGTCCTGGCAACTACGGGACTCGGCCCAAGAGGCCGTGTGTCGTGCCCGGCAGCGGGAGAGGAAAGGCTTCCGCGGTCGTCATCCCACGAAACCGTTGCAGGGAAGAAATAACTGCAGCAGGACAGAAAACTCAGAAGAAGGCGAAAGTAGCTAGAATAGGAACCTGGAACATCAGGACAATGTTGAAGAGAGGCAAATTAGAAAATATTAAGCGAGAGATGGAAAGAGGTAATATAGATGTTTTAGGTCTCTGCGAGGTGAGATGGAAGGATAGCGGTGATTACTGGGGTGACAATTATAGATTAATATACAGCGGCGGGGACGAGAGCCAACGAGGGGTTGCCGTAATTTTCAATAAAGCGGTAGGAAGAAGCGTAGTCAACATAGAGCAAGCGACAGATAGAATTTTACTCGTAGAGATTAAAGCAGAGCCGACGAACTTGGTCATTGTTCAGGTGTACATGCCACCGAGCAACCACAAGGAGGAAGAAGTCGATAGGATGTATGATGAGTTAGGAGAAATCATCGTCAGTGTTCCTGCAGGGAAACATTTGATAGTGATAGGGGATTGGAATGCGAAGGTAGGCGAAGGAAGAGATGGTGGTGAGGTGGGGGACTATGGGTTAGGCACGAGGAATGAACGCGGGGAGAAAGCAATTGAATACTGCAGGAAACAGGGGTTACTGGTCACCATCACATGGTTTGGACACCACAAAAGGTGTAGGTATACATGGAAAATGCCAGGTGACTCAGAAAAGTATCAGTTAGATTTTTTTATGGTTAGGCACAGTGTGATAAATTCGCAAAGGGTTGGTGGATCTCAGAAGGTTTCTGAGATTGGCACCCCGCCCTGACAAATTTCCTCATATTTCCCCTACCTGCAATTGCCCCCGATGTAAAACATGTCTCCTAATCAGATCGACTCCCCTCTCCCCACATCCCGTCATAGTCCCTTCATCCCGTTCCCACGCTAATTGCCTCTCAAAAAATATTATCTTTCTTTTGTCGTGCAAACAATGCACCACATTCTACATAGGCGAATGCATTACCCCCTTATCCATCCGAATGAACAATCACCGCTACTTATGTAATTCTGCTTCACTCTCTTCTCTTCCTATCCCTTTACACGCAAGTTCACACAGCCTATCATTTGACGAATGCTTTTCCCTAACAGTTCTAGAATCCCTACCCGAATCAGCCACCAACATAGAGGTGAGAACTCGCGAATCCACATGCATCCTATATTTCCGATCCTTTAATATTCCCACCCTTAACCGCCATCTTTAATTTCTTTCCTAACAGTCCCTAAACCTTCCGCCCCCCACCCGTCCCCAGGCACTCTTCCCTCAAAACCTCTCAGTCTGACCTGAAGAAGGCCTCGGAGTAGGCCGAAGGCTCAAATCATCTACAGTGTGAGTGTCCTTTTACGTGTTATCTGTTTTATTCTGTGTTCTATTGTGCCGTCCAAAAGTTATATTGCTCTTGTGAGTACTTCCGCATAATCGATATATATATATATATATATATATATATATATATATATATATATATATATATATATATATAAATAAATTATGCTCACTGGCAAGGCGATTTTTCACACCAAAAAATTCTTTTGCTATTTTTTGTTCGTTTTACTTAGTTCTGAGTGACATGGTTACAAGGTCACAGTCACGGAAGTTCAATGTAAGTCAACAAAGAGAAAATTCGGTACATTTTATATTTTTCTTAGAAAAAGGCGAAAATGCAAACCAGGTCGCTGAAATTGTGAATGGTGTTTATTGTGCCAATACTGTAACAGCTAATTATTGAATTAGTGTATTAGCTAATATATATATATATATATATATATATATATATATATATATATATATATTTTAAAGGTAATCTACCGGTTAAGGTAGGTTTTTGGATGGACACAACTATCAAATAAAAATTTTGTGACTCCCCTCCTAGCAAACTAATCTATATCAGGTCCCTCTTCATCTCGGTGTACTTCTTTCCTCCCTTCATCCCGTCCCTCATCCCTATCCTGTTCCTACCCTTACCTCGCTTGCCCAACATTCTCCCCTCTATTACCCTCTTCAACATTCCACTACCGCTCAATACGCTTTTCATCCATTTTTCCTGCCTCCATAGGATTTCTCTCAACAAACCCCTCTCCTCCCCCACCATTTCTAGTACTTCATCATTTGTTTTCCTTTCGGTCCATTTCACCTTCTCCATTCTTCTCCACACCCACATTTCAAAAGCCTCCAATCTACGTCTGTCCTCCTGCTCCCGTGACCACGTTTCCGCGCCGCACATAGCTACGCTCCATATCAGAGTTTTTTCGAGTCTTGTCTTAACATCCCTACTCAACGTCCCCGTCATCAACTCCCTCCTCCTTGAGAAAGCCTCCTTGCCTAGCGCAATTCTTCTCCTTACGTCCCTACCACTTTGACCGTATTGGTCCAAAGCACTTCCGAGATATGTAAACTTTTCTACCTGCTCTATTTTTTCCCCGCCTATTTTAATATATAGCTTAGCCTTTTTCTTTCTGAAAAATTGAATAACCTTTGTTTTATTAATATTGATTCTCATCCCATATTTATCGCACTGAACCTCCAATTCACTCAACAATTCTTGCAATCCCTTGGCTGACTGAGCAACTAATGCTTGGTCATTGGCAAACCTTACCGATTGTACAAATTCCCCTCCGACTTTCATTCCTACCTCCAGTTCTTCCCATGCCTCTTTAATCATTTCCTCTACATATACGTTGAACAGCACCGGTGACAATGGGCAACCCTGCCTTACACCTCTTCCTAACACTGCCCATCCGGACTCTTCGTTCCCCACTCGCACCTGAGCAGTCTGAGACATGTACAGGTTGCGGATCAGTCTCCTGTCCCTCCAATCCATTCCTATTTTCTGCAACACACGCAATAATTTTTCCCAATTCACTCTATCAAACGCTTTTTCGAAATCTACAAAACAGGCAAAAACGTCCTAATTGTATTCTATATTCCTCTCGACTAGTGATCTCATTACTGCAATGGCATCACGCGTACCTCTTCCTTTCCTGAACCGAAACTGAACCTTCGGTAAGTAATCATTTGCCTTACTCTCTATTCTTTTGTTGATGATCCTGAGAATAACTTTAGCTGCGTGGGATATCAAACTTATTGTTCTGTAGTCCTCACATGACGAAGCTTTTGCCTTTTTAGGAATAGGAACTAACACCGATCTCGCAAAATCTTCCGGCCAGATTCCTTCCTCATAGATACTACGAATCAGTCCATATATGGCCTTCATCCTACCTTTCCCTAACCATTTCAACATTTCTACAGGAATATTGTCCACCCCCATAGCCTTATTTGCTTTCATCTCCTTTAATGCCCTTTCTATTTCATCGTCGAGTATGCCTGGACCTAAGCTATCTTCTTCTACGTCATGTTCCCTTTCTATGTCTAACCTTGTCGGTCTAAGTTCTTTACCATACAGTGTTTCTATATATTCCTTCCATCTCTCTTGGATTTTTCCTGGTTCAACTATTATCTTACCCCATTTATCTTTAACTGTTAGCACAGATCCTGCCTTCTTACTTCCCGACAATAACTTAACCTTGCTGTATAGAGCACCAATTTCACCCTTCTTCTGTAAACTTTCCATATCCTCGCATTGCGTTTTCCACCATTCTTCTTTTGCTTTATTTGTGGCCCTTCTCAATTTATTGTTTAACTCTTTCTACTTCATTTTGCCTAACTCTGTGTTTACATTTTTTCATTTTCTTCTTTCATCCATCTTTGCAATCATCTCATCCGTTACCCATGGTTTCCTTATCCTTTTCCCTTAAACGGTTCCTATAGTGTCTTTAGCGGCTTCCCATATCCCTTTCTTGATACATTCCCATTTTTCTTCGATAGTACTAAGTTCTTTACCGTCATCCATCATTTTCTCTACAGCCTGCTGATACTCCTTCCTCGTTAATCCATTTACTCCTTCTAAATTCCATTTCCTAACCCGCCGCCCTTGCCTTATCTTCCTGAAACGAACATTACATTTCATAACAACTAAATTGTGGTCAGGGTCCGAATCCGCTCCTGGGAAACTGTGTGAATTTATCACACTGTTCCTAAACCTGTGCCTAACCATAATATAATCTAACTGATACCTTTCTGAGTCACCTGGCATTTTCCATGTATACCTACGCCTTTTGTGGTGTCTAACCCATGTGTATGTGATGACTAACCCCTGTCTCCTGCAGAATTCAACTGTTTTCTCCCCGCGTTCATTCCTCGTGCCTAACCCATAGTCCCCCACCTCACCACCATCTCTTCCTTCGCCTACCGTCGCATTCCAATCCCCCATCACTAACAAATGTTTCCCTGCAGGAACACTCGCGATGATAACCTCTAACTCATCATACATCCTATCGACTTCTTCCTCCTTGTGGTTGCTCGGTGGCATGTATACCTGAACAATGAGCATGTTCGTCGGCTCTGCTTTAATCTCTGCGAGTAAAATTCTATCTGTCGCTTGCTCAATGTTGACTACGCTATATATATATATATATATATGTACATATATATATAATTCACTAAATAGTCGTAGCAAACACAGAAACTAAAACATACTAAAGAGGGACTCACTAGTTCTCGAATTTTCTGTGGTGCAACCACCTTTCTCAAGAGGAATTAGGAACAGATTCTGTTCTGTTCTGAATTTTATTGTGCACGTTCGTGGCTTTTCCAAGAAAGTGAATATATATATACACACACACATATATATATATATATATATATATATATATATATATATATATATATATCGATGATGCGGAAGTACTCACGAGAGCAATATCAGCAATTCAGGTTCAGGTCAGACTCAGAGGTTTTGAGGGAAGAGTGCCTGGGGAGGGGGGGGGGGGCGGAAGGTTTAGGGACTGTTGAAAAAGAAGTTAAAGATGGCGGTTAAGGGTGGGAATTTTAAAGGATCGGAAATATAGGATGTATGCGGATTCGCGAGTTCTCACCTCTATGTTGGTGGCTGAATCGGGTAGGGACTCTATAACTGTTAAGGAAAAGCATTCGTCAAATGATAGGTTGTGTGAATTTGCGTGTAAAGGGATAGGAAGAGAAGTGAGTGAAGCAGAATTACATGAGTAACGGTGATTGTTCTTTCGGATGGATAATGGGGTAATGCATTCGCCTATGTAGAATGAGGTGCATTGTTTGCACGACAAGAGATAGATAATATTTTTTGAGAGGCAATTAGCGTGGGAACGGGGTGAAGGGACAATGAGGGGATGTGGGGAGAGGGGAGCAGATCTTATTAGGAGACATGTTTTACATCGGGGGCGATTGCAGGTAGGGGAAATATGTGGAAATTTTTCAGGGCGGGGTGTCAAATGGTTGGTGGATCTCAGAAGGTTTCTGAGGTTGGCTGGTCGTCTGTAAGCGACAGAGGGGCATTGGGGCAGTAAGGATATGGTCGCGTTATTGTCATGTAATATAGGATAAAGTTCCTTGAGAATGGTTTTCAGTCTGTGGGATCCGGGGAAATAGGTTGTGCCAAGGTTGATTCCAGTTTCAGATGTGGGGTTGTCATTCTGTGGTGTGTATGGTCGGGTGGAGCGTTAGATTTTATCCTGTAGGAGCTTTTCTGGGTAACCGCGTTTGTGGAGTGCATTGTGTGGTTGTTTCTTGGTTTTAGAGATTGTGTGAAGGATTTATTAGAGAGCTTTTGGAGGAGGAGGCGTATGAAAATTTCCACGGGATGATTACTGTGTCGGGGTTTTGGCTCATGAGTGGAGGCCGGCCGGCCTGTGTGTGTGTGTATATATATATATATATATATATATATATATATATATATATATATATATATATATATATATATATATATATATATATATATGTATTTCATCGTCGTATGTAAGTATCATGTATGTATGTCTTTTTCTCATAATTAAATGAATAGAATTACTCTAATTTATGGATGCCATGTGTTCTATTTATAATTGGTGTTGTGTAAAATTGGAACGGTAGTGTATGGGGTTACCATTAATGAGGATGAATTAATAAATCATTTGTTTGGGACAAGCGATTCCACGCACATACATTAAGTGTCGCAGTATATATTAAAAACTAAAGGTAAACTAATTACTGATGTATCCTATAAAATGTAGGTAGGTCTTGGACAAGAAATGTATGTACGTAATACCTAATAAATATAAAAAACATCCAATTATGAAAACAATTGTTGAATTTATCTTAACCTTCTTTATTTCATGCTTTAAATGCACTAAATGCAGCGTAAAAATGACAATGACCGTGCTACACCTGAAAACAAATGTGCACCTCAAATTTGTAAAAATAAACTTATTATTTGTATCTCTCCGTGACTCCGTAATTATTAGCTTCATACTTACTGGCTGCGCCATTCCATCGAAGTTGTGGATAGAGTTGTAGAAGTTGTAGATAGTCTAACTGTCGTGATAATACCTTCCAAGAGAACGTTTTTATTTCTATTAGTCATTATTTAGAATTTTCAAACTTTCGTTTGGCTTGCCAGAAAATATAAAATTAAAAAATTCCCCAACACTTTCTCTATTCTTTTGAATCCAAACCTGGTGTATTTATCTCGCACTGAAAAACTTTCTGAGTGTCGTCCGTATAAACCTCGTTTCAATTTAAAAACGGGGACCGTATTTTATGAAATAAAGATGTTTTCGGCGAGCAAACTACTCATTTCTTTTTTTTAAATGCTACTCGGATCACTTAATTAAGCCGGCATGAAATAATAGAGAGAGCAAAAGGCGGAGAAGCTTGAGAGCAAGCCGCCTTCCGCATTGTTTATTTTAGCGTTTAAATGTTCGTTTCTAGAGTGGCGATATCGCAGGATGTGCGCATGAGCGAGAAAGGCGAGGTAGGAGGGATCCGCTTTCAAATGCGGAGTCCGTATCTTTCCGAATAGTTTTCAACCATTGAGAGTGTAGACATCCCTCCCACCCCCTTGCCAACTTAGCATTCGTAACTAATTATTAGCCACTGACAGCAAATAAAATAAACTCATTAGCCACTGACAGCAAACAAATAAAATGTGCCTGGTTTTTCTACAGATTGTCCCATATTTAATAAATAAAACGCACACGCTGTGGGGGCGAACAAAAAGCAATTGGCAGGGTGCCTCGTATCATTCATCTGATATGCCATTAGATACCTCCCTCAGATTTGCTTCATCTTGGATGTCTTATGCAAGCAAAGCGTTTGCTCAGGCAACCAGAAATTGATTTGAGTGGTACCCACTTAGATTGTAAACCATCTTTTCTGCTATTCAGTCAAGTGAAACCACACGAATAATGGAGAAAGTCACTCCATAATATTCAGACCCTATTGGAGGACTGAAATTGATCAGTTCCGAAATAAATATTAG
>CM073772.1:123914213-124064213 GCA_037158775.1 Hetaerina titia
TAAATGAAAAACTCCAATAGCTGTAAACAGTTATAACTGTTTACGACTATTGGTGTTTTTCATTTATTCAATACGACTAGCCGTAAGAGCTCAAATCCTATCGATACTCGAATGTTGTTTACATTTTCTCCATTCACAAAGAAAATAATGCTTAAGTTGTTTTGATTCATTTATCTATAAAAATAAGAAATAGGAGCTTATTAAGTTGCTTTTTTCTCCATCAAGATACTGCTCTACTCTTTGAAAAAATAAATTGGAAAGCTATATTAATTACACTTATAGGGTGTTTTATTGTACACACATTTGTAAGAGTATTTTCTGCCTTCTCTGTGCCAACTCTTTCATGTGCTTCTGTTTATGAATACTATGTTATGTTTGAATTATGTAGAGGATAAAAATACTTCGATTAACTTTTTAAGCGTATTTTGTGGCCTGCACAAATTTTTCTCATACAACATGAGAATTGTTTTTTTATGCTGGTTCATCACCATGTTTCCCTTCCTTTTTACGTGGAGCTCTTGCTTATTAAAACGTAAGATGTAAATTTCAATTAAGTAATGAAATGGCACTCGCGCAAAAACTTTAATTACTCAGCCGAGGCTAATTTAGTTTCATTGCCTTTGGGGTTGACTGGTTCGGAACGCCCGCTGCAACTCATGGGAATGACGTAGGAAACTGGTATGGAACCCGTGGACAGACGTTTCATTTTGCGGCACAACTCAGGGTCACAGCATGTAATTCCTAACATTCCTCAGTTTTGTGATTTCACAGGCAATACGCCCGCGTTCGTGAGCTTCGGCCCTGATAAATGTTCCCCTGGCGAGCGCAGGTCTCTGTTATTGGGAAATCGGACCTCAATCCTAATTGAGATTTCTGCTATTAAATCCAATGTTTAGGGTCAGTTCTAGGATGTGACAAAGCATTCAGGCGTGTTCATTTTTTCGTTCACATTCTTACTCCCTCCCTTCCAACCTCCGCGCGTACATACGTAGACGAACGCGAGGGCGCAATTAATTATGAGTCAATGACCGCCTAGTTCCAGCCGTCATTTCGGACGAAGCACCAGGGTGGCGCCTTATTAGCGCTCTCGCACGTGTGCGCGGCATTAAACGATAAAAACCCTCGTGGACCGATTTGGTGCCACAGCTGCCAATCCACCACCCCCGACACTTCCCTCCTTCCCCTATAATCCACCCGGGAGTTTAGCGATATCGAACGAGATGAAAATCCGGTCCCATGACATAAACCGGATCAATTAGCTCTCGAAGTCGTCCCAGATAAGAGAGAGTGGGGCATGATTTTCCGGGACCGACGTTTATATTTATCTTCGAATGGAGTGATTGATTGATCGAGTAGCGTCTTACCCCTAGAGGGAATGAATACCTCTACCCCTCCCCCCTTTGGTCATATTTTATGTTTTATACGTGATCTCTTTATTTTTCTGTTGACCACCTGACTTGTCAACTTTCCGACGATAATGTCCCGTTTTTTCATACTTATTTCTGATGATCATGCATAATTTATGCTTAATTACTTCTCTAATTCTATGAAACACTTTCCCTTTCTTTACTTACTTTTCCACTTAATCTTGTTCCTAGTTATGTTGTGCTTAAGCCAGAACAATTAGCTTTATGCTTAATCCAGAAAACTTATGCTTTCAGCTAAAATTAAAAGTAAACTTTGATTTTCAACTACCATTACAACTGAGCTATTAGCTCAGCTAATAGCTTCAGCAGAGATATAATTGTTTTTCATGTTTACTTAAAATTTTCCGCTAAAATAAAGAGAACCAAAAATAATATGCGTAGGAGTTCTCACAAAATCATTGAAATATTTGTTGTTTTCAGCTGATTCATTTACTGTGTTAGTATCTTAATTGCTTTTTAAATATTTACAGTTTATTGATAATATATATTATGTGGAAAAAATATCTCTTTCTGTATCCTTTTTTGTAATACATTTTCAGGCAGTTTGATAGGCATGCAACACAGAAGCAGCGTATGATTTTTAGGTATTTTAACACTGCACTGTTCAATGGTGTACTATACATGGTATGGCTACTTAGGTAGGTGAATCAACAGCTAATATTGCTTATTTATTGAATAAAGCCAAAAACGGCACAAAGGCTATTATATTGGCTGGAAGACAATACATATAAGGTACACTAAGAAAAAAAACGAGTAAAAGCAATAAACAATAATGAAAAGTTAACAAATAATGTCGAGAACAGATATAAGATGGCAGGAGAGCACATATGCAAGCAGAGAGAGAGCTAAGTTACTACGATCTGGCGTTTAAGGCGGGGAAAACGGTGAGGGAGGAAGAGAGGTCCAGGGAAGGATACTGGATGCTTAGGCAATTAAATGTAGCGGGAAGTCGATGGAATAGGGAACGTTGAGAGACCGAGAGACGGAGATTTGGAATCTGTAACAGACTCAAGTTACGTGTTGGCAGAGGGGGAACACGAATTGAGAATAGAGGAAGAAGGCCGTCGGTAAGGAGAGTTCCATTGAAGATGCTATATAAGAATTTCATATAACATAGTAATCGACGCCGGTGGAGAGGGGAAATACCAAGGGATGAGAGAGTAAAGTCTCAGGTTGTATTTTTGAGGGAAGGGATGCCATAAAAGGAAATGGCAATAAAGGATTTAAGAGGTCTGTTGAGTAACTCTGAATTAGTTGGGGAGGCGATCGACGAGATTGGTTAACAGTATTCTAAAATTGGAAGGACAAATCCAAAAAACACCGTCCTAAGGGCAAGGGTATAATTAACGTTAGTGGGGAGGTAAAGGAGGCCGACTCTTGCCATTGCTCTCCCGACAATCCTTTCAACGTGCTGGCGAAAGGCGAGCTTCGCGTAAAAGATTACACCTAATTCGCAGTAAGAACTGATAGATGGGATAGGGCTGTTCGAATGAATGCATGAAAGCGAAAGTGGTTTGCGCTTTAAAGAGAAGGTCATGATAGCTAATAATCGTCATATATCAAAGGGCATTTGCTTTCATGCATTATTTATTATTATTAAGTAATCTACCGTTTAAGGTAGGTTTTTTGGAAGGACACAACTATCACATAAACATTTTGTGACTCCCCACCTAGCAAATTAATCTATATCAGGTCCCTCTTCATCTCGATGTGCTTCTTGCCTCCCTTCATCCCGTCCAACATCCCTATCCTGTTCCTACCCTTACCTCGCTTGCCCAACATTCTCCCCTCTATTACCCTCTTCAACATTCCACTACCGCTCAATACGCCTTTCATCCATTTTTCCTGCCTCCATAGGATTTCTCTCAAACAACCCCTCTCCTCGCCCACCATCTCCAGTACCTCCTCATTTGTTTTCCTTTTGGTCCACTTCACCTTCTCCATTCTTCTCCACACCCACATTTCAAAAGCCTCCAATCTAGGTCTATTCTCCTGCATCAGTGACCACGTTTCCGCGCCTGACATAGCTACGCTCCATATCAGAGTTTTTACGAGTCTTGTCTTAACATCCCTGCTCAACGTCCCCGTCATCAACTCCCTCCTACTTGAGAAAGCCTGCTTGCCTAGCGCAATTCTTCTCCTTACGTCCCTACCACTTTGACCGTATTGGTCCAAAACACTTCCGAGATATGTAAACTGCTCTACCTGCTCTATTTTTTCCCCTCCTATTTTAATATTTAGCTTTGCCTTTTTCTTTCTGGAAAATCGCTTAACCTTTATTTTATTAATATTGATTCTCAACCCATTTTCATGCATAAAATACCTGAATTTAGTGCGTCACTGATGGTTTTTCAAACCACAATCATATCAATTATACCTGCGAAAAAAGTTTACAACGGCAATATAATGCAAACGTAATGGCTGTACGAAAATGCAGTTTGGATTATTCCTGTATTTCTATCGATTTCCCCTAAATATATCCGTATAGATAAAAGGCTGGAGCTGTGCTGGCGGGAGCAATAATAATTGATCTTGGTAGGGTCACCCATGCCAGATAGGTCGACGGTTAGGAGCCAGAGGAAAGGTAGTCCACGCAGCGTCTGTTCCTCAGTGAGGAGGCTTTAAAGGCGTCTGACCCCAGTGGCGCGGACATTAAGTGATGGTGTCACGTTAAAAACACCTTAAGGAAGGCAATGGGAATTGTTTTCCTTTCGGTCCATTTCACCTTCTCCATTCTTCTCCACACCCACATTTCAAAAACCTCCAATGTACGTCTATCCTTCTGCTTCAGCGTCCACGTTTCCACGCCGTGCATAGCTACGCTCCATATCAGAGTTTTTACGAGTCTTGTCTTAACCTCCCTACCCAACGTCCCCGTCATCAACTCCCTTCTTCTCGAACAAGCCTTTTTGCCTAGCGCAATTCTCCTCCTTACGTCCCTACTACTTTGACCGTGTTTTACGCGTTCGATTGCATAAATTATCTTGCTGCGCGGGGGATGTGGATTTTCGGAGTTCACTTCCTCATCTCTTTGGTTCATCCGTTCTCCGGGTGATTCCTGCCTCGTCTCACCCCGTGGCCTTCGCTCCGGAGGTGTCTTCTTCCTCCTTCCTTAAGTGTTAACATCGTGTCGAAGCTGTTTTCCCGTTTGAGTTAAAAGAGAAGTTAAGCACTTTTGGTTTTCATCCTTGCGTAAAGCTACTCTGCTCGCCCTTGCTATTATGCCTCATGCTGGTTACTTATCAATTGCGATGCGTTGCCTTTTTGAGTTGAGTTGTTCTCATTTTGCATCTTGGAATACATTTCTAGAGAGGAAAAAATCTTTTTAAAAAGTGTGCAAGGATCTTTTCGTAACCAACTTTAGAAGGAATAATTACTACTGTCTCTAGTTTTTTTGTTCAGGCAAGATGTTGCCGTATTTAAACACGCTGTTTTTTTAAAATTTAACCAACTAAATGCGCCCCACAAACATCTCCAGAGAATAATCGTTTATTAATTATACTGTCTAAAAAAGTATAATTTTCCTCCATAGTCATGGAATATACTTTTTATTGAATCAAAAGAATAAGTTTTGTATTCTAATAGACTGGATTCTAGGGGACTAATTTCATGTCAAGTATTGAATGAATATTGGTGTATTGTCTCTAGACGAAAAAATTAACCAGAAACAGAAAAAGATTGCAAAAATTCCCCTTCCCCAGGTTTTTTAAGTTATTGAGTTTAGATACCAAATACTTGTATTTATACATTTTTTTGGCCCAGTAGTTGCTTTGAGCCTTAATATATTAATGTACTCCTTGTTTTTCCATTAATAAAACTTCATGTGGGGACCATACATTTAAGGATCCCCGATAGAATTATTCATATAATTCCGATTCGATTGCCCGGGAAACGAACCCGGGACCACCGCGACCCGCATATATGCAGAAATATATATATATATCGGTGATACGGAAGTACTCACGAGAGGAATATAACTTTTGGACGGCACAATGTAACACAGAATAAAACAGATAACACGTAAAAGGACGCTCACACTGTACATGATTTGAGATTTCGGCCTACTCCGAGGCCTTCTTTAGGTCAGACCTGAAGAAGGCCTCGGTGTAAGCCGAAAGCTCAAATCATCTCCAGTGTAAGTGTCCTTTACGTGTTATGTTTTATTCTGTGATATATTGTGTATATATATATATATCTATTTATACATATATAATTTATACAGTAACACACAGCACGAGAACACACAAAAAGAACACTCGCAATAATATCTTGATAATTTCGACGGACTCGAACTCCGTCTTCTTCGGAAGATAAGATATGACTGAGGAAAAGGATACGTGGTGCACAGAAATAGGGGTCGAGGGAGAGGGGAAAAACATGTAGTGGGGGAGGGGTATGTAGAGGGGGAGAATGCAGACGGAAAACAGGTGGTAGGAGAGGGGTGAAGGATGAGGTTATGGAGGGGGAAAGGGAGGCCAGAGGGGAGCGGAGATGGAATAAGCAGGATGCGGAAATAGTAACAAGCGACACAGAAAACTAACAATTCATCCACTGATACCACAACACCCATGACCGAGGTATCAACTCACAGAGTCATCATAAGGGCTCGACAAGTCAAAACCCAGGACAAGGATGACAAAATGCATGCGGATGAAAAAATTGTCCCACCATCTCGCAAGAAACAAATCCACTCCCAACCACCCCAGCCCCCCCCCCAATTTAGTGAACGACATTGAGACCCGGATGTTGATAGGCTTTACACAGCCATATAAATGCCAATTCCATTGTTTTTAATTTAATAGGGTTATCGGATGGGGGAAGGGATGCTAGAACGGAAACATTGTAACAGTGGTTGAAGGGGGTGTTGTGGTGGGAGGTATGTTTTGGGATGAGAAGACCCGCACACGGGGAAGAGGGATTACATGAGGCGCGATGATTGTACACCCTGAGGTTCAGGGGTGTAGAGCACTGGCCTATATAAAATGCCGGGCAGAGTTTGCAAGTCAGAAGAGAGATTATATTCTGAGATGTGCATGAGGAGTGGGGGAAAGGCGGGAGAGAGTTAAAAAGTGGGATGGAGAGGGGTGGAGTGGTGAAAATAGGACATGTTTTGCATCTTGCTCACAAGCACGGAGTGGGTGTGATTCTATGGGAAGGAGGGGATTTGGAAAGATTGGTGGATTTGAGGAGATCTGATAAGTTTGAAAGTAACAGAAGGGCATTTAGGAAGAAGGTTTGACGAAACGTTGTGATTTTTGAGGATGGGGTACAGGTCTTTGAGGATGAATTTAAGGGACTGGATGCCAGGGAAGTAGGTGGTGTATATTGAGAGAGGGTGGGAGTCTGTGATTGAGGGAGGATTGGGGGTGTAGGATTGTTTTAGGATTTTTTTTGTGAAGGAGAGAATCTTGGTATCCCTGTTGGAGGAGGGAATGGTGAAGGTTGTTGTGGTATTTGTGGAGGGATTCGGGATGGTTGCAAATGCGGCGCCCGCGGATGGAGAGGGGAGTAAGGAAGGGAGCGTTTGGTGTGGTAGGGGTGGCAGCTGTTAAAATGAAGGTATTGTTTTTGTTAGTAGGTTTAATATGTACGGAGGTTAGAAATTTGTTGTTAGTTAGGGAAATATTAACATCAAGGAAAGTGATCTGTGACGATGAGATGTTGCAAGTGAAAGAAAGAGATGAGGAATCATTAAGTTGGGAGATGAAAGAACTGAGGGAGTCTATGTTATGTGGCCAGAGTAGAAAGATATCATCAATGTACCGAAGCCACAGAAGGGGTTTTAGAGGGTAACTGGAAAGGAACTTCTCTTTCAGGACACCGAGGTGGAGGTTAGCGTATGACGGGCTGAATCTACTTCCCATGGCACAGCCCTTGACGTGTTTTAGTGTGTTTATGCGTCGCCGGAGAGCGTCAATTTCAAAGATAATTAACTTCGGCGACTTTTAATAATCAAACCACTTTACGTTTCCACAGTAAATTTTTAATTTTTACAACCCAGGTTTCGTTATAGTATAACATCATCAGGTTAATTAAAACCACTTCGGATTAATTACGGCGTTTATATATGTGTATATATATGCATAAAAATATATGTATATATATATATATCTTTAACGTCAATATCTACTGTAAGTGTTCTTCATTTATATTTGTGGGTATGGATTATTTATTATTCGAATGTTTGTGTGTTTATATAGATATATGTATTTATATTCATGTATTAATGTGTGTGTATATATATATATGTATATATATATATATGTATATATATATATATATATATATACATATACAAGGAGGAAGAAGTCGATAGGATGTATGATGAGTTAGAGGATATCATCGCGAGTGTTCCTGCAGGGAAACATTTGATAGTGATGGGGGATTGGAATGCGACGGTAGGCGAAGGAAGAGATGGTGGTAAGGTGGGGGACTATGGGTTAGGCACGAGGAATGAACGCGGAGAGAAAGCAATTGAATTCTGCAGGAGACAGGGGTTAGTCATCACCAACACATGGTTTAGACACCACAAAAGGCGTAGGTATACATGGAAAATGCCAGGTGACTCAGAAAGGTATCAGTTAGATTATATTATGGTTAGGCACAGGTTTAGGAACAGTGTGATAAATTCGCACAGTTTCCCAGGAGCGGACGCGGACTCTGACCACAATTTAGTTGTTATGAAATGTAATGTTCGTTTCAAGAAGATAAGGCAAGGGCGGCGGGTTAAAAAATGGAATTTAGAAGCAGTAAATGAATTAACGAAGAAGGAGTATCAGGAGGCTGTAGAGAAAATGATGGATGACGGTAAAGAACTGAGTGCTATCGAAGAAAAATGGGAATGTATCAAGAAAGGGATATTGGAAGCCGCTAAAGACACTATAGGAACCGTTAACGGGAAAAGGATAAGGAAACCATGGGTAACCAATGAGATGATTGCAAAGATGGACGAGAGAAGAAGATGGAAAAATGTAAACACAGAGTTAGGCAAAATGAGGTACAAAGTGTTAAACAATAAATTGAGAAGGGCCACAAATAAAGCAAAAGAAGAATGGTGGAAAACGCAATGCGAGGATATGGAAAGTCTACAGAAGAAGGGTGAAATTGGTGCTCTATACAGCAAGGTTAAGTTATTATCGGGAAGTAAGAAGGCAAGATCTGTGCTAACAGTTAAAGATAAATGGGGTAAGATAATAGTTGAACCAGGAAAAATCCAAGAGAGATGGAAGGAATATATAGAAACACTGTATGGTAAAGAACTTAGGCCGACAAGGTTAGACATAGAAAAGGAACATGAGGTAGAAGAAGATAGCTTAGGTCCAGGCATACTCGACGATGAAATAGAAAGGGCATTAAAGGAGATGAAAGCAAACAAGGCTGTGGGGGTGGACAATATTCCTGTAGAAATGTTGAAATGGTTAGGGAAAGGTGGGAAGAAGGCCATATATGGACTGATTCGTAGTATCTATGAGGAAGGAATCTGGCCGGAAGATTTTGTGAGATCGGTGTTAGTTCCCATTCCAAAAAAGGCAAAGGCTTCGTCATGTGAGGATTACAGAACAATAAGTTTGATATCCCACGCAGCTAAAGTTATTCTCAGGATCATCAACAAAAGGATAGAGAGTAAGGCAAATGATTACTTAGGGGATGATCAGTTTGGGTTCAGGAAAGGAAGAGGTACGCGTGATGCCATTGCAGTAATGAGATCACTAGTCGAGAGGAATATAGAATTCAATCAGGACGTTTTTGCCTGTTTTGTAGATTTCGAAAAAGCGTTTGATAGAGTGAATTGGGAAAAATTAATGCCTGTATTGCAGAAAATAGGAATGGATTGGAGGGACAGGAGACTGATCCGCAACCTGTACATGTCTCAGACTGCTCAGGTGCGAGTGGGGAACGGAGAGTCCGGATGGGCAGTGTTAGGAAGAGGTGTAAGGCAGGGTTGCCCATTGTCACCGGTACTGTTCAACGTATATGTAGAGGAAATGATTAAAGAGGCATGGGAAGAACTGGAGGTAGGAATGAAAGTCGGAGGGGAATTCGTAAAATCGGTTAGGTTTGCTGATGACCAAGCATTAGTTGCTCAGTCAGCCAAGGGGTTGCAAGCATTGTTGATTGAATTGGAGGTTCAGTGCGATAAATATGGGATGAGAATCAATATTAATAAAACAAAGGTTATGCGATTTTCTAGAAAGAAAAAGGCTAAGCTAAATATTAAAATAGGCGGGGAAAGAATAGAGCAGGTAGAGCAGTTTACATATCTCGGAAGTGTTTTGGACCAACACGGTCAAAGTGGTAGGGACGTAAGGAGAAGAATTGCGCTAGGCAAGGAGGCTTTCTCAAAGAGGAGGGAGTTGATGACGGGGACGTTGAGTAGGGAGGTTAAGACAAGACTCGTAAAAACTCTGATATGGAGCGTAGCTATGTACGGCGCGGAAACGTGGTCGCTGAAGCAGGAGGATAGACGTAGATTGGAGGCTTTTGAAATGTGGGTATGGAGAAGAATGGAGAAGGTGAAATGGACCGAAAGGAAAACAAATGAGGAAGTACTAGAAATGGTGGGGGAGGAGAGGGGTTTGTTGAGAGAAATCCTATGGAGGCAGGAAAAATGGATGAAAGGCGTATTGAGCGGTAGTGGAATGTTGAAGAGGGTAATAGAGGGGAGAATGTTGGGCAAGCGTGGTAAGGGTAGGAACAGGATAGGGATGTTGGACGAGATGAAGGGAGGAAAGAAGTACACCGAGATGGGAAAGGGGATAGGATAACGCATAAAAGACGAACACAGGAAAGGTGGGGAAGGCGGATTTGAGCAGATCACAAAGTTAAAAATATTTCCTTACTTGGGCACTGAATGAGATCGCAGATATCAGTGTAAAATAAGTTTTCTTATTAGCTTAATTTGTAGAGCATCCGCCCGGCAAGTGGAACGCCCGTGGTTCATATCCCGGATAAGGAAATTATATATATGTATATATATATATACACATACATATATGGTTATATATATAATATGTATGGTTGTGTGTGTGTGTGTTCATTGAGTTATCTGCTCTATCAGACTTCTGAAATTAGCTCTTTAATTTCTAGGTAAGCAAACAGCATTTAGTAATTTCAACTCTTCGGGACAAGGTTGCTGAGGTTGCTGAGGTTGGCCTATCATCATTTTGTGAGTACGCCGCTAATGATATATTTAGAGTCAATTGAATATATCGTGATTGGGAAGTTTGAGCAATGATTCCCTGCCAAATCCGTAACAGTCCAAAAGTACATGTACCGCATGAAAAAAGAACAAATTATAAACAGGATTGAGTCATTGGAAAAAGGAAGCGACCAAGCAACACACAATTTCAATTCAGCGACATGAAACTGGATGCATTTCTTTGGAAATTGCCTTCGTTTTCCTCGGTCGGTATCAACAGAAATTTATATAATGACTAAATTGTAAAATATATATCTCACATAATAGGTTTATTGGGTTGCGGTAGTCCTGGAATCAGAGTGATGGCTAATGAACGGAGGTTCCGGTTTCGATTCACGTGTAAGACAATGGGTACCTACAGCTCCAACCCAAGCTATGCGATTTTACGGGTACCAGATCTTCCTCGGAAACCAAAACCGGAACAAGGAAAAAACTGCCCCCCCTCCCTGGTATGTGAATATTCAGACGCCGTCGAGCTGATTAACTGGTTAGGGGCTTTTTATAATAAATTGAATACATATATTTATGTATATACATAAAAGTATATGTATTAAAAGGTAATATATATATGTAAAAAATGGTTTTATATATATATATATATATATATATATATATATATATATATATATATATATAGAACACAGAATAAAACAGATAACACGTAAAAGGACACTCGCACTGTAGATGATTTAAGCTTTCGGCCTACTCCGAGGCCTTCTTCAGGTCAGACTCAGAGGTTTTGAGGGAAGAGTGCCTGGGGAGGGGAGGGGGGGCGGAAGGTTTAGGGACTGTTGAAAAAGAAGTTAAAGATGGCGGTTAAGGGTGGGAATTTTAAAGGATCGGAAATATAGGATGTATGCGGATTCGCGAGTTCTCACCTCTATGTTGGTGGCTGAATCAGGTAGGGATTCTAGAACTGTTAGGTAAAAATATTCGTCAAATGATAGGTTGTGTGATCTTGCGTGTAAAGGGATAGGAAGAGAAGTGAGTGAAGCAGAATTACATGAGTAACGGTGATTGTTCTTTCGGATGGATAATGGGGTAATGCATTCGCCTATGTAGAATGAGGTGCATTGTTTGCACGACAAGAGATAGATAATATTTTTTGAGAGGCAATTAGCGTGGGAACGGGGTGAAGGGACAATGGGGGGATGTGGGGAGAGGGGAGCAGATCTTATTAGGAGACATGTTTTACATCGGGGGCGATTGCAGGTAGGGGAAATATGTGGAAATTTTTCAGGGCGGGGTGTCAAATGGTTGGTGGATCTCAGAAGGTTTCTGAGATTGGCTGGTCGTCTGTAAGTGACAGAGGGGCATTGGGGCAGTAGGGATGAGGTCGCGTCATTGTCATGTAATATAGGATAAAGTTCCTTGAGAATGGTTTTCAGTCTGTGGGATCCGGGGAAATAGGTTGTGCAAAGGTTGAGTCCAGCGTAAGATGTGGGGTTGTCATTCTGTGGTGTGTGTGGTCGGGTCGAGCGGTAGATTTTATCCTGTAGGAGTTTTTCTGGGTAACCGCGTTTGTGGAGTGCATGGTGTAGATTGTGGAGGTATTTGTTGAGGGTAGTTTTGGTGTTGCAATTCCGATGTCCGCGGATAGAGAGAGAGTTGGGAATTGAGCGTTTGGTATGAGAAGGATGACTACTGGTATAGTGTAAATATTGTTGATGATTAGTGTCTTTGATGTGTACTGAAGTGGTGAATTTGTTATTGTGAATTGAGATGTCTGTGTCAAGAAAGGTTAAAGAAACAACCTTTCCACAAACGAACGTCATGCCCTTAAAACCCTACAGGCCAATCCCAACATCGTGGTCACTACCGCCGATAAAGGCTCCTCAGTCGTAATTTTAAACACCCAAGACTATATTTCCAAAGCCCTTAGTCACCTCAACGACACATCCACCTATACCACTCTCACCGACAACCCTACTCCAACCTTCCAAAAGGAAATTCGGTCTCTTCTCCTCCAATTTGGACCAGAAGAAGGCCTAACCTCCCAAGACATATCCCTACTCTCACCCCCAAACCCCAGAACACCCCAGTTTTATCTCCTCCCAAAAATACACAAACCCAACATCCCCTGCCGCCCTATAGTTTCTAGTTTCAACTCTCCCACCGAAAGAATCTCCGCATTCCTTGATTACCACCTACAACCTATCGTACTCTCATTGCCCTCCTTCACGAAAGACACGTATCACTTCCTCCACCGTTTAAACTCTGTCTCCATTCCCTCCACCTCCAACCTGCTTATGGCCACCATCGACGTCACCTCCCTCTATACTTCTATTCTCCATTCAGAAGGCCTATCCTCCCTCCGACACTATCTTTCTCTACGCCCCCCACCCCAGTGCCCCTCGACCGAATTTCTCCTCAATCTCGCCACTGTCGTCCTGACAAAAATGCATTCTCTTTCCAAAACTGTTTTTATCTCCAAACGAAAGGCACAGCGATGGGAACGAGGATGGCGCCATCGTACGCCAATCTCTTCATGGGCCACCTTGAAGAGAATTTTCTTTCACAGCAACCCTTCCAACCTCTTTTCTCGGTCCGCTACATTGACGACATTTTTATGCTCTGGACACACGGCTCTGATTCTCTTGACAATTTCTTATCGGCCTTAAATTCTTCTTTCACTGTTAAATTCACTTCGTCCATTTCAGACTCCACCATCACCATTTTTGACACAGACATCTCAATTCACAATAACAAATTCAGCACTTCAGTACACATCAAAGACACTAATCATCAACAATATTTACACTATACCAGTAGTCATCCTTCTCATACCAAACGCTCAATTCCCAACTCTCTCTCTATCCGCGGACATCGGATTTGTAACACCATAACTACCCTCAACAAATACCTCCACAATCCACACCATGCACTCCAGAAACGCAGTTACCCAGAAAAGCTCCTACAGGATAAAATCTACCGCTCGACCTGACCACACACACCACAGAATGACAACCCCACATCTGACGCTGGACTCAACCTTTGCACAACCTATTTCCCCGGATCCCACAGACTGAAAACCATTCTCAAGGAACTTTATCCTATATTACATGACAATGACGCGACCACATCCTTACTGCCCCAAAGCCCCTCTGTCGCTTACAGACGACCAGCCAATCTCAGAAACCTTCTGAGATCCACCAACCCTTTGACATCCCGCCCTGACAAATTTCTACATATTTCCCCTAACTGCAATCGCCCCCGATGTAAAACATGTCTCCTAATCAGATCTGCTCCCCTCTCCCCACATCCCCCCATTTCCCCTTTAGCCCGTTCCCACGCTAATTGCCTCTCAAAAAATATTATCTATCTCTTGTCGTGCAAACAATGCACCTCATTCTACATAGGCGAATGCATTACCCCCTTGGTTGGCGGGTTTTCAGTCAGTGGGATCCGGGGAATAGGTTGTGTCCAGCGTCAGGATGTGGGTTTGTTATACTGTGGTGTGTGTGGTAGGGGGGACTGGTAGATTTTATCGTGTAGGAGCTTTTCTGGGTAACCGCGTTTGTGGAGTGCATGGTGTAAATTGTGGAGGTATTTGTTGTATTGTGGGGTATTTGCTGTGGTGGTGCAAATTTGACGTCCGCGGATAGAGAGAGAGTTGGGAATTGAGCGTTTGGTGTGAGAAGAATGACTGCTAGTATAGTGTAAATATTGTTGATGATTAGTGGATTTAATATGTGCTGAAGTGGTGAATTTGTTATTGTGAATTGAGATGTCGGTGTCAAGAAAGGTGATGGTGGAGTCTGAAATGGAAGAAGTGAATTTAACAGTGAAAGAATAATTTAAGTCCGAGAAGAAATTGTCAAGAGACTCAGAGCCGTGTGTCCAGAGCATAAAAATGTCGTCGAAGTAGCGGACCCATAAAAGAGGTTAGAAGGGTTGCTGTGAAAGGAAATTCTCTTCAAGGTGGCCAAAAAATATATTGGCGTACGATGACCTCATCCTCTTTCCCATCGACCATCGACGTCACCTCCCTCTATACCTCTATTCCCCATGCAGAAGGCTTTGCCTTTCTTTTGGAAATAAAAACAGTTTTGGAAAGAGAATGCATTTTTGGTCAGGACGACAGTGGCTAGATTGAGGAGAAATTCGTGCGAGGGGCACTGGGGTGGGGGGCGTAGAGAAAGATAGTGTCGGAGGGAGGATAGGCCTTCTGCATGGGGAATAGAGGTATAGAGGGAGGTGACGTCATTGGTGGCCATAAGCCGGCTGGAGGTGGAGGGAGTGATACGTGTCTTTCGTGAAGGAGGGCAAGGAGAGTACGATAGGTTGTAGGTGGTGGTCAAGGAATGCTGAGATTATTTCGGTGGGAGAGTGGAAACTAGAGACTATAGGGCGACAGGGGATGTTGGGTTTGTGTATTTTTGGGAGGAGATAAAACTGAGGTGTTCTGGGGTTTGAGGGTGAGATTAGGGATATGTCTTGGGAGGTTAGGTCTTCTTCTGGTCCAAATTGGAGGAGAAGAGACCGAATTTCCTTTTGGAAGGTTGGAGTAGGGTTGTCGGTAAGAGTGGTATAGGTGGATGTGTCGTAGAGGTGATTGAGGGCTTTGGAAAAATAGTCTTGGGAATTTAAAATTACGACTGAGCAGCCTTTATCGGCGGTGGTGACCACGATTTTGGGATTGGGCTGTAGGGTTTTAAGGGAATGACGTTCGTTTGTGGAAAGGTTATTTCTTGGCTTTAGAGATTGTGTGAAGAATTTATTAGAGACTTTTTGGAGAAGGAGACGTATGAATATTTCCACGGGATGATTACTGGTAAGGGGTTTTGGCTCATGAGTTGAGGCTGGGCGGAATTTGTTGAGTGCGGGATTGGTTTTAATTTGAGAAATTCCGCCCGGCCTCAGGGGTTGGTCATCACCAGCACTTGGTTTTTACACCACAAGAGGCGTAGGTATACTTGGAAAATGCCAGGTGACTCGAAAAGATATTAAATAGGCTATATTATGATTAGGCACATGTTTAGGAACATTACGATAAATTTACACAGTATTCCGGGAACGGAAGCGGACTTGACTACAATTTGGTTGTTATTAAATGTAACGTCCGGTTCAAAATGATGAGGCAGGGGCGGCGGGATAGAAAATGGAATGTAGACGCAATAAATGGATTAGCAAGAAAGAAGAATCAGCAGGCTGTAGAGAAAATCATAAATGAGGATTAAAAGTTCAGTACTGTCCAAGAAAAAGGGGAATATATAAAAAATGATATCGAAAGCCGCAATAGACACTATAGAAACCGTTAACGGGAAAAGGATAAGGAAGTCATGGGTCATGGATGAGATGATTGCAAACATGGTTGAGAGAAACAGATGGAATTATTATAATGCAACAATTTCAGAGAGTATAAATCATTCACCTTGACCGGGATTCGAACCCGAATCCCTCGATATCCGGCGATATGCTTTAACCAATTAAGCTACTGAGACGTCCTATTACACTCTGAAACTTTGGGGGCTTTAAAGGAACAAGATGTTGTGAGGAAATACCGTACATACAATGTCACAGCCATTCGTAGTCGTGCGCGAGGTGCCACAGTCGCCACGATGTCAAAGCCAATTTCAAACACTTAGGCTGTTCTTTCAAGAAACTGCGGGAGATGCCGCAACAGTAACTTTTAACGGAGTCATCCGCTGTGTGCATTATAATGTAACAATTTCAGAGAGTAAAAATCATTCGCCTTTACCGGAATTCGAACCCGGATGCCTCGATATCCGGCTGAGTGCTTTAACCAATTAAGCTACTGAGACGTCGTCTTACACTCTGAAATTTTGGGGGCTTTAAAGGAACAAGATGTTGTGAGGAAATACCGTACATACAATGTCACAGGCATTCGTAGTCGTGCGCGCGGCGCCACCATCCGCTATGTGTGCATTTGAAATGCATGTGTGCATCTCTGAAATTGTTGCATTATAATGCACACATAGCGGATGACTCCGTTAAAAGTTACTGTTGCGTCATCTCCCGCAGTTTCTTGAGAGATGGAAGTATGTCAACACATAGTTAGGCAAAATTAAGTACAAATATTTAAACAATAAATTGATCGAGGATATGGAAAGTTTACCGAGGAAGGGTGATATTGGTACGCCAGAATGTAAGATTAAGTTATTATCGCGGAGAAAGAAGGGAAGATCTGTGCTAACAGTTAAGGATAAGTGGGGTAGGATAATAGTTAGCACAGAAATGACCCAAGAGAGATGGAAGGTATAAATAGAAACACCGTATGGTAGAGAACTCTATGGTACCCTATACATCAAGATTTAGTTACAATCGGGGCGTAAGAAGGGAAGATCTGGGCTAACAGTTAAATATAAGTGGGGTAAGATAATATTTGACCTAGAAAAGATCCAGAAGAGATGGAAGGGATATATATATAAACACTATGTTAGAGCATTTAGTCCAACAAGGTTAGACATAGATTATGCAGGAGAAGATAGCTTAGGTCTAGGTGTATTCGACGATGAGATAGAAAGGGCATGAAGAGAGATGAAACCACATACGGCCGTGGGGTGGACAACATTCCTGGTGAACTATTGAAATGTTTAGGAAAATGTGGGAAGAATACTTAATATGTACTGAGTCGTAGTAACTATGAGGATTGAATCTGGCCGGAAGATTTTTTGAGATCAGTGTTAGTTCATATTCCGAAAAGGCAAAGGCTACGTCGTGTGAGGGCTACAGAAAAATAAGTTTGATATCCTTCGCAGCTAAAGTAATTCTCAGGATCATCAAGAAAAGGATAGAGAGTAAGGCAAATGATTACCTAGGGGATGATAAGTTTGGGTTTAGGAAGGGAAGAGGTACGCGTGATGCCATTGTAGTAATGAGATCACTAATTGAGAGGAATATAGAATACAATCAGGACGTTTTTGCCTGTTTTGTAGATTTCGAAAATGCGTTTGATAGAGTGAATTGGGAAAAATTAATGCGTGTATTGTAGATAATAGGAATGGATTGGAGGGACAGGAGACTGATCCGCCACCTGTACATGTCTCAGACTGCTCAGGTGCGAGTGGGGAACGGAGAGTCCGGATGGACAGTGTTGGGGAGAGTTGTAAGGAAGGGTTGTCCATTGTCACCGGTGCTGTTCAACGTATATGTGGAGGAAATGATTAAAGAGGCATGGAAAGAATTGGAGGTAGGAATGAAAGTCGGAGGGGAATGCGTAAAATCGGTTAGGTTTGCTTATGACCAATCATTAGTTGCTCAGTCAGCCAAGGGGTTGAAAGCATTGTTGAGAGAATTGGAGGTTCAGTGTGATAAATACGGGATGAGAATCAATATTATTAAAACAATGGCTATGCGATTTTCCAGAATGAAAAAGGCTAACCGAAATATTAAAATAGGCGGGGAAAAATTGAGGAGGTACAACTGTTTACATATCTCGGAAGCGTTTTGGACCAATATGGTCAAAGTAGTAGGGACGTAAGGAGAAGAATTGCGCTAGGCAAGGAGGCTTTCTCAAGGAGGAGGGAGTTGATGACGGGGACGTTGAGTAGGGATGTTAAGACAAGACTCGTAAAAACTCTGATATGGAGTGTAGCTGCGGTACGGTACTGATATGGTAGTTCCGCATACGGCGCGGAAACGTGGCCACTGAAGCAGGAGGATGAACGTAGATTGGAGGCTTTTGAAATGTGGGTGTGTAGTAGAATGGAGAAGGTGAAATGGACCGAAAGGAAAACAAATGAGGAAGTACTAGAGATGGTGGGTGAGGAGAGGGGTTTGTTGACAGAAATCATATGGAGGCAGGAAGAATGGATGAATGGCGTATTGAGCGGTAGTGGAATGTTGAAGAAGGTAATAGAGGGGAGAATATTGGGCAAGCGAGGAAAGGGCAGGAACAGCATAGGGATGTTGGACGGGATGAAGGGAGGGAAGAAGTACACAGAGAGATGAAGAGGGACCTGATGTAGATTAGGTTGCTGGATTGGGTTATGTTTGGAGTTACAAAATATTTATTTAATAGTAGTGTCCCTCGAAAACCTATCTTAACCGAAAACGTACCTAGTAAAAAAAATATAATTTCAAACAAAAATGGGCCATCAAACGATGAAGTAAACCAATGTTACGAAAAATAATGATTGAGAACTATACGGCGTAAAATAATCATAAAACTTATTACAAGGGAAGTATAGAAAAATTTATAGTTTATATACCGGGCTAGTTGATTTTTCGGGTACCATATCTTCCTGGGAAACCATAATCGGCACAGGAAAAGGAACTGCCCCCCTACCCTGATGTGTGAATATTCACACGCCGTCGGGCTTGGTACATATTTGAGCTCTACCATCAACTACTAAACCGACCTTTGGGTTAATTACTGTGGTTGTGGTTTATATATATATATATATATATATATATATATATATATATATATATATATATACACACGCATACATATACACATTAAAACACAGTATTTAACCTTTAATTTTTGAAGGTCGGTTTGTAGGTAATACCCAGTACTAAGCCCGACGGCGTTTGAATATTCACACATCAGGGTAGGGGGACCAGTTCCTTTCCTTGTGACGGTTATGGTTTCCTAGGATGATCTGGTACTAGAAAAATCACAAAGCTTATGTGTTGGTGAAGGTGTACAGAGTGACTTGCTGGATTGTGTTTTGTTTGGAATCAAAAAATTATTTATTTAGTAGTTGTGTCCATGCTCGAACCTACCGTAACCGGTAGATTACCTGGTAAATAAATAAATGGGACCATAGGCTTTGCTTTTTTTCTCGTAATTCATTTTAAGTGTTTTTACGCCGAATATTTCGCAATCATAACTTTGTGTAACAAAGACTTTAATTGATCATTTGTTTGCCAAAATTTGTGTGAAGTTGTAAAATTTAAGGTGTATGCCTATTAATTGAATCTCAGACGATAATAGCTCATAATTACAAACAATCATACTTACTACTCTTACCAAAAGTATTTTCTTTTTGCTATCGTCACCTAATTGTTTGCGGAGAGTACAGACAGCATATCCTACTTCGGCCCTTTTTTAACGCGAAATTACATTATTTCTCTCATGAAATTCGCTAGTTTTACATATTTCATTGCGTACAAAATTATCAGAAATGAATTACCTGTTATCAATGTTTTTATATCAATTTGTTGTATCGGTATAAAGTCAAACATCAGAATCCGAAACCGGAAGCAATAGCCATAATTTCCTCGCCCTAAAGTCGCGGTTTTCCCTTCATTTCCCAATCGCTAGATATTCTTTAGGATATTAAAACCGATAGACGTCTTTGAGGAGACACCAAAGTCCAGGGATGCTGATCAAGGATTAGAATGGAGCAGAAGGTGCGCGAGGGGCATCTTGCTTAGCGGTGTTAGGTGTGGGGGATTAAGGGAAGATCGGGGTACTAAGGGATAGTCGGGAAACGAGAGAGGGAAGAAGCGAGGGAGATACAACGAGGGTTGGAGAGACGGGGAGGGTGAAAAATATATGGAGGGAGGTAAGGTTTCTCCTCCGAATCCAGAATGGGCATACTTGATTCAGCGCCTCTCAATCAGCGAGGATGGATGATGGGATGTTCACCATGTGGTCACTTAGGCGGTGATTCCATTCTCTCCCCAGAAATAGAGACGGTGAGGGCGGAGGAGTGTGGAGGTGGATGGAGGGCCGCACCCTGCACTACCTCCCCATCCCCACTTCTCCTTCATCTTCCCGCCCACCACCTCCCGGGGCCGCAGATTCGATTTCGTCGCGCTACGCCCAGCGACCACCGCGTTATCCCGCGATATTCCGCGATGAATGAATCCTCCCCACTAATATCACTGCCTTCGGAGATCAGATGCGTGATGGATCTTTCCCCGTCGACGAGGGAGCCGCCAAGGGTTCCGAGCGGCGCATGGGGGGAGATTGTGATTGCATGTGCGAATCGAGGGCCGGAAGCGTGAGGGAGCGAAAAGATTTTTTCATTTCCATCCCTTTCCCCCTCTGTGTCCTCCCTTCTTCGCGGCTCATTCCCCATCGCCCACTTTCTTCCTCCCTGCTCCTTTCTTCCAATCTCTTCCTCTTCTCTCTCTTCTTCCAACTTCGTTAATTAAGGCGCTCTTCCCCCATCCACCCACGCCGCCGCTCTCGAACCGTGTCAAGGTACACTCACCCCTCCGCTTCATTCCTCTTCCGTGCTGCTAACTTCATTTTACACCCCAACCGCACCCACAACCCGGGAGGAGGTAAATAATACCTGATCACGTCACATTTTATCGTGATCCGCGTCCCGAAAACCGATGCGGCGGCGGAGACACTCTTTATCAAGGCGCCAGTGTTTGTGAGGTCCCAAATTAAGACGCCTGCGCAGGATGGCTTGCTATCTCCTACCATCTGAATGTCTGTGCTCAACGTGCGGCTCTCTCTCCCCCCCACTCGTCTTCCCCCCCGTGGTTCTCATCTCCCAGCTGACTCCCCTGGGTCTTCCCGAGGGATCGCGTTGATACTTTCGGCATAATCATAAGCCGATAAAATGAAAAACTTCATCACGCACAAAAACATGCCTTTGTACCGATTAGTCGAATGTTTTTCCATTGAAATTTATTTTACATTGTACCCTTTTTCTATTTTCAGAATATCTTTTGCTTTCATTATGAATTTAATGATTTTGTTTCGTCCGAAAACGTTTCAGGATTGTATTAAACAAAGAGCAATAGGGGTTAAGAAACGAGTGTTTCTAAAATAACATACATGCATACAGGAATCTGTTTTATTTATCAAACATTTCGGTTTTATGTTCCAATTATTTGCTGGCAGGTTCACGTTGTTACATATAAACTCTCACCCTGAAATTTGCCGGAGACATGTCTGTTGACATAGTTCCATTTTTACAAATCCACTTATCTTCCTTATTTATTCGGTATATTTTTAGATGGTTCGAATTCGTGTGCAAAATTTCTACAGAAACTTCCCTTAATACTTTTAGGTCTCAATTTTCGTATTCCGTATTTACCAAATATTTGTACTTGGACATAACATTTTCTTTCACTTCCCTTCATTGAAACCAATATATTTTTGCGATATATTTGATCACCTTTCAGTTCCCTTTTGTTGTAGTAGTTAAGCCGACTTTTATCTGTTATTATTATTAGGTAATCTACGGTTAAGGTAAGTTTTTATATGGACAAAAATATTAAATAAATATTTTGTAATTCCAAACAAAACCCAATCCAGGAACCTACTCTACATTTGGACCCTCTTCATCCCTGTCTACTTCATTCCTCCCTTCATCCCGTCCAACATCCCTATCCTGTTCCTACCCTTTCCTCGCTTGCCCAACATTCTCCCCTCTAGTACCTTCTTCAACATTCCACTACCGCTCAATACGCCTTTCATCCATTTTTCCTGACCCCAAAGGATTTCTCTCAACAAATCCCTCTCCTCACCCACCGGGTGTATGCCCATTCGCCTATGTAGAATGAGGTGCATTGTCTGCACGAAAAAAGATCCACATATTCCACATATTTCCCCTACCTCCAATCGCCCCCGATGTAAAACATGTCTGCTAATCAGATTTGCTCCCCTCTCCCCACATCCCGTCATTGCCCCTTTACCCGGTTCCCACGCTAATTGCCTCTCAAAAAATATTATCTATCTCTTGTCGTGCAAACAATGAACCTCATTCTACATAGGCGAATGCATTACCCCCTTATCCATCCGAATGAACAATCACCGCTACTCATATAATTCTGCTTCACTCTCTTCACTTCCTATGCCTTTACACGCAAGTTCACACAACCTATCATTTGACGAATGCTTTTCCCTAACAGTTCTAGAATCCCTACCCGATTCAGCAACCAACATATAGAACACCACATCCTATATTTCCGATCCTTTAAAATTCCCACCCTTAACCGCCATCATTAATTTCTTTCCCAACAGTCCCTAACCCTTCCGGCCCACCTCCCCTCCCCGGGCACTCTTTCCTCGAAACCTCTCAGTCTGACCTGAAGAATTCCACGGAGTAGGCCGAAAGCTTAAATCATCTACAGTGTGTCCTTTTACGTGTTATCTGTTTTATTCTGTGTTCTATTGTGCCGTCCAAAAGTTATATTGCTCTTGTGAGTACTTCCGCATAATCGATATATATATATATATATATATATATATATATATATATATATATATATATATATATATATATATAAATTATGCTCACTGGCAAGGCGATTTTTCACACCAAAAAATTCTTTTGCTATTTTTTGTTCGTTTTACTTAGTTTTGAGTTACATGGTTACAAGTTCACAGTCACGGAAGTTCAATGTAAGTCAACAAAGAGAAAATTCGGTACATTTTATATTTTTCTTAGAAAAAGGCGAAAATGCAAACCAGTTCGCTGAAATTGAGAATGGTGTTTATTGTGCCAATACTGTAACAGCTAATTATTGAATTAGTATATTAGCTATATATATATATATATATATATATATATATATTTTAAAGGTAATCTACCGGTTAAGGTAGGTTTTTGGATGGACACAACTATCAAATAAAAATTTTGTGACTCCCCTCCTAGCAAACTAATCTATATCAGGTCCCTCTTCATCTCGGTGTACTTCTTTCCTCCCTTCATCCCGTCCAAATTCCCTATCATGTTCCTGCCCTTACCTCGCTTGCCCAATATTCTCCCCTCTATTACCCTCTTCAACATTCCACTACCGCTCAATACGCCTTTCATCCATTTTTCTTGCCTCCATAGGATTTCTCTCAACAAACCCCTCTCCTCACCCACCATTTCTAGTACTTCCTCATTTGTTTTCCTTTCGGTCCATTTCACCTTCTCCATTCTTCTCCAAACCCACATTTCAAAAGCCTCCAATCTACGTCTATCCTCCTGCTTCAGCGACCACGTTTCCGCGCCGTACATAGCTACGCTCCATATCAGAGTTTTTACGAGTCTTGTCTTAACATCCCTACTCAACGTCCTCGTCATCAACACCCTCCTCCTTGAGAAAGCCTCCTTCCCTAGAGCAATTCTTCTCCTTACGTCCCTACCACTTTGACCGTATTGGTCCAAAACACTTCCGAGATATGTAAACTGCTCTACCTGCTCTATTTTTACCCGCCTATTTTAATATTTAGCTTAGCCTTTTTCTTTCTGGAAAATCAAATAACCTTTGTTTTATTAATGTTGATTCTCATCCTATATTTATCGCACTGTACCTCCAATTCACTCAGCAATGCTTGCAACCCTTTGTCCGACCGAGCCACTAATGCTTGGTCATCAGCAAACTTAACCGATTTTACGAATTCTCCTCCGAATTTCATTCCTGCCTCCAGTTCTTCCCATGCCTCTTTAATCATTTCCTCCACATATACGTTGAACAGCACCGGTGACAATGGTCAACCCTGCCTTACACCCCTTCCTAGCACTCCCCATCCGGACTCTCCGTTCCCCACTCGCACCTGAGCAGTCTGAGACATGTACAGGTTGCGGATCAGTCTCCTGTCCCTCCAATCCATTCCTATTTTCCGCAATACACGCATTAATTTTTCCCAATTCACTCTATCTAACGCTTTTTCGAAATCTACAAAACAGGCAAAAACGTCCTGATTGTATTCTATATTTCTCTCGACTAGTGATCTCATTACTGCAATGGCATCACGCGTACCTCTTCCTTTCCTGAATCCAAACTTATCATCCCGTAAGTAATCATTTGCCTTACTCTCTATCCTTTTGTTGATGATCCTGAGAATAACTTTAGCTGCGTGGGATATCAAACTTATTGTTCTGTAATCCTCACATGACGAAGCCTTTGCCTTTTTTGGAATAGGAACTAACACCGATCTCACAAAATCTTCCGGCCAGATTCCTTCCTCATAGATACTACGAATCAGTCCATAAAGGGCCTTCTTCCCGCATTTTCCTAAACATTTCAACAGTTCTACAGGTATGTGGTCCACCCCCACGGCCTTATTTGCTTTCATCACCTTTAATGCCATTTCTATGTCATCACGAGTATACCTGGACCTAAGCTATCTTCTTCTACGTCATGTTCCTTTTCTAAGTCTAACCTTGTCGGTTAAGTTCTTTACCATACAGTATTTCTATATATTCCTTCCATCTCTCTTGGATTTTTTCTGGTTCAACTATTATCTTGCCCCATTTATCCTTAACTGTTAGCACCGATCTTTCCTTCCTACTTCCCGATAATAACTTAACCTTGCTGTATAGAGCACCAATTGCACCCTTCTTCTGTAAACTTTCCATATCCTCGTATTTCGTTTTCCACCATTCTTCTTTTGCTTTATTTGTGGCCCTTCTCAATTTATTGTTTAACTCTTTGTACTTCCTTTTGCCTATATCTGTGTTTACATTTTTCCATCTTCTTCTATCATCCATCTTTGCAATCATGTCATCCGTAACCCGTTTTCCGTTGTTAATACGAAGACTGTACAATAAATATTGATCATAAATTTTATATTCGCGTAATTATTTCTAGTGCAAACATTTGATTTTCTATTATATATTTCCTGCAGGAAATGGGATAGTTATATATAATTATATATATATATATATATATATATATATATATATATATATATATATATATATATACACATATATATATATATATATATATATATATATATATATATATATATATATATATTCATTCAAACATAGAAATAGGTAAAAGGAAAGCGGATAGGAAAACACATAAAAGGCGAACACAGGACATGTGGGGAAGGCGGATTTTGAGCAGATCACGAAAGTGAAAATATTTCCTTATCCGGGATCCGGAAAAATATTTTTACTTTCGTGATCTTCTCAAAAACCGCCTTCCCCACATGTCCTGTGTTCGCCTTTTATGTGTTTTCCTATCCGCTTTCCTTATACCTATTTCTATGTTTGAATGAATATTTGTGCGCCGTATGGCGGGATTTTCAAGTTTGAATATATATATATATATATATATTCAAGTTTGAATATATATATATCCTTATCCCATTTCCTACAGAAAATATATAATATATAATAGAAAATCAAATGTTTGCACTTGAAATAATTTAGCGAATATAATGTTTATGATCAATAATTATTGTACTGTCTTCATATTAACTTATAACAACGGAACACTCTTAGCGAATGAATGTTCTTCTTTTGTACATAAACAATTGCTATCTTCATTCCTCTAATTCGTTAATTTTTGGAATATGTAACTTAATTGATTTTTACGTGATTGTAATGACATTACCGAGATACAATCTATTTTTAGTGATATAAGTCGTTTTCAAAGAGTATTGAAATACTCTCAATCCTTACCAATTAAATACTGCAATAAATATTCGTTACTTAATTATTAATCATTTAGAGGCCAATATATTGCTAAATTTTAGCTTATTTGTGGATATATTAAGGTACGCTTTATTTCAATTTTTAGTAGTTAATTTGAAATCACACAAACAGCAAATATGCAACAACATGATTAAGAGTAAGTAAAAGGACTACCAAACGCCTCCCGCTTGATTCAGCAAGGGGTATGATATTGGATCTTCGATTTTCGCGGTGTTCAGATGAATGACTCTCAATTCTCGAGATTTCTTCGCGTAGGTAGTTTTTCTGACAATAGTTTCGCCCGTGTTTTAACGAACGTCTTCAACCTCACTTCGACCTAAAGACGCTCGTTGGAACATGGGCGAAACTGTTGTCAGAAAAACAACCTGCGCGTAGACATCGCGAGAATGGAGAGTCATTCAACGAGGGGTATTTTTAAATTTTGTTCTTTGGAGCAATAATTGTCTGTTTTATTATAATTAAGCATTTTCATAATGAATGGAAATATGTTTTAAATAAGATGCTAACATGAAATTGCTAAATACGATACTCCATCTTCGACCAGCAATGGTTTCCAATTTGGAGGTGAACCTGAGATCTCAAACCTCCCTTATTCTGAATACGGCATTGACTGCTGTACTCATATTTGCAGCATCCAGTTGATTCTCCGCCTAATTAGAGTAGATTGTGTGACCTTAATCTCAGTCCCACGAAGGCACACGAAAATTAAGCTGTGTAATTATCCTTGACCAGCGCCTTTCAGCCTACAAATTTATTCTATTTTCTCCTTTTTTCTATTTATTTCTTTCTTGAAATACCTTTAACCCCCAAAATATTCGTTGATAAAAATGGTTAGCACTAAGATTAATCGTGAACTCTTCAGCAATACTTCTTGGAAAATTCCTAGCCAATAATGTGTGATTCAACTAATTATTTCTTTTTATTAACCTTGTGTTTGACAGAAGAAATATTAAATATATTTATAGACTTTTCGGAAAAAGAAAACGCCGGAGAAAAGGAACACAAGGATCGGAGCAACGCGGAAGGCGTCAAGTGGTAGCAGAGTCAAAATTTTCGGCAGCCTAGGAGAAAGGAGATTGTGTCCCGGTTCGCCTAAGTTCGTTCGTTCTCTGGGAAACCAATCAGGCTGACAAGCCTATAGAATCTTGTCTTAGGTCTCGGAGCACGTGAGAGCCCAAGAAATCGGAGATAGTGATCTCGTTTGTTGATCCTGTGATCTTCCCCGAACTCCCCAGTCCCGGCTATAGGAACAGGGGCTTTTGAAGACAAAGCTAAAGAATATTTATATTCATAAACTAAAATGAAATGTTATTGATTGTAAAATTGATGGAAAACTTAGACAATTTTACTTTCCGCGTTTTGCGTCGGGGAAACGAATTTGCATTTTTCCACCGTGGTGCTGTTTGGATTGAAAAACCGTTGAAATTGGCAATAATCTCCTTTGACGTACCTACTTAGCCGCCGGGAACTGACTTGATAGCAAATGAAGAAGGTTCTTGAAGTGGCGGATCTTAAGGGGATATGGAGGCTCTGCTCTCCGTGGGGGTATATTTTTGGTTGGTAAAAATTAAAAATAACTTACCGACATTACTGTTGGGTTCGTTTCAGTCTCGAAATAAACTCGCTTATTTTTAAATTTCACATGATTTTAACTTTCTTTGTAGGAAAGTAGGTTATAAAATAATTGTTATCACTTATGATGACACCACCCTCCCCTTGACATTATCTACATCCACTATTAGGTTCAAGAATCCTAAGAAAATTGAAATCGAAGGGTCTGAAAGTGAATGCACCTTAATCACGTTTTCCCATTTACAGAAATGGTTATCGTAGCTGATCAAAATCAATAAGGAAACGGTCGTTTGAAACTTGTGCCCAATTTGCAAATTAATATGATGAGAATAACTCGTAAAACCAGGATGAGGATTTTGACACGACGTGAGCTTCATAACGCGAAGGCAGCGGGGCTCCGTTGCAATTTAAAACTTCAGTACGTGTCCCATGACGCGCCCAAGGATATCCCACCAGCAGAGCGCCTGCCTGACGGACCGCGACGCATTGCAGAACGCCGCCGCAGAACGGCGTGGAGAACACGAGGAGGGGTGGCGGGTGACCTCTCCCTTCACGCTCAAGGGAGACGACGGCGGCGAAACTACGGGGCGGGGGGGTACACTTAAAAGGGTGGGGTGGTGGTAATGAAAACGGGAGGGAAAAGCGGAAGCGTAGAGTATTCTCTGCGAGAGGGACAGTGGTTTGGTACAGAGTGAGAAAGGTAGGGGGCAGATGGGAAGGAGAAGGGAATGGAGGGGAGAATGTGGGAGGCGAGGTAGGGATTGAAGCGAAAGTTCGGTCGGCGGCGGAGAACGGGGTTCACTCCTCGCTCTCATAAGAGAATTTGAGAGAGAGGTGACATCTTTCATTTTTCATTCCTTTTGTTCGCTCGTCCACCATCGGGGACGCCGGAGGAGTGGTGTTGCCATCCGTTTGGATTTTATCGCCTGGTCCCGTATCGCTCTCTCGTCCGGACGGGATTTGCACCGCACTTGTCTCCGACGGTGACTCGTGTGAAATATAGATGAAGACAGGGGCGAATGCCGTTTGCTCATTATGCTGCACATGTGGTGCTCTCGTATGGTTCACTGCAAAGAACTTGGCTTGTTGAGACCTTTGTAAGTGTACGTATACCTATTATGTAAATGCAAACAGATATATCCCTCCTGCTTCGGATGACATACCTTGAATTGAAAGCAAAGTAGAAAATTCACTGAGGCTCATTATGTCTGAATTATTAGGCGATCCCAAGGCACATAATTATGTTCATGGCTGGTGTGGCACACTATTTAGGGAAATAGATTATTCAGAAACTTTGGTTATATTTTAGAAACAATTATTTGGATATTTCAAGTACATGTGTAAGGGGGAATTCAGTCCAGTAATAGGGTAAATAATGCTTTGACTTTGTACTTAGTTCATTATTTGAGATATTTTCAATGGTACGATCGGAATTTACGATATGCTTTTGGCCCCATATTGGCTTAGTGCTAGTTTAATTACTTCGCTGTACCTATAGAACACTTGATAAGGTTAGGGATACATACCATTATCAAGATAACATAGATTAAATGCTTAGATTGCATCACGAACCACAGCCTTCATATTAGGCATAATTGGAACATAGTACAACGAAAGTGTGAATAGTACCATTGACCTCTTATTAAAATGCCGTAAACATTTCATGAATAATGGCAAATGGGGGAAACTCGATTAAGTTATTTAATGGGTTTCTTGTAGGTAATGCTTTGGGCATCGGAGAATTATATGCACAGTTCACGGAATTGCCTAGTTCATTTTCCACGGATGCATGAGTATTTCACTCAAATGAGCGGCAGGTTGTCCGTGGCGGGGGGGCAATGGGTGGGGCACACGGATGGACCTCTAATGCCGAAGATGCATCTGAATTGTCAAGCTCCACACGCGTGTTCTTGTATGAATATTGAATTTATCCGGTAAGTCATTGCATGAATTGGTTAAATGTGCATGTGCAATGTGGACAAGTTATGTAGCCACATCCATGGCTGAATTAATATTTCTCTTTGGCGAGACGCGAAATGCTTTTACTTCTAGGGATGTGTACGAGTTATGTCCAATAAATACGCGAACTGAGCTCTTAAAAACTTTATTTTTTACAATTTAGTCTACATCGATTTTGTTCCCTTCAAAGTACTCTCCATTCGTTGCTATTCACTTATTCCATCTTCTTTTCCACTGTTTAAAGCATCCTTGGGAAGTCCTCAGCATTTTGACTTTTTAGTTTTCACGTCGATTCCTGCATTGTTGTGTCGACATCTTCCAGTAGAAACGTAGTTGTAATATGTCTCCCGTAATAAAGCAAATGTGCTTATTTATTTTCTTGATTACGGATTATTGTTGAAGTAATAGGGATTGCTTTACCGAATGTTATGATGCCATCTCCGATCAAGTCGTGATTTTATCGACAAGAGTAAACGACTCCAATCTTCCAGTTGCTCCAGTTTTCCCAATAACGTACTCTTCGAGGGCGATTTGGATGAGTCGCGCGCACGTGTCGGCTGTTTTTTCTCAAGCGAAGGAGTGGAGCTATGGAGATGCTTCGTCTCCGTTTGCCCGCGACCTTTCCCCCCGCCGAGGGGGCAAATGGCTGGAGGGACGACGGAGTGCGGCGGTATGGGGCAATGGGGGAGAGCGATGCGATCGAAATATTTCCCGCTCTGTTTCAACGGCATTCGTGCGTGCCACGGCGTCCCCTGTGCCCGCGTCTGCTGCGTGCGTTCCTTACCCTTAGCGTAATTCGCAACATTGCCATCCTTATTCCCCTGCGGAGACCGCTCTCGACCCCTTCACTTCCCACACCAATTCCTTTCCGTATTTTTTTTTTCTCTCCATCTTCGCTCCGAAGCGTGCAGGGACGACCCTCCTCCTCGGAACGGGGCGCGCTTAAGCCACTTAAGCAGGAAGGAGACCGGAACGTGCAACAGGACTGGAGCTGGGCTCGGTTCACCTTATTGCGGCATTAATTAACCTTCGTTGGGCGCGGCCCAGAAGTCTCGGCCCATGGGCCAGTTCCGTTGACCCGTCCATTTTGGGTGTGGTCACCGGGATAGAGGAAGGAAGACCCTCTCGGAGACGCTCTCTCAAGTTTCCTGGGTAATTTTCGTCAGCGATTCATTTTGAGGGCGAGCAGATCCTGTTTAGAGGTCCGTTCTTGGTTGCCGCAACGATATCGACTGATAGGGCGCCAGTAGGGATCTTCTCCCTGGCGATATCATTCGTCGGAGGAGTGCGAATTGGCATTGCTTTTCGAAATGTCTCCACTTTTTACTCAAGGTGTGACAAGGAGCGCTCACTGTTGTCTCCGATCTGATGGGAATTCCACCGTGGTTGGTATAAATTTGGGAAAAAGATAATCTCATGTTTATCGACCTATTATGTACGACATGCACTAATGTATATTACTTGCGTTTACGGAACTAAAATATAAAAATATTTGAACGCTGAGTGACTTAATGCGTAAGACTGTCCATTAAAAATATTGTCGTTTCTCTTTTGGATTTTGCAGTCGTGCACATAAAAGTTCACGCGCGCACGCAAACCATAAAAGTTTACGCGGGCACGAATCATTCGGAAGAGAACACAACGAGTAAACACACGACGGAAGGCAGCTGTTTTTAAGGATGATTTGCTTGCACGAATTTTCACCTCGCATTTTCGGACCCCATCTACTTTTTATGTTTCCATCATCTCTTGACATATGTGTTGTGTGCTTGTAGACCTGTGCGTGTTTCGCGTGTGCGTATTCATGTTTATAGATGGCCGCATGGATTCTAGGAAAAATGCAGGCGAGCAGTGACACGCGATGCATACGAGTACATATGATATCCGGACATAACCATAGAAATGCAGAAAGCACGTGGCATGGACGCGCAAAATATTACGCATTCAGTCTGTCGGAGGTGGCCGAAAACGTAATTTATTTTTTCCGCAGAAGAAGAATGTGTATTGGGAACGTCAAAATTTCCGTGTCCGTTCTTTTTGAGTGCTTTATGTTTGTTTAGTTGTACCGTGATCGTATGTGTTTAACTTCCTTTTTAAGAAGATGTTTGTTCGGATGGGAAATTTAAAGAAAAAGTGTAGTTATTGTGTTGTGTTTTCGTATTTTAACTGATAATCCACCATCCGTATTTTCATACATGCACCAACACCAACCACTTTTATACACATATCTCTTCTGTCTTGTGCCTGTCCCTCCCACCGACCGACCTTTTGACGAACACATGCATGCCCTTAACCCTTCCCGTCAACTGTCTTCATCTCTTACCGCACCCTTTCGCTTCTCGCAGACGGCGTTTGAACGTGTTTGAAATGAATTACCTTCACGCGAAGCGCCACGCCTTCTCGCATAACAGAACAGAACAATGTTTCTAAGCATTTTACGGCTCCTAGTAGCTACTTCCAGTCATAGGCTGTATGAAGCATGTGTCTTGTAAAGGTTTGATTCTTATGTAGCTTCATTTATTTGTCACATGGCGATTGCCGATTGCGAAAGAGTTTGCCGGGTGAGTCTACCTCGGTGTAGGTAAGTGTTGCATAGTTAGAGCTACTTTGGGTGTTGTGTGAGGTGTGCATAGAGTATAGGGATCGTTGTCCCAGATACCGTCGAGGAGCGAGTTTCCGGTGTTGGCTAAGGCTGTTGTCATGTTTTCTGCCTGTTCTCTCAGAAAACTGAGGACAGGACGGATGTTCAAGTCTTTTCTTATGTCGCTGTTTCGGATGAACAATGAACAACACCACCGAGTCGCCTCAGGATTTTCGATTCCGTTACCTGCATCTTTTTTAGGAGGGATGGAGCCGCTCGGGGCCATGCTGGCGCCCCGTAGCAAAGGAGTGGTCGTATCATGCTGAGGTAGAGCAACCTCTTTGTCTTTAGTGACACCGGTGCAGAAGGTCTTAAAATGGGTTGTAGGGCCCTAGTTGCCCCCAGTGCTTTCCCTAATTTTTCGGGCCCAGCGAAACACTCTGTCTAGCGTGACGCCCAGATTGGAGGTGTATTGCTTCGTTGGGATCATTTTGGTGCCGAACTGGATGGATGGATCCAGGTCTCTAATTCATCGACGGGAGAAGGTGATGTGGGGGCATTTAGCTGGGTTTACTTTCAGATTCCAGTTCCTAGGTTGTCGAGGACTCTTTGAAACTGGAGGGTAGCTGAAGTGGGATTTGCCGCCTGCGTGGATATTGTGGTGTCGTCGGCATATAAATATCGATTTGTGCCGTCGGGTTCAGAACATCGTTCACGAAGATTGTGAATAATGGTAGCGATAGAAACGACCCCTGAGGTACACCAGAGTCCAGGGGGTGGAGGTTATAAGTAGCTGCCCGGTGTGCAACGTAGAATGATCTGCCGGACAATAATGACAGTAGGACCTTCGTTAAGTGGGTAGGGAGGTGGGGCAAGTTGTCAATTTGAAAATCAAGCCAAGCCCTTTGACCACACCTGATCGAACGCTGCTTCAAGGTCGAGAAATACTGCCTGCGTAACCTGTCTTCTATTGAAGGTGCCTGTAACATCCTCAGTCAACCCTAAATTTGGTGGGACGTTGCAGTTCTTGGGCGAAAACCCGTCTGTTCCGGAATTATTAGGTCTTGTTCCTCAATGATGTTGCTCCAGCGGTTTTTTATGGCCGTCTCTAATAGTTTCTCAGTGGTGTTTAGCAGGCGTAGTGGCTGGTATGAGGATGGATTTCCAGGGGGTTTGAGTGACTTTAGCAGCATGATGGTCTTTGCAAGCTTGTAACGGTGTGGGAAATGTCCAAGCTGGATTGCTCCGCTAAATAAGGAGACCAGGTATGGAAGAGCTCCCTTTGGCAAATTCTTAAGCACCTTATTCGTGATTCCGTCCGGGCCTGCCGCTCAATTGGTCCGCAGGGCACGGATTTAGCCGCTTACCTCCTCGACAGAGATTTGGTTAGCTTCGCTTAAAGGGGCGTGCTGGAGGTTTTGCCAGTGCTCTTTGATTTCTCCGTCGAGGGGTGATTTCACATTATTGGAGAAGCGTTCACAGAGGATGTCTGCAAAGAGCTCTTTTCCCCGTCTGAGGAGAAGGTTCGATCCCCGTGGCTGAGTGGTTGCGCCGCTTTTGTGTGAGACTTAAGGGAGCAGCAGGAGGAGCAGTTGGCGCAAGCGGCTAGTAAGTCTTTGTGGAGCAGGCAATCGGAGCGAATGTGACTCTGCCCGCAGCTGACGCACCTGGCAGCAAGACAACACGTTTTGTACGTGTGCCCAAAGAGCTGGCATCTTGTACATTAGGGTGACCCGAGATACGAACGGTATGGCTCGATTGTCACTGAGAGGCCACAGAGCGCAGTAGTTGCTAGGAACTTGGCCTTATCTCTATCATTGTGATCGCCCACTTAAAAGAGTGGTAGCAGGCGGGATGGTAGAGAAGGAACTGGGACCTCCGGATTTATGAGAGCCCTTTCTTCACGTTCTAACCTTTGGGTCCTTGTGGGCCGCGAATTTTTCATTCGATGGATGACCTTAGGACCGTAGGTCTGCGGTCAGTTCCTCTTTCGTGGTGTAGACAGTTAAACCCCGGATGATTAGATAAGTCTTTTTGTCTTCCTCTAGTTGATAGGTACAGTATTCCAATCTGTTTTTTTTTGAAAAAGGATGTGGCTGCTCTGAAATCTGAGATCGAGGCGCAGTTAACCTTTATCTGAGAGCCAGTAAAGAAGCAGACGGGAGGAAAGTCGCGTTTTCCGGACAATTGGTGGTGTTTGGAGGACCAGTTAGTGTTGTCTTTAAGGAAAATAGGAGGCATTGTTTCCTTTTTTGCCAAAGGGGTAGCCGCCGTAGGCATAGACTGAGGAGGCTTATGTTGCTCTAGCGGAGAGTTTACCGATTGCGGCTGGCAGTGGCACGAACCGGTTGCTGTCCATGATCTTCTTTTTCCCTGGACCTGCTGGCTGGGGAGTTTTGCTGGGTTTAGTGGGGTTATTTGCCGTAAAGTAGTGCCATTTCTAAGTCCGCAGCTAACGGAGTGAACATCAGGCTCCATTCCCTCTAGACTTTTAGATTCCGGATTTAGACCCCACCGAACGGGCCCGTTCGGTGGGCTGAGTGTCTTGACGACATTCTTCCCCAGCTCCAAAGTGGGGAAGGGAGTCGAATTTGAGAAACCAATCCACAAATTATGCGTTTTAGTACACGGGGATGCCGCGGGTATCGCCACCGTCAGTGTCTTAGGTACGATCTCCTTTATCTCGGAAACGGTGAGAGAAAGCGCGATTCAGAGTGAAAATTTGAAGCTAAATTGGTGGGTAGGGAAACCAACAGTCCTCGCTATCCGGTAAAACTCCTCAAGTCTCATCAGGCTATAATAACATGAAATAAGAGTGTTTAAAATGCGTCTGAGTGAATGGAATGAGTGTGGGCGACTTGAGCCGACCTACATGAGGGGAGGTGGAAGAGGGGGGACGCCTTAGACACCCCTGCCGATCTGCAAAGCGGGTACAGCAGGTCCGTGCCCAGATGTCTTCCCACCCTAAAGCCCTAAGAAATGGACCCGCCCGGGTCCCATGGAAGTGCAAGGGGAGACTAACTCCCTTTCTGAGGTCACCGGACGAGACGACCAGGGAGAGACACAGAGTGAGCGCCTCCGGAGGGTGAGAATGGGGGACTAAATATTTATTTTATTAAGAACAAGGGGACAAAGGAACGTTCCTTTCAAGCCAAAGAATTGTTGTCCAAACCAGTTAATGTAGTTGGAAAATAATACAAACAGTGTAAACTCCCTTTTTATGGTTTATTTTCACAAAAGATAGCCAATCTCTTTCCAAGGGAACAATTTCGAATAGCCTTCTACAATAGGAATAACTTGAAATCATTTTTGAACTCTCTGAAAGACTAAGTAGTCAAACAGAATAAAAGTGGCATTTATAGGTTAATTTGTAACGACTGTAATATATCGCTGTAGTATATAGGCCAAACGGGGTGGTCGTTAAAAACACAGGTGAAAGAGCATAAACACTGCTTTAGGAATTGTGACCTCAAGAAATCGCACTTCGCAAAACATCTATGGGAAAACAACCATGAGAGTGATTTCAACCCAGAACTTCTACACCAGATGAACAAAGGGATGAGGACGGACGAGTGGGAAGAGGTTGAAATTAGAAAGAATTTCAAAAACGGGTCATTTGGTGAACGAATTATTGTTTGAATACCTCTCCCCAATCCTGGAGGTACCCCTTTCCTTCACCGAAGGACACAACAACCCCCCCCCCCCCGCCCCCGCTGTGAACCCACCAATCACTGACGCTTAACACCCCTATCCTCCTTCCCATTTACGCCAATCACAACCCGATTTTCTCCCTCTTTTTCCCCCCTCTCTCACCCACTCCACTCGCCCTCATAAATTCTATATAAATGAGCCGCAGCTGGTTTTATTTTTGTACCTGATGATGACGCCTAAGCGTTGAAACTAGTTGTACGAGAAAAAGAACAGTGGATGTATACATTGTGTTCTTAATAAAATAAATATTGACATGAATTTCTACAAAGTTGAACCTGAAACAATAGAAAGGAGGGACTAAGTTAGCCTCCCCCACCGGAGCTGAGAATGACTCAAGTCACCTGGTTGTAGGTGTAGTGTTAAATTTACGCTGAATTTCAAAGTGCAGACTGGATGGCACGTTGAATGGCCAATACCAGAAGGATTGCAGATATGATGCCAGCGGCCTCGGTGACTGGCTGTAGCGCTCCGGCAGTGGATATGCGTCCGTTTGCACCGAGAGTTAGCTCGTTATCCGCCTTCTCGCATGTGGTTGGTGATTACATCTAGTAAGAATATAAGCCGACAGAAAAGTCGCGGCGTCGGCACTGGTAGCTCTCATCAACCTTTTTTTCGCTGTTGCCTCATTTCTGGTTAGTAAGCGGTGGAAGAGGAGTGATTGAAAAAAGTGAAATGGATTTGTTTTAAGGCGCGCTGATATTTTATCTTCAGGCGCTTGGTTGAAATAAAATAAATCATACCGTTGTTTAGGATTTTCGGCCTATAAATTAGCATAACAAATGGATATAGGTATCACGACCATTGGAACTTTAAACATGGTTCAAAATGCCTAGTTATGTGTTATTAACTATGCATGAATGTCCACTTCGATTTTCAATTGACTATCGAATTTTTCAGGAGATTTACTCGTGTACCTGCTAATCCAAGGTCGAGGGTTCGAATCCTGGCCACGGAATATCGGAATATGTACGAATATGTTCTATTTTATCTGCACCGGGTAAACCTGTTGAAAATCAAGAAATGGATATTCGCTATCTAAGGGGGTCATAACCGCTAGAAGTGCTGGGGGTAAATGTGTCTAAATAGCTGGAGGGCGTTGTCAATCGCGTGTTTCTTTACAGAAATATACAAACATCTTTATAATTTATTATTTTTTGTTGAAATTGAATATTTGGTAAAAAAAAGAAATTTTATCAAGATGTTCTAAACGTTTCAGATAAATTAAAGTAAGTTAAATATAAACTTTACACTTCTAGGCTTCGATTCGTGGAATTGTTTGAGAGGCATGTATAATGAGTCAGTAATTTTGTCACATACTTCATTTTATGTTTCAACGCATTTCGCCGATTTGCGGCATCATCGGATACAATGGCATCAGATATATCATCTTGTACCTGATGATTCCGCAAGTGAGGTACAATGACATCAAATGCAATTACCATGCACCTGATGATGCCGCAAATCGGTGAAACGCGTTGCACCTTGAAATAGTTTCTGTGGAAAAACAAAAACTCATTTAATATGGACATAAGTTAAATACCTTTAGAATTATCCCATATATTTTCGTTGTGCAGGTTCATGCATTATATTTAAATACAGAGTAGGATTATGAGGGGGAACAAATTGAATATTTGGTTTTATTTAGCTTCCTAAAAGTAAAATAAAAAAGTAAATATATGTTACAATAACGTAAACTACATTCAATGTACGCGCACCAGCAGAAAATTATTCATTTAGGTTGGTGGAAATAAACCTTTGCCTGAGTTGTTATTAAAACCACGTGTTTGTACATAATTTCAGTTTCCTATCGCAAGAAGAGTATGAGGTATTGCGCTACTAAGCCTAATAAAATTTAAGATAAGATGCAATGAAGCCACAGAGCTGCCAAGCTAAGTGTGTGCCTAATAGCAGTGAAATTATGTAATCAGTGGTTGAACCAGCATGATCATTAAAAAAATGTGGAAAAAGCTGAAAACTCCTCTAAAAACATTGAAGCATCCCATATTTACCTCCAAACAACGCTTTTTTGTATCTCATCGTAAATTTACTCACTAATCCTCCCATTCCGAATTAAGAAAAATAATTTCACGGAAAGATTGCCAGTCACATCCCGAAATTTGGGTTCAAATTACCGTTTTGCGTTCAGAAAACACGCGCGATAAACAACGGAATAATTCAACGAAAAAATTTAGCAGCCTGCCGTTATTTCGTCGAGAGCGTTAAAGGAGACAGGAGGAAATAAAACGAGAGGGCAAAGTAAGCGAGTGGTTGTACGTAGCAAGGTCGTATACTAATTCCGTTCACCGTAATTTAGGAGTGACGTCAGGTAGACCACAACCAAATCATGCGTTTCCCTCCAATGAGAGAATGAATGAGAGAGAATCTTGAAGAAATTCGTTGTCATACAAATTGTAGGGTTTCCAAAGGCAAAAGAGGTAGTCGGGGTAAAATAGGAGAGGACGAGGAAGTTTGACAACAGGCATAATGGCCATTTTGACGACACTCGACTTGAAAACAAGACAGAGGGCACGCGGTAAAATGGCGGATCACCGTCGACAACCGTTCGCCGCCAAATCATAACTTCTAGAAGAGTCTGCTTTCCCTTCTCTCTTCCTTCGGCTGGTTCAATATACCTATTTTTCCCTTCTTTGATGTCTGCAGAAGACACGCACGATGTGAGTGTGGGGGGGGCGGATTGGTGCTCACGGGTTGTTTACGAGCGAACAGAGAAACCGCGGAAGGCGACATTATTCGGTGGCCTTCAACTTTAATCGGCTCGGAAGCGGAGGGACGTGTCGATGGCACCAAAAGAGTATGGCGATCGATTCGCTTTTCTGTTCTTTGTTTTTACAGACGTTTCTGTATATGGTTTGACATCAACGCGATGCCGTTCTTCGTGTACCATCAGTTGATTACGTAGTCATCGGAGATGGAAATTTATTCCGCCAGCTTTGGATAAAAACGAACACGTATTCAACCTAACCTAAAATCGGAATAATATCTCTTAAGCAGTGATGTTGAATATGTATCGTACTACGTATTTATAAACATAAATATAAATGCTAATAAAATTAGAGAGATTAAGTGTAGAAGGCTAAGAGGTTTTAAGAAGTCATTAGTGAACTGGATGTGCAGTGTATTGAAAGTAGTGTTATACGAATCTCTGCAAAAATTTTATATGAGTTTACATTAATATATTTCTCATTTGGTTTCTTGTAATCGATCGTGGCGTCTCATATGTGAAAGAGTTACAGTCGTTGCAAAGAATCCTCATTTTCTGTGGCACTACATCAATACTTCCAAAGGTGCGTTTCACGTAAGGGTAATTCCGATTTCAGCGGAAATAAAACACAACGGTTTCGATTACGTCACCTAATCACAGTTATGGCGAAAACAAAACAAATGTCGATGAAATTTATATTTATCGATGAAATTCTAATTTAAAAGTTTTACTTGCCTACATTTCACTTTTATTTGATGTTCCTCTAGGTATTATAATTTTTACGAAATTTAAAAATTAGGTATTACGCAATCGGGAATATTTCAGTCTTCGAAGCGTTGAAGGGTGCGTGTTCCTAGGAAGTTCTAGCATTATATTCCACATAAATAGGAATGGAACACACAAAAGAACGAACGCAAGAGAGGTGGGGAAGGCGGATTTGAGCAGATCACAAATGCCAAAATATTTTCCTCGACCGGGATTTGAACACCGGATCTCTCCACTTGCCGATATTTTTGCGCTTTTGGTCTGCTCAAATCCGCCTTCCCCACCTCTCTTGTCTTCGTCCTTTATAAGTGTTCCTTTCCCATTTTCTTATCTCTATTTCTATGTGAATGAATATTTGTTCGCCGTTCGTTCGAAGCACTTTGGCGCTTTATAAGATCGCAGATTTCAGCGTAAAGTACATTTTCTAGAAAGATCAAGTGGTTACAGCATCCGCCCGGCAAGTAGAGAGATCCGGTGTTCAAGTCCCGGTCGAGGAAAATATTTTTACATTTGTGATCTGCTCGAATTCGCTTTCCCTACCTCTCTTGTGTTCGTCCTTAATATGTGTTCCTTTCCCATTTCCTTATCTCTACTATATTTCTATGTAAATGTATATACATATATATTTTTTTGAGGTGTTTTAAAAAATAACGAGAATTTTAATATTTCGGAACAAATATTTATTTATTCTTTATTTTTTCTTATATGTTGATGTTGTCACCATCAAAGTAGTCCTCATTGGGGTTAATGCACTTGTGCTTCTTCAAATCCCCGAAACACCTCTCAAACTAGATCTTTGAGATAGCCTTTAGTTTTTTCAGCGATACGCTTTTAATGTCATCAACGGCTGTAAAACGACGGGCCTTCAAGGTTTTCTCAATTTTTGGAAATAGGAAAAAGTCACACGGAGACGTATCTGGCGAATATGGAGGCTGGGGAATCGTTACATAATTGTTTTTGGCCAAAAATTCACGTACAAGTAATGAAGTGTGAGCTGGTTCATTATTTTGGTGCAAAAGCCATGAATTGTTTTTCATCTACATCTACATAATACCCCGCAAGCCACCGCGAGGGCGTGTGTTGTTGGGTCACCACCCAAAAAAAGGAAAAAAGAAAATCTGCATTCAAAACTAACACATGCATGCAAACCCAAATCCACAGTAGTGCATACATTCATAGAAACGTCCTATAATTTTACACGCATGCAAAAATACATCTACCTCCCTTCACTCCACAAGCGTGCAAGTACATGTGCTTAATTATAACAAATAATTGTACCTTATGGTGCAGCAATAAATTTATCCAAGAAAATTGTTTTCCAGAGATCCGGGCGTTTTTTTCGAATTGCTTTACGCAAACGTCGTTGAATTTGTAGGTAGTACTTCTTATTGACCGTGTGACCTGGCGGCAGGAATTCATGATGCACTATGTCATTAAAATCGAAGAACACCTTGAACAGAACTCTCATGTTCGACCGCACTTGTCGAGCCTTTGTCAGTCTAGGCAAGCTCGAATGCCTCCCCTGGGATGATTGAGCCTGAGTTTCAACGTCATCTCCATAAACCCATGTTTCGTCACCTGTTATAATATGTACATTTCAGTGATTCTGCATCGTCGTTTACTTCATTTAGTGACTCCTGACCAACTTCCATTCGCCGCTGTTTTTGTTCAAAATTCAAAAATTTTGGAACGAATTTTGCTGCCACGCGTTTCATACCCAAAAAATTAGAAAAAATGTCATGACATGATTCAATCGACATACTAACATCATCAGTGACCTCTCTAATTGTGATTCGGCGATCGTTCATAACCATTTCTTTCACTTTTTCCACGTTTTCATCGATTGGTGATGTGCTGGGGCGTCCGTTCATCATCTTCAAGGTCTTCGCGGCCTTTTCGGAAACGCTTATACCACTCGTAAACTCTTGATTTACTCATAGCAGACTCACCATAGGCCTTTGTTAACATTTCACACACTTTGTTACACTTTACTTAATGTACGCAAAATTTGATACAAAGTCTTTGATCCATTTATTTTAACAAACTAAAATCGCCGAGCTCATAAAACACGTCTAATCTTAGTGGCTGTCACAGAAGAAGTCCACATTGGACACAGCAGAAAGTTTTTTCAAACTTCTGGGGCATGTATACCAACATAAAAAAAGTTTGACAATCGGACCTTGCCCGCGAATTGAAAATATTCTCGTTATTTTATGAACACGCCTCGTGTGTATATTTTATTATCATTAGTATTCTACCGATTTTGGATGAAACATCCAATATTACGGCATTTACGATATGAAGGAATGGAATGGAAGACATTTTGTGAGGTGTTTCACAAATACCTTCATAGACTTTTCCATTACTTCAGATCATGAAAAACCCTTTCCACGAAGTTATTTTTCACGTTGAGGTATGGGAAAATATCACATTGGGCTAAATCTGAGTTATAATGAGGATGAGAAATTAACCCCACATTGTTTTTTGCGATATTTTCGGCATCAATATTTACAATGGTTCCAAATCCAACCTGATGATTCGATTCGCTGAATAACGAAAGTTGTCATGACAAACCTTCCCTAGCAGAAACCACTAAAATGGCCGTTTTTCATGTTGGTGATGCTGGATATTCCTCGCACAGCCTTGTTCCTTGCTCTCAAGATCAAAATGATTCAGCCATGCGGTAATCTGCTGTGATAACTTTCGGAATAAAATTCATAGTGTCCTACTAGAGTACTACTACTACATAGAGTCCTCTAACATAATTTTCATCTTTAAAGAATGCTGAAGGCGAGCTCCCTGCTGGTCGGATACCAGCCGCCTCGAAACCACCGCGAGTAAACGTCTCGTGTGCATTTTTTTCTGTTGCAAATGTTGAAATCAAATTTTCAATATTTTCGGTAGTTGTCTTAATACTTTTTGACGGTATTCATTCAAAACGATAGCAACCGTTTTACTGTTTACTACCGTAAGAGCAGTGTCATCCTTGATTTACCAGAATAAAGTCTTTATCTCCAGGTTCATATTCCTTTGAAATTGTTTATATCCCGTTCATAAACATTTTTTGCCAACTTATAGCTGTGCTATAAGGAGGAACAGACCCTTCAAAAGTCTTCTGTTAGGCCTCCACTGAGATATTTTTAGGTGAAAGTAAAATTTCAATATAGTGTCACCTGATGGGTGCATCGTTCAGGTAAGCGAACGGAACGTTTAATTTACTACGCTTCCCGCAGGCGCAATTCTGGATTCTCATCAATGAAATTAATACTACGTACACACCAAACTTTAAGCAAACAAAAAGTAGTAAAAATTGAATTTTTGAACTGAAATTATGTGAATTAAAAATTTATGCTCAACTGTCTATCGAGCAGTACACTGTTACCCTATTAAAATTAGTCGTTAGGTGAACTTCAAATCCGCATTCCAATCAATGTTATGCACCCTATAGATTTTACGTTATTGTCAATAAAAGCCTATGACAAAAGACATGGTATTAACTCCAGCTCGTGAGACGTCTTAAAAATGACGTTGCAGCCGAGAAGTTGCACATCACACCTCCTGAGTTGCACATTTCGCGGCGTCATTCTCGGTTAGGAAACTTTTTGGGCATCCACGGAAACATAAATGTTTCCAGCCCTGCTCGAGAAGCACTGATCCAGCTACTTCCTCCCTCATCCATTCCCCAATAGGCCAATCCTCCTTCCCTTCGCGCCCCTCCCCCTACCCGCTGGAAGAATGAGAGGGGTCGATTTTTCTCTCCATTTCCCGAAGGGACAGAGAAAGGGAGAGATCGCTGGTCGATGAGCCCTTCCCCGTAAAGGGTTTTGTGCGAGTGGTACACAGTAACAAGGATGCTTTCGCCGAGAAATTGTGAGGGAGGCTTTCTTGATACCCTTCAAATTTTATGGAATGTTACGCCGCTTCTCGTGATGGGCTCTTGGCCTGGGGTTGGGAGGATGAGATGCTCTTAAATTCCCTGCCTTCACTGTTGGTCTAGCCGCTGCCTCCATCGGGGTCTCATCCCTTTGGTCATGTGCGTGCTTGTGCCTGTACCGAATGAAGGATTTATATTTCGGTGGCTCTAGATTCAATATTTTTAAGATCTTCCTCCCCAGGCGTTTACAAGTGAAATATTCACGAAAAACAGGTCTAAAGTTGCCTCTGCGCCTTTTGAGAGAAAGGAAAAAATTTGCAAACAAATTTTCGCCCGGGGTGCTCCTCTAAGAGTCTCTCTCCCCCCTCTCCAAAAGTCGTTCAATCGGAGAAGGTATTTGGTTTTTATATGCATCGAAGAAGAGTGCCCTCCGAATAATTATCCATATTTTTATTTCCAATCGATCATCCTCATGATACTTCCAAGTCAACACGAACACTAGACGATAGCTTGAAAAAATCCTGCTTGTTTGAATACCCTCTACATTTACCGCATTTGTAAAATAGACAGTCGTTTGAAGCTTGGGGAAACATTTCCCAAGTCTTCCAATTTTGTGAAACTTATGCGTATCTGAGGAAGTTGATTTGATTACCACCGCAAAAGGAGAAAAATGTATGTTTCCGTACTACAGAATCAATTTGCTAGTTTTATGAAAGATAGTAATCACCAAAATACTGAGGATACGTAGATTCACTTCCTTGAGATCTCGAGCTCAGCGGAATCCTGGTAAACCCTGAACGTTTGAGTATTTGTGAATCACAAAGGTCCTTGTTTTCGAGCACACCTGAGTAATTGAATGACTGTGTATCCACGTAACTTGTTTTTGTTTCTTTACATCCTTTTATAATTTTCATTTATTTGTGTAATTGACGGGTCACTGACTTAGGAGGGATCCTTGCAAACCCTGAGTGTGCGTGTGAATGTGATTCACGAGAGTGAAAGTTATTTCGTACCACACCCTAATGATCGAGTAGTTTTAAGTTTGTTTTATTATTTTTTTATTATTATTAGGTAATCAACCGGTTAAGGTAGGTTTTTGAATGGACACAACTATCAAATAAACACTTTGTAACTCCAAACAAAACCCAATCCAGCAACCTAATCTACATCAGGTCCCTCTTCATCTCTGTGTAATTCTTTCGTCCCTTCATCCTGTCCAACATCCCTATCTTGTTCCTGCCCTTTCCTCGCTTGCCCAGCATTCTCCCCTCTATTACCTTCTTCAACATTCCACTACCGCTTTAAACGCGTTTCATCCATTTTTCCTGCCTCCATAGGATTTTTCTCAACAAACCCCTCTCCTCACCCACCATCTCCAGTACTTCCTTATTTGTTTTCCTTTCGGTCCATTTCACCTTCTTCATTCTTCTCCACACCCATATTTCAAAAGCCTCAAATTTACGTCTATCCTCCTGCTTCAGTGACCACGTTTCCGCGCCGTACATAGCTACGCTCCATATCAGAGTTTTTACGAGTCTTGCCTTAACATCCTTACTCAACGTCCCCGTCATCAACTTCCTCCTCCTTGAGAAAGCCTCCTTGCCTAGCGCAATTCTTCTCCTTATGTCCCTACCACTTTGACCGTGTTGGTCCAAAACACTCCAGATATATGTAAACTGCTCTACCTGCTCTATATTTTCCTCGCCTATTTTAATATTTAGCGTAGCCTTTTTCTTTCTGGAAAATCGCATAACCTTTGTTTTATTAACATTGATTCTCATCCCATATTTATCGCACTGAACCTCCAATTCACTCAGCAATGCTTACAACCCTTTGGCTGACTGAGCAACTAATGCTTGGTCATCAGCAACCCTAACCGATTTTACGAATTCCCCTCCGACTTTCATTCCTACCTCCAGTGCTTCCCATGCCTCTGTAATCATTTCCTCCATATATACGTCGAACAGCACCGATGATAATGGGCAACCCTACCTTACACCTCTTCCTAAAACTGCCCCCTCTCCGTTCCCCACTCGCACCTGAGCAGTCTGAGATATGTACAGGTTGCGGATCAGTCTCCTGTCCCTCCAATCCATTCCTATTTTCTGCAATACAAACATTAATGTTTCTCAATTCACTCTATCAAACGTTTTTTGGAAATCTACAAAAAGGGGCAAACACGTCCTGATTATATTTTATATTCTTCTCGATTAGTTATCTCATTACCGCAATGGCATCGCGCGTACCCCTCCCCTTTCTAAACCCAAACTGATCATCCCCTAGGTAATCATTTGCTTTACTCTCTATCCTTTTGTTGATGATCCTGAGAATAACTTTAGCTGCGTGGGATATCAAGCTTATTGTTCTGTAATCCTCACATGATGTAGCCTTTACCATTTTCGGTTTAGGAATTAACACTGATCTCACAAAATCTTCCAGCCAGATTCCTTCCTCAAAGATACTACGAATCAGCCCATATAGAGTCTTCTTCCTACATTTTCGTAAACATTTCAACAGTTATACAGGGATATTGTCCACCCCCACGGCCTTGTTTGCTTTCATCTCCTATAATGCCATTTCTATTTCATCGTCGAGTAAGGCTGGACCTAAGCTATCTTCTTCTACGTCATGTTCCTTTTCTATGTCTAACCTTGTCGGCCTAAGTTCTTAACCATACAGTGTTTCTATTTCTTCCTTCCATCTCTTTTGGATTTTTCCTAGCTCAACTATTATCTTACCCACTTTATTATTTTTATTAATTTTTAATTATCTGTTTTGATTTTGTTTGTGCGTGTGGTTTTTTTTCTTTAATTTTCTTATTACTTAGTGCTATTCAAGGTTACGGTTCCGGTATTTTTTGTTTACATTGATTCACGATCGTAGCTACGTTCCTTGTATATTTAAATTAAATTCATCATATTTTTATTTCAGGAGAGAGCAATGTTCCAGTGTACGCTATTTTTATAGGTTTTAAGAAAGCCTTCGACAAAGTCCCTCACAGCAAACTTCTCGCAAAGCTAGAAGCATATGGCATAGATAAAAATATCCAGGGTTGGATTAAAGAGTTTTTGAATGATCGGATTGAAAGAGTAGTGACAGATGGAGCTAGCAGTAGATGTTACTTCAGGTGTTCCCCAGAGAGGTGTTTTCGGACCTCTTTTAATGCCATGTAACGTTAACGAAATTGACTCCGTGGTCACTAATAAGATACGTTTATTTGCCAATGAAGCAGTGGTTAACGTGATATCCGTGATCCTGAGGACACAGCAGCTTTGTCAGCTGACCTTAATGCTATACCACGCTGGTGTTACACTTGGATATTAGAATGAAACTTAAGAGAGTGCGTAGTCATACATTTTTTGCAAAATAGCAATTCCCATCCTAACGCCGACTGCATCGGGAACACCGAAATTAGACCGTAGACTCAATTAAATACCAAGGCGTTAACGCTTCTCATGATCTCTCCTGTGAGTGATGCAAATACGGGGAATATGTGGACAAGCTACCAAAACATTAGAATTCATTAGAATAATGCTTGGTATATGGGATGAAAAAGTCATAGAGAAATGTTATCTTTCGCTGGTTATGCCCCATTTAAAGTACGCTGTAAGTATGTGGGGTGCTCACGAAGTTAGATTAATGGCCGAATAGGATCGCGTACAGCGTAGAGGAGATAGATTTGTAGAACGTTGGCATGATGCAGTTAGTAGCGTACCAAAAATATCAGACCACCTAGACTGGGAATCACTTACGTAGCGAATGTTAAATTACAGATTGAAGCTTTTGAATTAATTGGAAGGGTGTTTCTTTAGCAGTGATGTTGAAAATCACTGACCCCATCGAACTACGGTAGAAGAGACATTGTTAATGAAATTAGAGAGATTGAGCGTAGAACAGAGAGATTTCAGATGTCGTTTTTTCCACGAACGATAAGGGATCATAATAACATTGTTTTGTAAATAAAACAACTCGAATGTAAGTGCGATTCATCTCTTCTTTGCGCTCCATTCTCAGCCTCTTCCGTAATTAATAACGCCTTACTTTCACGTGTATCATTCATTACCTGTGTAATATATGACATTGCTGGTCACCTGATGTCATTTTATGTGCATTTTCCCTTTTTTCGCTCTCTTTAGAAGATTGAGATTTTTACAGTTTATTCAATGAATTAGATTTCTCAATACATTCAGCGGTTTTCAATAATTTTACCTTTTTGCTTAAATTACCAGTTTCGGTCTTCTCTGCTCATTTTATATCCATCGTTATCTTCATATTTTCATTTCCTTTAGTGCCTTCTTCACGGAAGTATACGAACGGCTGCGTCAGTATATTCACTATTTATACTAAGCTCGTGCTCTTCAGGTTTCACATTCATAGACTTCAAGAGAACACTTTTAAAAGAGTTTGAAAATTTTTTGAAAAATCTGCGTGTTCAATAAGGGCCTTCCATTTTTCATTCATTATGTTGACGAGTCCGAAGGAGTATTTATCAATAGGCTTATAACTTATTACTTAACTTAACTCAAAACTATTTCTGGATATAAGTAATATTGCAAACAAAACACAGTTAACCGTCGTTAAAAGAGGCTCGTAAGGGGAATCTCGGAAGTAGATTTGAATGCCATATTATCGTGAATTGAAATGGTCACTATAAATAGGCAGTTGTACTGATATTACATTTCATCCTAAAATCGAGCCAGTAGTGCAGATAAAGGCGAATAAAACATTTTATAAGTGAAAGTTGGCGGGAAAAGAGTATTTTCAGCGCACCATTTGGGGTAAAACCTGCCATTCAATTTATTTTATTTTAAGTTCGCTCATTAATTCGAATTAACAGGGGAGAATGGGGTTTCGATCTTCGAAATAAGAAAACCCATTTAGTAATCGAATGAAAGGGTAGCCTTTTATATACGTAATCCTAGTAGGTATATTTATACATGAAAAACATAAATTTAACAATAAGCAAATTTGACACGTCGCATTGTGGGATTCGAAGTAGGAAACAGGTAAATAGTAGTCTCGTAAAATTGAAACTTTAAGGACACCATAATGGAAAGACACGTAAACGCTGCTATTCCGTCGTGCACCGTTCTTGAAGTAGACATGGGTAATCCGGTAGGTATTCTCGCATAGAACGCCATTGGACTAACCTCGAGTCTAGCACTGAGTTTGCCAGATAGACACCAAAAGGTCACGGCTTTTAATTTTACACATTTCACGATTTTACACCGCCGCGTGCCAGCCTCAAGTGGAGCCGTAAATTATGAAATTAGCGTGTGTTCCCGACCGGGAACCTTCCTCGTCGCCGTGGCATCAGTTTATTCACACGTCTCCACAGTCTCACTCCACCACGCTCGGAATCCTAAAGAGGCGACAAGTATTACCTCTCGCCATCCCACGGGGTCGGTGTAATGTTGTGGTGGGGTGTCTCCGCTGTGTACAAGGTGTGTTCAAAACATAACGACATTTTTTTCATTTCGCGGGCTTGGAGAGTCCTATTGCCTCATTTTTTTATTATGTTGGTATATATGCCCCTGAAGTTCGATAAAACTTTCAGCTCTTTTCATTGTGGCCCTTTTTCTGTGACAGCCATTAAGGCTAGACGTATTTTATGAGTTCGGCGATTTTCGTTTGTTGAAAGAAATGGAGAAAAAATTTGCATTAAATTTTGCGTAAAAAAGTGAAATAAAGTGTAACAAAGTCTTTGAAATGTTAACAAAGGCCTATGGTGAGTCTGCTATGAGTAAATCAAGAGTTTACGAGTGGTATAAGCGTTTCCGAAAAGGCCGTGAAGACCTTGAAGATGATGAACGGACGCCCCAGCACATTAACAATCGATGAAAACGTGGAAAAAGTGAAAGAAATGGTTATGAACGATCGCCGAATCACAATTAGAGAGGTCGCTGATGATGTTAGTATATCGATTGAATCATGTCATGACATTTTTTTCTAATTTTTTGGGCATGAAACGCGTGGCAGCAAAATTCGTTCCAAAATTTTTGAATTTTGAACAAAAACAGCGGCGAATGGTTGGTCAGGAGTCACTAAATGAAGTAAACGACGATGCAGAATCACTGAAATGTACATATTATAACAAGAGACGAAACATGGGTTTATGGATATGACGTTGGAACTCAGGCTCAATCACCCCAGTGGAGGTATTCGAGCTCGCCAAAACAGACAAAGGCTCGACAAGTGCGGTCGAACGTGAAGGTTATGCACACTGTGCTCTTCGATTTTAATGACATAGTGCATCATGAATTCCTGCCACCAGGTCACACGGTCAATAAGAAGTACTACCTACAAGTTCAACGCCGTTATGTAAAGCAATTCGAAAAAAGCACCCTTATCTCTGGAAAAACAATTAATGGCTTTTGCACCACGATAATTCACCAGCTCATACTTCATGGCTTGTTCGTGAATTTTTGGTCAAAAACAATACTGTAACGATGCCCCAGCCTCCATATTCGCCAGATACGACTCCGTGTGACTTTTTCCTATTTCCAAAAATTAAAAGAACCTTGAAGGCTCGTCGTTTTACAGCCGTAGGTGACATTAAAAGCGCATCGCTGAAAGAACTAAAGGCTATCTCAAAGATCGAGTTTGAGAAGTGTTTCGGGGATTGGAAGAAGCGCTGGCATAAGTGCATAATCTCCAATGGGAACTACTTTGAAGGTGACAACATCAATGTATAAGAATGAATAAATATTGATGTCCGAAAAAATTAAATTTCCAATTTTTTTTAACACACCACGTATAGTATTTCGTGGACCGGAGAAGAAGGGCTGAAGGAACGGTGGGGCGCATAGAGATCGTGGAGCCAGGCGGTGAGAGAGAGAAAGGAGTTCTGGCGTCGGGGGGATGTTTTTGGATAACTCCAAGCGGGTACGTGGTCGTTGGCCTCCTCAAACAGCCCCCAACTTCCTCTCCACGCCCTCCCTATGTGCTTAAAAAGGAGAGGGAATGAAAAGGATGAGCGCGCGGCGAAAGAGGGCGGGATTTTGTCGCCCGCGATGGTAATCGAACTCTGCGTCATTTTCCTCGGGGGGCGTCCGTTGGTTTCCCGCCGGCGACAGCGGAGGGCGGCCGTCGGGGGATGAAAGGGGAGACGGCGCCGGGACGCCGCCACAGCCCCCCTTAGAACCTCTCTCTCCCCCCCCCCCGTCGGCGTTCCTGCCCCCTCGCCCGCCACCTGCCACACCACCGCCCATACTCCACAATCGCGGGAGCCCTCGTTCCTCCCGGCCTCCTGCAGCCCGCTCCCGCTACCCCTCTCGGGGCGGACGGAAAGCTTTCTCCCGAAGTTCTGTCTCGAAATTTTTTTTTCGATTATATTTTCATCCACCATGGTCGATGAGCAGCCTGCAAATGTACAATATTAATTTTTTCCGTATCATTAGCTCCGTGAAGTTTTCTCGTGGTATTCACTTCATGGCACCAGAAAGGACATCTTGGAATTACTCCTCGATGCCATGGTAGTTTTTAATATTTTGAAATTAATTGCTTGCATTTTCTTTAAGTAAAGCGGGCAAGGGGTAGGCACACCAGCTAGCTTTTTGGCGTTCATTTTGGCGTCTTCCGCTTAGTTGATAAAAAGTGCATAGGTAATAGAGAATTTTTAAAATAATACTCTTTCATATCGTTTTAAAATTAATTGCAGTAAAATCTTCGTCGGAGGTTATACAAAAATGTTGAAACTAAGATTCTTTCAGCTACGAGTTTTAGTTCAATTTTAGTGCGGATAAATTCCTCAAAATCAAGCTGTACAAGTCCATGGTTAACTTGAACGAAAATTATAATTCATCTATGCATTGAATTAAAATATTTTTATCAGGGGCGGGTGGAAAAACTCATATTATTTAGTGTAGCAAGCGGACGTGGAGCAGTCTCCCTCGTCAGTCTATTATAAATACGTGTACCTTATTCTGACTCCGTTCTTTCCCTATCAAAAGAGCAACCATTAAATACTACTCAATAGTTCATAGATGGTATCGATAGATAGATAAATATATTCTTCCAGCAATGGTACCTGAATTTTCCAAATAGTTGTATTTGAATGGTCTTCAAAGGTTTTTTATATGAAAAGGAATTTTATAAAATTGTTTATATATTGTACCGCATGAACTCTAGAGAAATTAATTGCATTCATCCCTACCAACTAATAAGGGCTAGACGATTGCTTTGAATAATTAATTATTGAAATCATCATTTGGGAAAGAGGAAACAATGGTGCGATGAAAAAACGTCTTTTCATTGACGATGGGCTCGATGGACATTTAAAGATGGATGCATTAACTTTAAAACTGACAGTGGGTATTCTTGAGAAGATGTTTGATGAGAAGACGTGGACAGGCAGTGTTGGCGATGAATGTACATGAAATATAAGTAACATCCCTGCTAACTAGGGAGATGCGAGAGTGCGTACATGCGTTTGGCTCTGGCGTGTAAGGCGGGAGGGTTGGCTCCTTCCTCGTGGGGAAAATGGAAACTTCCCCGAGGTTGGGACGTGGTAGTAAATGACATCTAAGATGGCGAATTATGAGAAGAGCCAGGGAGAAAGGGCAACGCATGAGAGTAAGTGCCGTTCGAGTAAAAGACGTTTGCTGCAAATATAGCAAAGATTGAAGAATATTAATTCGTCCTTGGTGAGCAATGTTTTAGCTTGGCCTTCCCCGACACTGTCCAAGATACGGTGATAATGTGAATCCATGAATTAAGGCTTAATTAAATCTTTTCCGGATTTGTCTCCTGCTAAGAAAACACGCTTTCCTTTGCTTTGCTTGTTTCAGAAGTAACGGAAATAAATGTAAAACTAGTACTGCTAAATTGTTTCGCCTCTTTATTTTAATGTATCATGTACTCTCCTACTTGTTGAAACCACAGTTGTAATAACGGGATAAGAATAATCATAGTACGAGTTTTCAATAGAAGGAAGCAGAAATGTCAATACAATTTTTGTGGGTATTCTGCAGTTAATGTAGGTTTTGGATATACACAACTTATACAATTTCTCGTAGCCAAATACACAACCTGAAATGGGGCATTACAATAAGTCTCTCTTCAATTCCGCATACTTGTTTCCTCCCTTCATTCCATACATCTACATCTACATAAATACCCTGCGAGCCACCAAAAAGGTGTGTGGCAGGGGGGGTAGCACCATGAGGGAAGGGTAAGGGTTGAAGGGGTAGGGGGTTAGGTGAGAAAAGGTGGGGGGGACCTGTAAGAAAAAAAATACATACATTTCCATATATATATATATATATATATATATATATATATATATAACCTTTGGACGGCACAATAGAACACAGAATAAAACAGATAACACGTAAAAGGACACTCATACTGTAGATGATTTAAGCTTTCGGCCTACTCCGAGGCCTTCTTCAGGTCAGACTGAGAGGTTTCGAGGGAAGTGTGTCTGGGGAGAGGAGGGGGGCTGAAGGTTTAGGGACTGTTGGGAAGGAAATTAAAGATGGCGGTTAAGGGTGGGAATTTTAAAGGATCGGAAATATAGGATGTATGCGGATTCGCGAGTTCTCACCTCTATGTTGGTGGCTGAATCGGGTAGGGATTCTAGAACTGCTAGGGAAAAGCATTCGTCAAATGATAGGTTGTGTGAACTTGCGTGTAAAGGGATAAGAAGAGAAGAGAGTGAAGCAGAATTACATGAGTAGCGGTGATTTTTCATTCGGATGGATAAGGGGGTAATGCATTCGCCTATGTAGAATGAGGTGCATTGTTTGCACGACAAATATATATATATATATATTTATATATTTATATATTTATATATTTATATATTTATATATTTATATATTTATATATTTATATATTTATATATTTATATATATATATATATATATATATATATATATATATATATATATATAACCATAAACACAGTAATCAACCCGAAGGTCGGTTTAGTAGGTGATGGTAGAGCTCACCCGTGTACCAAGCCCGACGGTGTGTGAATGTTCACACATCAGGGTAGGGGGGCCAGGTTCCTTTCCCTGTGCCGGTTATGGTTTCCCTATATATATATATATATATATATATATATATATATATATATATATATATATATATATATATATATATACACACACACATACATACACATATGTATACATGTCCTCGCGCAGTCCCTAACCTGTATGTTGATACTTATTTTAATGAACTAAGTCCTGGTGAATTTTGGCTACACGCATTCAGGTCCCTTATCGTTCTTGGAAAAAATGACATTTTAAACCTGTCAGTCTTGCAGTCTATCTCTCTAGTCTTATATTCATGATCCCTTCGACCGTAATACGTTGGGGTTCGTATTATATCCTTGATGTCATCGGAGAAGGGCCCATCTTTAAATGTTTTTAATAAGTTTAACCTATATTGTAAACGCCGCTGTGTAAGAGAATCCCAACCAAAATTGTCTAGCAAAGTGGATACGCTGCAGAGTTTGTCATAACAATGTTTGACAAATTTAGCCCCCCTCCGCTGAACTCGATCTAATTCCGAAATCAAATTTGTATTATGAGGATCCCATATACTGGCAGCATACCCTAGGTGGGGCCTGACCAAGGCAAGGAAACATCGTTCTTTCTCCTTTTCGCCGTATTTACCTAGCACTCTTTTCACAAATCCCAATTTTTTATTAGTACGACCGCATATTTCTCGTATGTGTTTTCCCCAGGACAGATCGTGAGTAATTGTTGCACCCAAGTATTTAAAGGAATCTACCCTCGCGATTTTGGTTTGTTTTACTTTGTAACTATAAGGGAGGGAATTATTCTTTTCCCAAAAATGTATTACTACGCATTTTTAAAAATTTAATTCCAATTTCCAGGTATCGCACCAATTTTGAATTGCATCTAGGTCGTTGGCTAACACGACTCTGTCTTCGTGACTTCGAATGTCCCAATAAATTACTGTATCATCGGCGAAAAGACGGAGCTTACTATTAACTACGGTACTGAGGTCATTTATGTAAGTAAGGAATAGGAGGGGGCCTATGACACTTCCTTGTGGTACACCCGACGTGACGTTGACAGTATCGGATGATACACCGTCCAGGACGACTGTTTGGACAGGATCACTTAAAAATTGTTTAATCCAGTTAATAATACTTTCGTGTATTCCATAAGTTTCCAATTTCGCGGGAATTTGCAATGAGTTACATTATCGAAAGCTTTCTTAAAATCAAGGAATATCGCATCAACTGGAATATTACTTTCACCGGAGTTCCATATATCATGTACAAAAAGTGCGAGTTGAGTTTCGCAGGATCTACCTTTACGGAAGCCGTGTTGGTTATTAATTAATAAATTCTGGCTATCGAGGTGCCTCATCATGGAACTAACAATGATGTGTTCAAGAATCTTACAGGAAATGGAAGTCAGCAATATTGGCCTATAATTACTGGGGTCCTCCCTGTCTCTGTTTTTAAATATGGCTGTTACCGAAGCTACCTTCCAGCCGTTTGGCACGATTTCTTCTGCTAATGATTTCTTAAATATTATATCAAGATAAGGGGCAATTTCATCCGACAGTTCTTTATACACGCGCGCCGGTATCTCATCAGGTCCCGGGGATTTGTTGGGGTCTATGTTTTTAAGGAGTAATTCTATTCTGCGGGTGGAAATATTGATTGCTTCCATTGACTGCTGGAATGTTTTCGGAAGGTTCTCGGGTGTATTTTGTGAGGATATGTTGGAAACACTCTGGAAGAATGAGTTTAATATGTTGGCTTTATCTAAACTACTCGTTACTTTATCCCCCTATTCGTTATTCAATGAGTTTACGGTGGACTTTTTTCCCTGCACTTCCCTCATGTAGGACCAAAACATCTTTGGGTCATCGTTCAAATGTTCGCCTAATTTTTTCCTTTTGAATTCCGCTAGCGCCTTCCGGAAGGCTTTCTTGGCAGTGGACCTAGATGCTTTGTTGTTCCGTATGGTTTCGTTGATCGTATCAGGGGAGGAATCTTTAACTGCGTTTTTCATTCTGGCATGGCACACCCTTTGCCGCCTAAGAGATTTCCGTACTTCAGAGTTGTACCAACGGGGTTCCTTATTCTCTTTTATATATTTACTAGGTTTAAACCTCTGTATTGCTGAACGTGTTATCGTAAGAAAATTGTTCCAAGTATCCTCGACACTACTAGTTTTGCTTAATTCGTCAAATATAAAAAAAGAACGTTTTAATTCACATTTTAAGCCATAATAGTCAGCTTTATTGAACAAATAAACCTTTTTCTTAGGTTTGTTAACTTTATCTACGCTTAGAGAAAATTTAGCGTTTGCAGCCCTGTGATCACTGATTCCGTCCACAACTTCAAAATTTAAGTCCTTTTCGGGTATATTTGAAGCTAACAGATCAAGAATGTTCTTTCTCCTTGTTGGTTAAGTGACTAATTGATGCAGGGAATTCGAGGTGAACGCAAATAAGAGGGACTCGCATAGATCCTTGTCTTTACCTCCATTTATTAAACTGTACGAATCCCAATCTTTTGTGGGAATATTAAAATCGCCTCCGATAATTAGGCTATGCTCATTGTTGTGGGATATGAAGCTTTGTATCTGTCTTTCTAGGTCTGGTATTTAGTTATTGCTAACGTGGGGTGGTCTATAATACGCACAGATATATTTTGCGTATTATAGACCACAGCTACATACAGCTATCAGGAAATAACTCGGCTCTACTGACGTTAGAGTTCTTAACCGCAATAAACACTCCTCCTCCGGCTCTATTTTTTCTGTCGTTTCCATAAACTATGAAGGACTTGGGAAATACTATAGTATAATAATACTAAAGTAATACTATAGTATAATAGTATACTAAATAGTATTTCGTTATCTGCGATGTCATCTGTTAACCAACTTTCAGTTCCTATAATGATATCCGACTCTGTGCTATGAATGAGATGGTGAAATTCCGGTATTTTATTTTTCAACTTCGGCAGTTAACTACTACTACGGAAATTATATCCTCGTCTAAAACCTTCTTTGCGGTCTGCTTTCTGGAGATGTTATTTAATCTTTTTGATGTCTTAGTATGCGATCGGCCTATATTCTGATTAGTAATTCTATCTTTTGTCTCATTAGCAGTGTAAGTACTTGGAAAAATCTCTTCTGGCAACCTAGTATAGTTAGACCTACTCCTTATTACATCGTTATTAGGGCGATCTACTCCACTACCTAACCTACGCCTTTGCCTAAAAAAATCTACAGTGCTCGAAGATCCTATGAGCCACCCGAACCGACGCGACGCCTCAGGGTTGTAGTGAACCCCGGAACGGTTCAAGGGAGCGGAACATGACCCGAGTACCGGTCTCAAGTCCACAAACTCGGCCCCTATGTCCCGACAGAATTTCCACAGCCTTCCGTTCAGAGACTCAATACGACTCCAAACGTAAGCACCGCAGTCAGTCCGTGGGACAATTCTACATATGGACAACCGTTAGTCCACACCAGATGCCTCCCGCACACGATCCACTTCGGATTTTAGGTCCCCAAAGGCACTCAAAATCCTTTCGGACCCGTACCTGGAGGCATCGTTGGTGCCGACATGGGCTACCAACCGCAGCATGGAGCAATTCGTGCCCCGGACCGCCGCCCTTACTGAAGCCGTGGCGTTAGGAATTAACCCCCCCGGCATACAGTAGGAGGTAACCTCCTGGTTCGTCATGTCCCTCTCCGACCTTCCCCGCAATGGGGCCACCAACCCACATACAGCATGCCTATCCTATTCTTATCCCTTCCTCGTTTGACCAACGGTCTCCCTTAAATCACAGTTTTCAACATCCAATTGCCACTCAATAGGCTCTGTATCAATCTTTTCTGCCTCCTTTGCGATTCTCCCTACAATCCTCTCCTCCCCCTCCATAACTAGATTTTCCTAATTCGTTCTCCTTGCCATGCATTTTATCTTTTCCATATTTCTCCACATCCACGTTTCAAAGGCTTCCAAGCAAACCTCCAGCTTCATTGGCCATGTTTGCCGCGCCTTACAAAATCACGCTCCATATTAAAGTTTTGACGGGCCTCTTACCACTATCATTCCATCTCACCTCGAAAATCTCTAAAGCATCCGTCCTCTCTCCATCTCTTGCTTTAAATCTCTAATTTTCCTGCTCTCACTATTACCTCGGCATTCGTCAATCTAATAAACAGTATCGAATGAATAATAGCGATTAAAGCGAAAACAGACCCTGTTGTAGTATGCCTATTCAAAATAATAAAGCTTCATCATGGTTGCAAGTATATCGGCTCATGCACGTACCGTCAGACACCACAACCGGCTGCCTCTAATTGGAACAACTTATGGCAGAACATTTTTGTCAGGGACACTGGAGCACTTAAATATTGGTAGGAATTATTTTCTTGGTTTCATTAAATGCATAGTTAAATATGTTTAATACACATGTTCTCGTAGAATTTATTTTATTCCCGATAGAATTTTGAATTCTATTGCTGCGTTTCACTTCTTTTGAGTACAAAGAGTTTCTTATGCGACCCGGTTGATAAACTACACGAAAAACTCAACGTTTTGAGATGGATTGTCTCAGGAGCATTTTTATTAGGTGCCTTAGTAGTTATCAATTTTTTAAACGCTAAAAGAATTTCCAAAATGAAAGTTTTGGGCAATTCGCGAAAATTTTCCTCGAACGGGAAAGTTGATATTCTCTTTCTCTTCCGTGCGATTCTCCCGATTTGGTGTAAGCGTCTTCGTTTTGCTTTAATATACCCGTCTCGGAATTCATGTGCCACTGGAAATGAATTCTATTCGAGGCCGTGGGTTTTATCACCCGTTTCTCATCGCTCACCTTTTAAAGGGGGAAGTATTTTTGTATGAAATAACAGAATATCCTCTCTTTAGGCCCTTTTATGCATCCTTTTGGTGGAATTGACTATCCGTCTTTATACTAACGACAGAATTTATCAGAGAGAACTCTCCCTTATATGTCCTGTTTTAGCGATATTTCTGCCCCTCTGAAAAAGAATATTTTCTTCAAAATATTTCCCGTTGCTTTGAAGGTGAACCCTTTATGGGAGGTCTATCTCATTTTGGGTAACCTTGCTTTTAAATGACCTTAAAAGTACTTACATTTCATTTTATGGGTCTGAATGCCATTTAAAACTGTTTAGAACTCGGAGGTTATCATCTATTCACTCTTTAAGTGGGTGCTGCGTGTCTTCATAGATGTTCGTATTTTGTTTTTTCTTATTTTCTAATATTTTGTTTGGAGATATCCGGCAGATCATGTTCCTCTCTCGTAATTAGGCGTTCAATGTGCCAAAAAACACCCATTCACGTGGTAGGACTTGAATTTGCAACCTTTCGCGACGCGCTCTTCTGTTGTTACCCACCTAGATAACCCAGTCGTAATATGAATTAGTCACACTATTAGCAGAGCATTAGCGTGTATTTCAGAAGTCATAGGGCCATATGCTAATTAATAGCGATTAGCCCTTTCAACTATATACCTCTAATTATAATTAAAAGATAATTATCTTCCGTATTGTAGAATGCTATAAAAACGAATGATAGTCCTTGGAAACCCTTGCCAATTGACTGCGTTATGAACGAAAACTGTATTTACTAAGTGACCCACCACCTTCGTCTCTTCTACTTGCTCTTCTAATTTATTGCTTAATAAGATATCTTACGTGAATCAAATTCCCAGCACTTAATTGTGAAGAAGAGATTACGATAAATTTAATTAGATACTAAAGGATGAGTCAGAATGGACTCCCTAGTTTTCGAAAATCACTGAAGAGCGCGAAGGTGAATTAGCGGAGTGCAAGTAGCGGCGTTAGCTCGGGGAAAAACATCATTTTTAGTAGTTACCATGCAGTAGTCTGGTGAAAATCGAAGCTGTGTCGTAGAAATGTTCTTTGAGAACAATGATGGTGTGGTGGCGACGCTGAGGGCGTTGTGGTCTAACGATGACCTTCCCAATCACCCCTTTCACCCCCCTGGCTCTGTAAATAAGCAACATATTCCTTACTGGGCGACTGACAACCCTCGTGAACTTCATCCAAGACTTCTTCATAGGTCTAAAGTGACAATTTGGTGCGTATCCTCCATAGGTATTATTGGGCCATTCCTTTTTGAATCTCGAAGTTCAACTCTTACTGTGAACTCTGTGCGCCATTGTGAGAAGCTGGAGAACTTTTTACTCCCCAAAATGGAAGAAAATGGTAGGGAATATGACACAGAAGGCTTTTGGTTTCAACAGGATGGTGCTACGGCCCATACCGCCCGTCGTTCACGCCAAATCCTGCAAGAACAATTTCCCGGCCGCCTGATCTCCTGATCCATAGCCCCCTCGTACCCCGGATTTGGGCACATTTAATTTTTTTTAGGATATCAAAAATCTTAGATGTATAATATTTGATCAAGGACCTTGGAAGCTCTTAAGGAGGCAATTACGGATGTCATCGCTGGAATGACACAAGATATGCTAAGAAGAGTTTTCGAAAACTTTTTTGAACGACTCAACATGTCCATCGCTCACCAATGTCGACACCTGGACGAAATAATTTTCAAAGCCTAATGAAAAAAAGTGGCATAAAATGTAGTTTTTAGAAATAAATACATTTTTTAATTATTTTGGTTGATATTTTTAGTTAACCAGTCGAATCAGGGAGTCCATTCTGACTCACCCTGTATAATGTCGGAATGGTTTCCCCTATGCTGCATTAAATAAATTTTATAATCAGGATATTTCCGATTAAAGTAGAGTGAACCAGCTGCATAATAGTATATTTTGGTGAATTTTGTTTGGTCAAAAGAACGGTGGACAGATGTGACAGAGGCAAATGAAGAGATGTTCAAGGAAATGCATAAAATTGTAAAAAATGTAAAACCTGAAGACTTTCAATGTCTTATAAACACTGCGTAATTTATTTTTTCTAATATCTACTTTAATAATGATAATCATTTGTTGTTAGTTGTTAGAAATGACAGACTTGAAAACGCAAAATGTTTCGACTCGATGAACTAAAAGAGATTACTGAGAATGTTTTCTTTTTACTCGTCCATCTCTTTAAACCATGCATTCATTGTCGTTAGATATTCGAAAGGTTTAGCGTCACTCGCTCATTGGAAGTGTCAAGGAGTATATGCGACCGACCAGTTGAACTGCTGGTCAACGGCGCGTGACCATTGGAAGTGCGTCCTGGTTTTTTGTGCAGATGTATTTTACTATAACGCGTGTTTGTTTAACTCGTGTTTTTTTTATTTTATGCGTTATCGCAAGTGGCTGGCTATTACGCTGTCAATTTTCTCGAGACAGAATCTTCTCGAGTGGTCGTCCGGAATTATCTGATTTGGAACTCTGCCGATTTTCTCTTGTTTTGCCGGCCACTTTTATTGCGGTGCTTTTACGCCGAAGGGATATTGTTCTTCACTTGTCTGCAGGAAATAAAGGGGGGTGGGGTGTGCATTGAAGGAGCGGATAAGTCGTCGTGGCCGCAGGGACGCCGGGGGTAGATGCTCTCGGGGAGATATTGCCATCTAAAAGCAGCTCACTGACTCCATTGTGTTTTCATCAACTGCGAAAGTGATATTTATAATGGGTTGCTTGTCGTTGCTTTAAGAGGAATTTAATTGCAGATTTTATTTACGGTTCAAGAGATGGAGGGAGGCCGTGGTCGGAAAGCGGGAATATTACCTGCAGTTATGGCCGTCGGGTATTCCGTTGACAGAAGAAAAAGGTGTGGCTGATCCTCATGTGCCCTTCGGTGGAGATATGGCCACTGGAGGAAGACCTAATATGTTAGAGTACTGCGAGATAAGGGGCAATTTTCCATTGTTGAGGAAGACATTAATCATAGTCATCCTTGCATAGGTAAGAAGAGCCTTGAATAGCAGGCAAGAATATTCCGTTTGGGTGGATAACTCGAGGCATGGCGATTAGAATTTGCACGGGGAAGTAGGGTTTTGCATTTCATAGTGGATCTCTCTCTCCAGTCACGGCTTTCTCTCTCTTCTCAGACATGAAACACAATACGGTCTGCTTATTGAGAGATTAGCTTAACAACCCCTCATTTAAATTACCAGACACGGCTGTGGTAATATCCAAGTGCTATCTGTGAGTAGAAAAAGCAAGCGAATGTGTGTCTGAAAGCGAATATCCGAATAATTTTCTCGTTCTGAGCTGGGGCGTAGCCGGAGGGTGTTAACAGAGCAACCTTTGGAGCGATGCCTACCGCTAATGGCGGTGGGGGCAAGTCAAGATACCTTTTATTCTCGAAATATGACCAACTTATACAACCCTGTTGCCCAATGACCACTCTTTTCTAAGAATGAATTTATTTTTCACCGTTCACTCACGTAAAAAGGATCATCAACAAAAGGATAGAGAGTAAGGCAAATGATTACTTAAGGGATGATCAGTTTGGGTTTAGGAAAGAAAGAGGTACGCGTGATGCCATTGCAGTAATGAGATCACTAATCGAGAGGAATATACAATACAGTCAGGACGTATTTGCCTGTTTCGTAGATTTCGAAAAAGACTTTGATAGAGTGAATTGGGAAAAATTAATGCGTGTATTGCTGAGAATAGGAATGGATTGGAGGGACTGGAGACTGATCCGCAATCTGTACATGTCTCAGACTGCTTAGGTGCGAGTGGGGAACGGAGAGTCCGGATGGGCAGTGTTAGGAAGAAGGGTAAGGCACGGTTGCCGATTATCACCGATGCTGTTCAAATTTAATTTGGAGGAAATGATTAAAGAGGCATGGGAAAAACTTGAGGTTGGAATAAAATTCGGAGTGTAATTTGTAAAATTCGTTAAGTTTGCTGATGACCAAGCATTAGTTGCTCAGTCGGCCAAGGGGTTGCAAGCATTGCTGAGTGAATTGGAGGTTCAGTGCGATAAATATGGGATGAGAATCAATATTAATAAAACAAAGGTTATGCGATTTTCCAGAAAGGAAAAGGCTAAGCTAAACATTAAAATTGGAGAGGAAAAAATAGACCAGGTGGAACAGTTTACATATCTCCGGAGTGTTTTGGACCAATACGGTCAAAGTAGTAGGGACGTAAGGAGGCCAGGAGGCATTCTCAAGGAGGGAGTTGATGACGGGGACGTTGAGTATATTGGGCGTAGATTGGAGGCTTTTGAAATGTGGGTGTGGAGAAGAATGGAGAAGGTGAAATGGGCCGAAAGGAAAACAAATGAGGAAGTGCTGGAGATGGTGGGTGAGGAGAGGCGTTTGTGGAGAGAAATCCTATGGAGGCAGGAAAAATGGATGAAAGGCGCATTGAGCGGCAGTGGAATGTTGAAGAAGGTAATAGAGGGGAGAATTTTGGGCAAGCAAGGAAAGAGAAGGAACAGGATAGGGATTTTGGATGGGATGAAGGGAGGAAGGAAGTACACAGAGATGAAGAGGGACCTGATGTAGAGTAGGTTTTCTTAGGAGCCACAAAATATTTATTTGGTAGTTGTGTCCATCCGAAAGCCTACCTTAACCGGTAGATTACCTAATAATAAAACTCTCGTAATATGCAAATCCCGAACAGCCATTGGTATCCGAAAGTTCGGCGATTGCCTCACACCCTGGCCTGGTTTCAAATTAACTTTTGGCGACATGCCTAGGATTTTGGAATCTTCTTATGGTGTACCCCAATGCCCTTTATTTTAGGTTTCTCACAATTTAATTACATCATTTCGCTATGGTTATTCTCTCGATTTCCCCTCAAATGATTGGTAGGAAATCTTCATCATTGTTTCTGTCAATTTAGGAGAGCCGAAGTAATTTTGGAGTGCCAATAACAATTTTACAGAAGGAAAATGCCTCCGTCGCTTCCTGTGATTTACGGCATCCAACACGTTGGTTAAGGGCTTCAAGAGATCTCCTCCGCCTGGAATTTCACCGGGAATAAAGCCGCCTATTGTCTGTCTCGACTCTCCGGGCTCCTTCTTTCCCTTTGTACCCATCCACTCATTCATGTCGTGCGTTCGCATATCTCCAATTTCTCGACGCCCTCCTCTTTCCCCCTTCCATTCCCTCTCTGCGCGCCCCATTTCCCTTTTTCGCCCCCCCCCCAACCCTCATTTCCTAGCTACGTTTTTTCCCGGCTGGGAGGAACGGGAGCTTTAAAGAACCTTTCTCCTCATTATGGTCCCAATCTCCTCCCAGAGTCTTCACCAGCCACTCACCTAGATTCTAATCTTTCGCCGCATCCCTCCTGCACCCCCCTCCCCAACGCCCAGACGACTAATTCCCTCCCTTACTTTTTAGCCATATCTTCCGCGATCTTTACGAGATCCTCAGTTTAATGGCTCGCGCCTCGAGTCTAATTACCTCTACTCCTCTAAAAGTGCGTTCCAGTGGATTGCAGTAACTGAAGCTCATGGCCGACGTCTAGATGACACATAAGCATCGCTCTGACCGTCGGCCAATTTTCGCCCGCAATAAAGATGTTCTCGTTCGTCTAAAAAAATAATATGGGATTTACCTTTTGGCGCTGAACGACCTGGAGGACTTAAATAGTTGAGGCCTATCGTATGAAAGGTTCATTATTTATTCCTTTTTTCACATTAAAAAGAAATAATTCTCTATCTGAATCAACCCTTGCTTTGAATTAACTCTTCCTCCAGCAATTTTAGAATTTATTTTATAGTTTTTTGCAGAATATTTTTCCTTTTTTCCTTTCTCTCCCATATTCTCCCTTATTAGTTACTCTTCCCGCCTGGCGCTTGCACCCCCTGCCACGCACCATTTTGGTGGATCGCGGAGTATTTATGTCGATTTCAACATGGTTCACTCCTTCAAAATCTGGAATTTATCCAGATGACTTACCTGTGGCAACTATGGTGACCGTGCTAACTTAACAGCGCCTCTGAACTGGAGGAAGAAGGTACAACTCCAATGGGCGTGTTAATATCTACTCCAAGCGTGGAAAATAAGGTGGAGTTGCGCGGTGATTCATGGCTAACTTCAGCCCGCGCAAGGGATCGTCTAACGCATAAATGTATCCATTAACATAAATATCCCACGTAACCGATGCTAGTGGCTGATTATGGGAGTTATGGGAGAGAACTCCTCCGTCAATGTCATTCAAAAGTAGCGCCTGACTTACCCAGGAGTGGTGGTATCTTATCGAGGCTGTAGAGGACTCCTTGAAAGAAAAACTATTTCACATTCACTCGTCCTGTGGCTGTTTACCGGACGTCAATCCTCGCCAGAGACGACCCAGGGTTCAAACACATAATAGGGGCCATTCTGGGGTCTTCATGAGAGCCAATAAAGGAGCACTCATTTCCAATGCACACAAAGCGGTTTGCTGAATGTTCAGCTCAGTACAAGGAATGAACTTAAATTCACGCGCACACACATTCGCGCGCTTTCAACGATGTGAAACTTTTATGGCGGTCTCACTAATGCTAAGCGCTTCAGGTTTACCTGAAAACCGAGGCAAACTCTTTTTGAAGTTCATAGGTATATTAGAAATAATAAGAGAGGCACAAAAGTCTTAGAGCTTCAATAATATGCAGCCAGAAAATTAAAATATGGTTTCAAGAATTGTTTTTTTTAGTCTTTGACTTTGGCATTATTAAAACAGACTCAGAAGGCAGAAATGGAGACTTAGGAAAAGTTTGGACGCTAGGACTTAAATGAACGCGGGATGAGCATCATTCATTTCATCCTTTTATCTCCCTTTTCGCCTTATAATTTTTCTTTTATTTGGATAATCCACCATTGTCTTCCTTTCTCGGATCCGGTATCCTAAGGGAATTCCGTCCATTCTTTCTTATCGAATTCCTTCATAAAAACATTTATTTTTTGCATTGCGATGTATTTCAGATCTGAAACCCTTAATGTGGAGGATGCAAGGCGCTGCAATTTTTATGTTTGTCCCCATCACATAGATCCTCTACGAGAGCTATCTCCATAGGAACCGCAGTGGAAGTTTCAATAGATACTTCTTTTATTTTTTCGTGACATGTGTATGTAACATATCTAGGCTGTCATAAATCTTTTTTAGATCATGCAGAGTTAATATGTTTTGTTATTTCAAGCTCAAAGACCAAAAAAACTACGATCCGCTCGTGTAATACGGAAAAATAAAAATATCGCTCGAAGTACTTGGTTGTGTGCCGTTATACGGCGAGAAACACCGCTTACACTTCTTGTGATCCCGCGCAGTTTTATGAACTTCGGCTCTCTGACCAGAAGATTTATGGTTTCCACCTCGGGTGATAAATAATGCCGCTAAATCAAAGAGAAAGCCGCAGTGTCCGGTGGTGAAATTTTCTAAACCACGGACGTCGCTCGTTAAACGGAGATTAGGATGGGAGGAACCGTCACACCTGGGGGAACATCCCTTCTCCACCCCACCACCTCTCCCCGGTGCGACACCTCTTGAAGCCCATCTCACTCTCCGGCACTCAATTTCAACACCTCATCCAGTCACCCAGCAACCGCTCCTTTCGACTTTCCCGTTCCCAGCGGCCGAAATCGAGGAAGGATTCTGATAATCCCTTCGCCACAGAGGAGTGTCGCCGTTCGCGCGGCGTCTCGGAAAACCGCGTCCAATGAGCACGAAGAAAACGACACCTCCGAAACTTAATTTTTAGTCTCTCCTTCGCTCCCCCTCCTCTCCGGTTGCTGTGGAGTCCGTGGGGATGCCTACCCCTGTGGAGTCCCGGAAGGATGCCTGCGTGCCCAACGCAACCATTGGTCAGCCAGCCTCCGGGGGCGTCGACGTGAGATAATCCGCATCTTCCACGTGAAACCCCGAACTTGGACGCTTTCTTTGCCGTATTTTTATCTTCAAATTGGTGACTTGTGGGTTGAGGGAGGGAGAGTGTCAGACGAACGTGACCTTGCGGTGTCCGGGGTTGCTAGATGGATATTTCTTTCAGGAGAGGTCACTGGGAGAGGAATAGAATTGGGGGAAGAAGGAAGTGCCACGGAAGACAGGAATTATCCTTCGATAAAATAATAGAAAAAGCATGGAGGAGGATTGGTCAGAGAAAAGGTAGTCATTCCATATTTCTTTTTGCAAGCTAAACGATATAGTGTTCTTTAAGTATATACCTAATGGAGACTTAGAGAGTGAAAGCTCTTATGAAAGTCTACGATGAAATAGGTTTTTGTTAAAGTGATTATTGATACAATATTTCCATGTTAAAAAGACTTTATTATTTTAGGTTATTTATGGCGGTTCATAAGGAAAACGAAACCTTAATTCGATGCGATTTTTCCCCGAAGGAAAATTTTTAAGATACCATCACGAATTAGGTTTTGATCGAGCAATTTGGGTGTTTCGGCCAAAATGGTAATATTGTGCCTATTAATTGTTAACGATTGATCATTTTACAATTTTTTTGGGTATATGTCGCTGATACAATCACCTTCATCAAGAATTTGTTTTGCTTTTGTGAATGAGCAGGTTTTTAAATGTAAGTATACCGTACTTGAATGAGAAATATGTTATGAACGTTTATTATCAAAATATTACACTTCTTCCAAATGAGATGTGCCACTTTGGATTAGGTATTGTTCAATTCTTCTCTGATGGGGACCAAGAATACATTATACGGCTGGCGCCACGGTCGTTTTCATTGATGGCGGGCGTCGACTGAAATTCCATCCCGGCGACGGACGGCCGGTCAACGTCATTGACTCGGAATCAAAACTCGTGATCTCAGGCGGACCAAAATAAATGTCTTATGAAATTTAAAAATATGATATATTTTTTACTCTCTTTCGTAGAGAATCGTCTGCAGTACGAACAGTAAGAACACCATATTGAAGGAAAATTTTGAAAAAATATGGTGATGGAACAAATAAATTAAACACGTTTCGAAATAAATGAGATATGGATGGCCTTAAAGTCACTAAATTTGTACGGGAAATTATTTGCTCGAAATAATTGCAGGGAAATATGGAAGCAATACTTAGTCTTGAGGGCATTCTAATCGAGCAATCGCTTGATCACTTATAAGTAGTACGAATAGAACTGCAATTTTCGGATGTGCATTGTGAATTTCCGATCGACATGCCTTGAGATATTCCTAGGAGTATAGTTATTTATCCTAAAAATCTTCCTTCAGATTCTTCAAATCAGAGATTGATAGATCCAGCAGGGAGGTGGGCGGGGGAGCTAACCCATGGTCCCTGCCACCAGAGGACGAATCGCTCGCGAAACGGAGTTTCATGGAGAGAGAAAAAAATACGTAAAATGGGGAAGGAATGAAACTGATACTATTTTCTCTGGCTAACAGTAAATGCGATAGAGTAAAAGAGCGGCCAATTAATCATGCTAAAGATACAACTGCAAGGAGGGTGGGTGTGGAGAGCTGGATGATTGGGTGGGCATGGCATGGGAGTCACTTGAGAGCCTTGTGTCATGCGTTGAAGGAAACGTACACACATTTGAAATACAGAAAGCGGCGCCGAATGCACTAATGGGATACACATGTGATTGGAATGAGTACGGAATGGGCTGATCTTTCACGTAATAGTGACTGTAAGGTGTTCAGTTGAGAGCTTTACTGTTTTTTCTTTTATTATTTTCTGAAAAATATTAAATATTGCTTTATTCGCATCCTATAATAATACCTCATTAATATGCTTCATACCTCATCTCCCAGCAGTTTGGCTTCAAAAAAGGCTCTGGAATCTTATGTGAAAGTACTCTTTATATGCATTATTCAGTCATACAACATGTATAACGTTTTTGGGAGGAATCCGAGTTAAATTCGTGGAATGTTGACGTCAGGGAGGTCACATTCCCCGCCCCCTCCGCCTCTCGAGGAGATCACACGTTTGATTACATGGGGCGTCTTTAAATTACGCAAATTCATTTTCGTTTTTGTTACCTCCTCCCCATTAGTAGGAATCCGTAAGACATGAACTCTCATCCTCCTGCTATTTTTCATAACTATCGGCGCGATCCTTTTTATCAATGCACTTTGTCTTCAAAAAGAAGACAAGTATATCCATCTTTAAAGCAATCGTGATTCAATAAAAGTCAAAGGTAATAGCTGCCTAACTGTTTAAAGTTGACTTTCACTTCGTGGACTGTGGCGTGTCGCGCACGACTACGAATGCCTGTGACATTGTATGGACGGCATTTCGTCACACTTCTATTACTTGTTCCTTTAAAAGCCCTTAAAATGTCAGACTGTAAGAGGACGCCTCGATAGCTTAGCTGGCTAAAGCACTCTGCCTTCTACTTGACATCGAGGGATCCGAGTTACAATCCCGGTCAAGGCGAATGGTTTTTATGGCACATTCTGAAATTGTTGCATTGTGATTCACTAAGATTGCTCATCAGTTCCATTGCGCGTTTGCACTGAAAAAGTTCACTGCTTTGAAAGGATATATATTTTTAAAAATTTTATTGGTATCGGAGTATAGCAAGAAAGCGTAAAAAAAACTCTCCAACTTTTAATGAGTTATATGCTGGTTAAAAAATTCAAATTTATCTTTGGCTACTAGCACGAAGTCTTCTTTGATAATCAAGCACTGATGACCTTTTGTTCGTGAAGATGACTGCAATCGCATGATTCTTTTTGGAATCCCCGTTGATTCACATTAAGGAAACAAACGGCATTACCTCCATTTCCTCACAAAAGCCTGATGCGGTTTAATCGCAGCCACCAACTGCCGCAATCTTTGGAGACTATGTAATGATTGATTTCCTGCATTTCAGGCGTCAACTTCTTTTATTTCAAGATGTCACGGTCAACGAAATTTCATTTAATATAATATATTTCGAGATAAAATTACTTTCAGCAAGAATAATTTCCAGGAAAAATTCCTATATGATACAGTTGCAGGGGAGGTCCGCTGAATCCGCTAAGGTCATTATGTTGAATGGTCAGTCATTAACCCGATTCACTGGGCCTCCGATGTGTGGCCTATCCAGCGTGCACGGCTCCCAGCTTTTGTTTATGCAATACTGCCGAGTAATAACTGTAGCAGACGGGCGTTAAGGGAATTGTGTAGAGCGAGAAGGGAATCAGGTTCTGAATTTAGCATCATGTTCATAAAAGAATCGGAGAGAGATTCAAAAATGAAAGAGGAAGGGAGAAGCCTCCATATCATGCTGATAGCTCGCTACCAATTAGTCAGCTCAATTTTTGATTGGCGCCAACCTGCAAAATGAATCAGATTCACGTTCATCATTTTAGCTTTCCCATCTATCGTCATCATCATTGATCATCCGTTACACAGCTTCGGACAAACCACGGAAGGCAGAAAGTGTCTTGTATCGTCGATCAGCAAAATAAAACGAAAAATAAAAATAATTTCTCTCAACAAAAACATCTCATTTCTGGGTCATTAATACAATGGCCTCTGGCATGCAACCCTTACACACCTAAACAGTAGCGAGCAAGATGGACTGGTGACAAATGACAGTCGAGGCACGCGTAGATAAAGCTAGTTTCCACCGTAAACATGAAGCGAGGAAGACTGGGCCGATGGAACTTGCTTAAGTTTATGATTTAAGATCACGATTAACGCCATTTCACGTTCGTGATGGTCGTCTTCGAATGAATATGAATATTGAACTAGGGGTTGAAGTTCGCGTCTGTACAAATCGTAAACTAGCTCTAAGCCGGCGCCGGTCCCAAACGTAGCGTTTGCGGCGCCGCAGTCAACCCGTCTCTCCAACGCCCACCTTCCCCACATCGTCCATACGTGCCCCATCATGTTCAGCCCCCCTACCCACTCTATCCGGGCACTGCGGGTCCACTGCCTCCGCTAGCTCGAGTCATTCCTCTCGAGGCAACTTTCGTTACCGATGAGTCAAATGGGGAGCTCGATTAAATAAAGAGTTCGAGTTACGAAATAATTTTGAGAGCATATTTAAAAAATATAAGAGATGAAAACTACGCGGTACAAGGGCGTCTGGTCTGGCTTTCAGAAAGGAATGTAAACGCAGAAAAGACTGAGATAGAAATTAAATCTGTAAAGTTTGAAGAGTCTATGAATATATAATATATTTAAAGTTTTTTAAAGTATAAACAAAAGAATAATAAAACGTGGATTAATTTAATGGCTCCATAATGATGATCACAAACAAACATTTCCTGCCTGAGCAGCTAATGCTTGGTCATCAGCACACCTAACCGATTTTACGAATTCCCCTCCAACTCTCATTCCTACCTCCAGTTCTTCCCATGCCTCTTTAATCACTTCCTCCACATATACGTGGAACAGCACCGGTGACAATGGTCAACCCTGCCTTACACCTCTTCCTAACACTGCCCATCAGGACTCTCCCTTCCCCACTGCACCAGTCGTAAACTCGTGCACCACAGGAGACTGATCCACAAGTTGATGATCCTGAGGACAACTTAAGCTGCGTGGGATATCAAACTTATTGTTCAGCAGTCCACACATGATGTAACTTTTAACTTTTTCGGAATATGAACTAACACTGATTTCACAATGTCTCCCAGCCATTCCTTTCTCATAGATACTGCGAATAAGTCCATATAGAGTATTCTTCCCACATTTTCCTAAACATTTCAATAGTTGCACAGGAATGTTGTCCACCCTACGGATTTATTTGGTTTCATTTCCCATCATGCTTTTTTTATTTCATCGCTGAATATAACTGGACCTAAGCTATCTTCTTCTACGTCATGTTCCTTATCTAAGTCTAACCATGTTGGCCTAAGTTCTCTACGATACTGTGTTTCTATATATTCTTCCATCACTCCTGGATCTTATCTGTGTCAAATATTATCTAGCCCCACATATATTTAACTGTTAGCACATATCTTTTCTTCCTACTCCCCGACTGTAACCTAACCATGCTCTATAGGGCACCCATTTCACCCTTCTTCTGTGAACTTTCCATATCCTCGCATTGCTTTTTCCCCCATTCTTCCTTTGCTTTATTTGTGGACCTTCTCAATTTATTGTTTAACTCTTTGCACTTCATTTTGCCTAACTCTGTATTACATTCTTCCATCTTCTTCTCTCATTCATCTTCGTAATCATCTCATCCGTTATCCACGGCTTCCTTATCCTTTTCCCGTTAACGGTTCCTATAGTGTCTTTCGCGGCTTTCGAAATCACTGTCTTGATACATTCCCATTTTTCGTCGATTATACTCACCTCTTTACCGTCATCCATCATTTTCTCTACAGCCTGCTGATACTCCTTCATTGTTAATCAATTTAATGCTTCTATATTCCATTTCCTAACCCGCCGCCCCTGCCTTATCTTTTTGAAACGGACGGAACATTTCATAACAACTAAATTGTGGTCCGAGTGCGCATCCGCTCCTGGGAAACTGTGAAAATGGATCACACTATTGCTAAACCTGCGCCTAACCATAATATAATTTAACTGATACCTTTATGGGTCACCTGGCATTTTCCATGTATACCTACGTCATTTGTGGTTCGTAAACAATGTTGGTGATGATTAACCACTGTCTCTGGCAGAACTCAATTGATTTCTCCCCGCGTTCATTCCTCGTGCCTAACGCATGACCCCCCAATTCACCACCATCTCTTCCTTCACCTACCCTCGCAGTCCAATCCCCCATCACTATCAAATGTTTCCCTGAAGGAACACACGCGATTATATCCTCTAACTCATCGTATGTCCTATCGACTTCTTCCTCCTTGTGTTTGGTTGCTCGGTGGAATGTATACCTGAACAATGACCAAGTTTGTCGGTTCTGCTTTAATCTCTACGAGTAATATTCTATCAGTTGCTTGCTCTTTGTTGACTACGCTCTTCCTATCCCTTTATTCAATATTACGGCAACCGCTCGTTGGCTCTTGTCCCCGCCGCTGTATATTATACTATGATTACACAGGCCTAAAAAAAAATTTTTTTAGTGCCGGGAATCTTTGTGTTGATTTTAACTACATTTGTAGAGCTGAATTCAAATATGAAATCCGTTTTTATTTAACAGCTCTACTTTTTTAGATATGGCACATCTTACGATTAGTTGTATTAATATTTGATATATTCCGGAAAATAATTTTCAAAGTTAAATAAATCTATAAGTATGCATGGGAATGTATGGTAAAAGAAAATAGGAAAAATATACAGACTTTTTGAAACGTGCATACTTGGGATATTTTGGTGTTAAGCTTGGTGACCAAGATAAAACATGGGCACCGCATTTTGTGTGTAAAACATGTACTGAACATCTGCGGCAATGGACAACAGGACAAAGGAAAAGTCGAAAATTTGGTGTGCCAATGATGTGGAGAGAACCTGTAAACCATATTGATGACTGTTATTTTTGCATAGTAAATGTTTCGGGAATTAATCGAAAAAATCGCCACAAGTGGACATTTGATCCAGATTTGCCTTCAGCTAGACGCCCGGTACCCCATTCAGAAGAAATACCGATCCCAATATTTCAGACGTTACCAGATATATCTAAGGAAGAATCTGAGTTATTTGAAAACATTTCACATTCTATTGACGATAGTGGTAGTGACTACGAGGGGGTATCAACAATTCCTCAACTATTTAATCAAGATGAACTAAGCGATCTTGCTAGAGAACTGAACTTATCGAAGGAAGCATCCGAACTACTAGCATCAAGACTGCATGAAAAGAATTTACTGCAACCCGGTACAAAAATAAGTTTTTATCGCACAAGGGAAAAGGATATGCTACCCTTCTTTACTCAATTATACAATCTTACATTTTGTTTAGACGTTAAGCGTCTTTTGGAAAAAATGGGACTACTATCACAATATGATGCTAGTGATTGGCGTTTGTTTATTGATAGCTCCAAGCGTAGTTTAAAATATGTACTTCTTCACAATGGTAACAGGTTTGGCGCACACCAATCGCTCATTCAACTAAAATGAAAGAAGAATACGATACAATAGCATTGGTCTTACAGAAGATAAAATACCAGGAACATCGCTGGGTGATTTGTGTAGATTTAAAAATGGTGAACTTTCTTCTTGGGCAGCAAAGTGGCTACACAAAATATCCTTGTTTCTTGTGCCTCTGGGATAGCAGGGACAGACAAAACCTTTGGATTAAGAAGGAGTGGCCTAAGACAGAAAACTTGGTTGTGGGGACAGAAAACATCATTGCTGAATCTTCAGTTGAAAGAGAGAAAATCATCTTACCGCCTCTACATATTAAACTAGGCCTTATGAAGCAATTTGTAAAGGCTCTTGACAAGGATGGACCATGCTTCGGCTACTTAAGGCTAATGATGCCCCATATAAGTATTGAAAAACTTAAAGCTGGTATTTTTGAGGGGCCACAAATCAGACAACTTACAAAGGATCCTGCTGTTGTCAATGAATGAGATTGAAAATATTGGTTGGATGTCATTTGTTGAGGTCATAAAAAAATGATAATTAAGGTGGTTTCCCGTTGCCTTCCTTAAAAGTGTTTTTAATGTGACACCATCACTTAAAGGCGGCGCCACTGGGGTCAGACGCCTTTAGAGCCATCTCACTGAGGAACAGACGCTGCGTGGACTACCTTTCGTCTGGATCCTAACCTTCGACCTATATGGCGTGGGTGACCCTACCATGAGCAATTATCCTTATTGTTTTTATATTATTATATTACTCCAGCACAGCTTAAGGGGTCATCGGAATAAAGCGGATAAAATAATACTTTGTAATTCCACAGATTTATTTCACAAACACACGACCCGGGTTTCGACGTACAACGTCATCTTCAGGTGAACCTGAAGATGACGTTGTGCGTCAAAACCCGGGTCGTGTGTTTGTGAAATAAATATTTGGAATTACAAAGTATTATTTTATCCGCTTTAGAATGAACCGATTCCATAAAATAACGCCTGAAACCATCGATTATGGGTCATCGGAACGCACAAGCCCTTCCACCACGTCCAAGTTGTAGACCTTGGGAGGGTTTCTTCTAATATAAAAGTAAAATGGGAGCCATTTGAAGCGTTATTTTGATCTACGTATCAGGCAGGGACGCAATTATGAGCACCCGTACGAGGGTCTAGGCCTCACTTTATATGAAGGAAATTCTTTCTGACGTGAAATGGTGGAAATCATCTATCACGAGAAGGAAATTCGTGAATTTCACAGGGGATATTTATTTGACCGATCAAGTGGCCATCACCAGGTTCTTAACTTGGTGATGGCACAAAGTGTCCTATTCTAGATCGTTCCATTAAATATTCATTGTGGAGTTTACAAAGTTAGTTTTGATTCCCTCATTTTATAATCTTGAGATCCTAAAATGAAACATTGAAATGAGGCATAAAATACGTTATATAAGATAAATAATGCGTAACATCATTTTTGCAATTAAAATAAGTTTTGCTTTCCTCGTAATTAATATAACTTCTATGTTGTCCTTTGACATTTAATTTTGCTTTGCCCGTTAAAAATGATTCCATTTAAATTATGTGTTCATTATTGTGGGTAGTTGTGAGTTGAAAGAAATTGAAGCAATGGCATGTTAAGTGGTCGAAATTGTGCATTTGTAAAAGCATATAAAGGGTACTGTACACTGAAGAATTGAAATATTATTACATGTATTGGTAAAGTTTTATCTAACCAACACTGTTATGACTGGGAATTAATTATAATGGAAGTATGAAATCTTAGGGACAAACTAAATGAATTTATCGTCGTAACCTCATCGGGATTTGTTGCAATGAAACCACTGCTTTATTTCCTACCATCTTGTAGACATTTAAAGGAAGTGTTTAATCTTGGATTTATATCTATTCACGCCAATCAAAGAAGCAGATTCTTCTATGAATAATTTAAAAAATAAACATTCCCACAGTTTTTCTTGAAAATGATGTTCCCTAATGCCTCTACTCGGAGGAATAACTACCTAACCCGCCGCCTCTGCCTTATCTTTTTGAAACGGACGTTACATTTCATAACAATTTAATTGGGGTCAGAGTCCACATCCGCTCCCGGAAAACTGTGCGTATTTATCGCACTGTTCCTAAATATGTGCCTAACCATAATATAATCTCTAACTGATCCCTTTCTGAGTTACCTGGCATTTTCTATGTATACCTACGCCTTTTGTGGTGTATAAGGCATATGTTGGTGATGGCTAACCCCTGTCTCCTGCAGAACTCAATTGCTTTCTTCCGTAGCCACTCCTCGTGCCTAAACCGTATTTCCCACTTTATTACCGTCTCTTCCTTCACTTACCGTCGTATTCCAATCCCCCATCACTATCAAATGTTTTCTACAGGAACACTCGCGATTATTTGCTCTAACTCATCGTATATCCTACCGACTTCTTCCTCATTGTGGTTACTTGGTGGCATGAATACCTAAACAATGAATATTTTTTATAAATATACGAGTATGTGTCTTTGTGTGTGTGAATGTGTGTTTGTAGATATATAGATATGTTTCTGTTTAGTCACAAGGAAAGAGATGGAAAAGCGATATGGACACACATAAAAGACGAACACAGGAGAGGCGGGGCGGATGCTTTAATCACTTGAGCGATGGAGGAAACGTAACTTCACACTGAGATTTGCTGGCCTTATATCAACCAAGTTCTCTGATTCTTTGGTCAGGAGATGGTTTCAAGGAGCTCTTTTACCCACCAAAGTAGAAATACACGACACACAAGAGGAAGGACAGTAAATAAGGAATCGTATAACATAACTAAGGATAGGGACTGAGCGTTTCCTGGCCAGAAGAAGGAGGCGAGCCACATTGGCCAAATACACTTTCAAACTCGAAATCCCGCCATATGTCGAGCAAATATTCATTTAAAAGGAAAAAGGTATAAGGAAAAAGAATAGGAACATATATGAAGCGTGAACACTGGAGATGTGGGGAAGCCCTCGATAGTTCAAGTAAATAGAGCTTCCACCCAGCAAGTAGAAGGATCCAGTGTTCAAGTTCCGGTCAAGAAAATTTTTTTACGCTATGATTGGCCTGTTTCCGACTTCCCCACCTCCCCTGTGTTCGTCCGTCATATGTTCCTTTTTCTTTTCCCTATTGCCTTGTGATTGAACATTTGTTCACCATATGGCGGGATTTCGTCTTTCAATGTTTGTGTGTGTAAATATATATATATATATATATTATATAGATATATATATATATGTATATATATATATATATATATTCAGATGACGACGGCCGTGCCGTCGAAACGTAAATATCCAATGTAAGTGTCCTTCTTTTATGTTTCTATGTGTGTGGTGTTTTTTGTGTTAGTGTTTGTGTGTTTGTGCGTCGCCGGAGAGCGTCTTTTCCAAGTGTATATATATATATATATATATATATATATATATATATATATATATAATTAGGTAATCTACCGGTTAAGGTAGGTTTTTGGATGGACACAACTATCAAATAAACATTTTGTGACTCCCCACCTAGCAAACTAACCTATATCAGGTCCCTCTTCATCTCGGTGTACTGCTTTCCTCCCTTCATCCCGTCCAACATCCCTATTCTGTTCCTACCCTTACATCGCTTGCCCAACATTCTCCCCTCTATTACCCTCTTCAACATTCCACTACCGCTCAATGCGCCTTTCATCCATTTTTCCTGCCTCCATAGGATTTCTCTCAGCAAACCCCTCTCCTCACCCACCATTTCTAGTACTTCCTCATTTGTTTTCCTTTCGGTCCATTTCACCTTCTCCATTCTTCTCCACACCCACATTTCAAAAGCCTCCAATCTACGTCTATCCTCCTGCTTCAGCGACCACGTTTCCGCGCCGTACATACCTACGCTCCATATCAGAGTTTTTATGAGTCTTGTCTTAACATCCCTACTCAACGTCCCCGTCATCAACTCCCTCCTCCTTGAGAAAGCCTCCTTGCCTAGCGCAATTCTTCTCCTTGGGTCCCTACCACTTTGACCGTATTGGTCCAAAACACTTCCAAAATATGTAAACTGCTCTACCTGCTCTATTTTTTCCCCGCCTATTTTAATATTTAGCTTAGCCTTTTTCTTTCTAGAAAATCGCATAACCTTTGTTTTATTAACATTGATTCTCATCCCATATTTATCGCACTGAACCTCCAATTCACTCAACAATGCTTGCAACCCCTTGGCTGACTGAGCAATTAATGCTTGGTCATCAGCAAACCTAACCGATTTTACGAATTCCCCTCCGACTTTCATTCCTACCTCCAGTTCTTCCCATGCCTCTTTAATCATTTCCTCTACATATACGTTGAACAGTACCGGTGACAATGGGCAACCCTGCCTTACACCTCTTCCTAACACTGCCCATCCGGACTCTCCGTTCCCCACTCGCACCTGAGCAGTCTGAGACATGTACAGGTTGCGGATCAGTCTCCTGTCCCTCCAATCCATTCCTATTTTCTGCAATACAAGCATTAATTTTTCCCAATTAACTTTATCAAACGCTTTTTCGAAATCTACAGAACAGGCAAAAACGTCCTGATTGTATTCTATATTCCTCTCGACTAGTGATCTCATTACTGCAATGGCATCACGCGTACCTCTTCCTTTCCTGAACCCAAACTGATCATCCCCTAAGTAATCATTTGCCTTACTCTCTATCCTTTTGTTGATGATCCTGAGAATAACTTTAGCTGTGTGGGATATCAAACTTATTGTTCTGTAGTCCTCACATGACGAAGCCTTTGCCTTTTTTGCAATAGGAACTAACACCGATCTCACAAAATCTTCCGGCCAGATTCCTTCCTCATAGATACTACGAATCAGTCCATATATGGCCTTCTTCCCACCTTTCCCTAACCATTTCAACATTTCTACAGGAATATTGTCCACCCCCACAGCCTTATTTGCTTTCATCTCCTTTAATGCCCTTTCTATTTCATCGTCGAGTATGCCTGGACCTAAGTTATCTTCTTCTACGTCATGTTCCTTTTCTATGTCTAACCTTTTCGGCCTAAGTTCTTTACCATACAGTGTTTCTATATATTCCTTCCATCTCTCTTGGATTTTTCCTGGTTCAACTATTATCTTACCCCATTTATATTTAACTATTAGCACAGATCTTGCCTTTTTACTTCCCGATAATAACTTAACCTTGCTGTATAGAGCACCAATTTCACCCTTCTTCTGTAAACTTTCCATATCCTCGCATTGCGTTTTCCACCATTCTTCTTTTGCTTTATTTGTGGCCCTTCTCAATTTATTGTTTAACTCTTTGTACTTCATTTTGCATAACTCTGTGTTTACATTTTTCCATCTTCTTCTCTCATCCATCTTTGCAATCATCTCATCCGTTACCCATGGTTTCCTTATCCTTTTCCCGTTCACGGTTCCTATAGTGTCTTTAGCGGCCTTTAATATCCCTTTCTTGATACATTCCCATTTTTCTTCGATAGTACTCAGTTCTTTACCGTCATCCATCATTTTCTCTACAGCCTGCTGATACTCCTTCCTCGTTAATCCATTTACTGCTTCTAAATTCCATTTCCTAACCTGCCGCCCTTGCCTTATCTTCTTGAAACGAACATTACATTTCATAACAACTAAATTGTGGTCAGAGTCCACATCCGCTCCTATATAATATATATGTATATATATATATATATTCATTCACATAGAAATAGATATAAGAAAAGGGGAAAGGAACACACATAAAGGACGAACACAGTAGAGGTGGGGGAAGGCGGAATCGAGCAGACCACTAATGTAAAAATATTTTCCTCGACCGGGACTTGAACACCGGATCTCTCCACTTGCCGGGCGGATGCTCTAACCACCTGAGCTATGATTGAATTAATTTTCATTCGGTCCAGTTCATATATTCTCACACTCCGTCGGGCTTAGTATTGGGTGAGCTCTTCCATCACCTGCGAAACCGACCTTCGCGTATATTACTTTTAAATCGTTTATATAGTTTGTTTTAGTTTTCATATTTTGGGAAACTTCTTAATCTAGAGGTTTTGCATTCTCTTTTGAAATTAAAGTCGGTCTAATTATCAGTGTTGACATTTCAAACTTCATCTGCAAAAGAAAAATTCAAATTCTCAATGACGAGAAAATATCGTCAGCTGAAATGCTAACTACTTAATGCATTGGTACGTAATATTTTTTAGAGTAGTAATCTTGATCTTCGGACTCTGCCCAAAGAATACATTACTTACTAATGGAATGCTCAAATACTTGAATGTTAATGATGCCATGCGGGAACTTGAATACCAAGTGCCGCAAACATTATAAGCAGAATAGCTGATCTAGCTATAGCTATGTGTGAGTGTCTGCCATTCGGGGGGATTAATTCAGATTACAATAGAAATCACTCGAACCGTATGTTGCTCTTCATTATTCATTTGCAACTCCACCTAACGAGTCGAGCCTTGAGGGAGATAGCTGAATTCGTTACTAATGCCACAAAAATTATAACAATTGTGATGCAATTGGACTTAAAACCTTCTCACAGATGACTACAAAGATTTCGTATTATAACCTTTTCTTAAAGTCTTCAGTTTTGGCCAATGTATTTTTTCCTTTATATGATAAAGAATATTTTGGTATCACCTCTTTTTCATGTTGGACGACTTGGTTGCAGACATTTAATATTTCTCAAAGAAAACGATAGATCCAAAATGCAAAAGTGTAGATAGCAATCCGTAATCGTTTTTGATTGTTTTAAATTTTCTTCTTATTCATCAGTTTGTCTGCAGTATTCCTACTACTTTCAGGAGATGAAGAATTGTGATTTTTTCACCTCCCAAACGCATCACTCCCACGCTTATTCAGAGGGAAATAAACATCTTGCCTGCATCATTATTGAACAATGTCACAGCGCCGCGTCACAAGGAAATCTCAGTGTATAGAAATCCTTAAACACTCGCTAATCCTGTTCCGCGAGTTGAAAGGATATCTTGAAGCTCTTTTTGAGGAGTTGGCATGCTTGAAAATGTAGTCGCAGGTTCTTGTCGTGGGCGAGGTCATATCCCTTCTGTGGGGAGTGATATCCGCGAGGTGGTCAGTGTTTTCAAACATTCGTCATTCTTTCGCCCTCGGCGGGACCGTGGTAATCCACGGTTGCCGCACAGGGTGCTGGCTCATCGCTTGCGAGGGCTCATTAATCATCTCGCGCACAAGCCCCTCTTAAAGGGGCGGACTAAACCAGGACAGTCATAACAAAGAGGGAGCAACTCGCTTTCATCAACTGCGGGTCCCCAGACGACGGCCACCGCAGCTCCTTCTACTTTTTCAGTCCATTCGGCGAATTAAGCCCCCGGGATGCTACTCGCCACGGAGCGTACGATGGCTTCTCATTTTCCTCCGTGGACGGGAGTTAATGGAAACTTCCAGACTGTCACTCGAGCATGGGAAACTGTTAAGCGGGAGTGATTTTGGAAATTTTAAGTCTCTGTATTTGGTAATTATTATTATTAAAACTCAAATGTGCAGATAGACAATGTCAGGTGGCACACAAGTCCCAAGCATTACAATCAAACTTGCCTTGGAGAAAAAATCGCGTGAGATATCATGACACGAATCATTATCACAAAAGATAATAATTAAAATCAGCCAGTTAAAAGAAATATACTTGAAGGAAACTTCTAAACACCAATCTCTAACACAATTAAGAAAATCCTCATCACATTAACATCAGTTTTTCAAATTAACAAGAAAAAAAATAAAAATTAAGCTGTTGCATACAATTATACACATCAAATCAATCAAATTATTGCATTAATTGTTTGCAACTTTTCTTAAAAGTATTCACTCTGTTAGGAAAGAGCTCGAATAGTTTTGCATGCAGGATGCAGACTCCAATCAACAATTACTTTGTAAACAACAAAATGCCGGGACCGTAAACTTGATTTATAGTATTATCAAGTTTACGGTCCCGGCATTTTTTGTTTACATTGATTCGCGACCGTAGCTACGTTCCTTGTACATTTAAACAATTACTTTATTAAGAAAAGAAACTTTTTTTAATCGTTCTTTTTGCCTGGAATTTAACCTTGAATTTGTGACAATTACTCCCTATAAAATTTGGTTTTCCCGCCTCTTTCCTTAGTTCTGCTTTCCAAGCTTTCTCTCCCTTCAGAATGTGGAATATTCCACATAGTCTGATTATTCTGCTTTGTAAAGGTTCCCAGGCTAGCGTTTTTACATTTCAGTCACACTCTCCATAGTCCGGTGCTTCTCCATTAAATATCTGGCAGCCTTTCTTCGAATCTTCTACAGTTTTGTAATATACTCTTTTTCGTGCGGGTCCCATACAAGTAAGGAGTACTCTGAAACTGGTCTTACCAATGTCTTGTACGCCTTTTCCTTAGTTGCTCTAATGCTCCGTTTCAGCAGTAATGAATCTTATCATCCCCTGGCGAAAGGATATCATGTTCTTATTTCTTAGAAATAGTGTTCTTTCAACAGCGGCATGCCCTTGAATGACTGGTGTCTTTTTCTCTCATCACTCCTGTGGTAACTCAATGTTGTTTCACACTTTAGAAAAACCAATCGAAACGGAGTTATTCGCTTCATTGGAGTGTACAATAGAAGGTTTTTTGATTACATAGAAATTACGTCGATAGATTTCACAAACTATTAGCCTTCTCTTCAAATTATTTTACGTTCAGCGACAAAACTTTAGTCTCTGTATGTCTCGAATTCAGGTCTTTCTGGTGCGTTAATCAAACATAAATGAACGTTGATGCAGTCGCATTGTAAGGTTATGAACTTTTTTCAAATAGTCCTTACTCAATCGTTTGATCGGCTTACTCAAATGTCATTCCAATTGTATTATCTTATAAATATCATCACACTATTTGCAATAATAAACCTTTCGTCGAATATTTTAGAGGAGTAAATTTTGATAAGTAACAACCTAACAGAGATACCAATTTTATGAGGATTCATGTCTTCGCCATTGTCCAAATTTTCTTTCCGATCAAATGTAGTTTTCTCCAAGTGACAAAATGAATTTAATGTCCCACCTTTCGAAATGCATTTACATGTCATTCGGCGTCTATGATGTAGACGCGAGGGTTCATTTGATGCACCGAACGCCGCATGCTCATGCAATATTTATATAGGTGAATATAGATTCCGCCGACTGCCGAATGATTTACCGAGAGTGGGGAAAGAGATTGCCGTCCTTAATCGTTCGTTCGTGATAAAAACGAGGTGTTATGCAAATGTCCTCGAACTTCCACTGCTGTGAAATCTGTTAATCCGGAGCGGAACTGCTCGCCTTGTGCGGGATGACGCAGACATGCGCCACAAAAGACTTTGATCTCCAGTTCGTTTCCCGCGGAAAAGTAAAGGTTAGCTTGCATTGATAGTTTCGGGGCACTCGAGAGTGTACGTCTATTAATCAATCGGATGTTGAGATTAGGAACGCTTTTGTTGCGTTGTAATTGATACGCCGGTGCTTTTGCAGTTGCAGAATTAGTTATTAAAATAGGATTTAAACTTTACGTGGGTAATAGTAACAGCTCAGTAGTAAATTGTGTTATTTCACTAAAATTCTATTTGCACAGGGAAAGTATAACCTTCTTGAATTGGCCCATCACGCAATTATATTGAAATATTATTTTACACACATGGACCGGGAAATTGCTACTAAATTAGTAATTTGTTTGCATTTCTTTGTGGTCCTTTCTCCTACTCCAAGGATGAGTATATGTTGTTCGTTTGGCAGATCATCTCGTCCGCTCAGTATTCGTTCATGGTATCAGGGCAGATCATTAAAGCTCATTGAGCATTCATTTGACTTAGGAGGCATTTTTTGTGCAGTTTCTTCAACTATGCTTAGAATTAGGATGGACAGTGTTTTTAGTATTTTCACTTAAATTCCTCGACACCTATCAGCTTCTTTTTCCTCTATGGCTGAGTATATTTCCTTTATCCCATAACAGCCATATTTTAAGCCAGTACAAGTTAACGGTCCCCCATCCCGAGCTCCCCTGCTCTGAAGGATGGCGTGCGTTATTTTTAGCGGTCTCCACGAAACACCCAGCGAGGCAACCGCCTGCATTATTATTAGGTGCTTTTGGTGTAAAAAATAAGCCATTTTCTTCAACGGGATATCAATGTTCACTCCACGCAGTCTACCAAATGTAAGGTGGGCGATAGAAATGAGAGCTATTCTCTCCATTAGCAGGACTTTGAAAGAAACCTGAGAAAAATCAAAATAGGTAACCCCAGGGGGAAAAATGGAAGATATGTTGAGAAAGATGCTTTCCAGTTCCATTTAAATATGCATTGATAATTTAATATAAAATGCGAGTAAACTTTGAATCTGATACACCTAAATGTGTCTCTAGAGTACCTACAAGTGGCCGCAAGGGCGTGTGGCACATGAAATATAAGATTATTATTCGGAAATCAACCTGTTAAGGTAGGTTTTTGGATGGACATAACTATCAAATAAACATTTTGTACCTCCAAACAAAACCCAATCGAGCAACCTAATCTACATCAGGACCCTATTCATCTCTGTGTACTTCCTTTCCTCATCCCGTCCAAATTACCTATCCTGTTCCTGACCTTTCCTCTTTTGCCTAACATTCTCCCCTGTATTATTGTCTTCAACATCCCACTGCCGCTCAATACACCTTTCATCCATTTTCCCTACCTCCATAGGATTTCTCTCAACAAACCATTCTCCTCACCCACCATCCCCAGTACTTCCTCATTTGTTTTCCTTCCGGTCCATTTCACCTTCTTCATTCTGCTCCGCACCCACATTTCAAAAGCCGCCAATCTATGCCTATCCTTCTGCTTCAACGACCACGTTTCCGCGTAGTACACGTGACGCTCCATATCAGAGTTTTCACGAGTCTTGTGTAAACATCCCTACTCAACGTCCCCGTCATCAACTCCCTCCTCCTTGAGAACGCCTCCTGGTCTAGCGCAATTCTTCTCCTTACGTCCCTACCACTTTGACCGTATTGGTCCAAAACACTCCAGATATATGTAAACTGCTCTACCTGCTCCATATTTTCCCCGCCTATTCTAATATTTACCGCAGCCTTTTTCTTTCTGGAAAATCGCATAACCTTTGTTTTAATAATATTGATTCTCATCCTATATCTATCGCACTGAACCTCCAATTCACTCAGCAATGCTTACAACCCCTTGGCCGACTGAGCAACTAATCCTATATCATCAGCAAACATAACGGATTTTACAAAATCCAATCCGACTTTTATTCCAACCTCAAGTTTGTCCCATAATTCTTTCATCAATTCCTCCAAATTAAGGTTGAACAGCATCGGTGATAATGGCACCCCTGGCAAATACGTCCTGACTGTATTCTGTATTCCTCTCGATTAGTGATCTCATTACTGTAATGGCATCACGCGTACCTCTTCCTTTCCTAAACCCAAAGTGATCATCTCCTAAGTAATCATTTGCCTTACTCTCTATCCTTTTGTTGATGATCCTGAGAATAACTTTAGCTGCGTGTGATATTAAGCTTATTGTTCTTTAATCCTCACATGATGTAGCCTTGACCTTTTTGGGAATAGGAACTAACACTGATCTCACAATCTTCCGGTCATTCCTCCCTCATAGATGCTGCGAATCAGTCCATATAGAGTGTACTTTCCACATTTTACTAAACATTTCAAAAGTACCATAGGAATGTTGTCCACCCCCACGGCCTTATTTGCTTTCATCTCCTTTAATGCCTTTTCTATTTCATCGTCGAGTATGCCTGGACCTAAGCTATCTTCTTCTACGTCATGTTCCTTTTCAATGTCTAACTTTGTCGGCCTATGTTTTCTGCCATACAGTGTTTCTATATATTCCTTCAATCTCTCTTGGATTTTTCCTGGTTCAACTACTATCTTACCCCACTTATCTTTAACTGTTAGTACAGATCATGCCTTCTTACTTCCCGATAATAATTTAACATTGCTGTATAGAGCACCAATTTCAACCTTGCATTGCGTTTTCCGCCATTCTTCATTTGCTTTGTTTGTGGCTCTTCTCAATTTATTGTTTAACTCTTTGTACTTCGTTTTGCCTAACTCTATGCTTACATTCTTCCATTTTCTTCTCTCACCCATCTTTGCAATCATCTCATCCGTTACGCATGGTTTTCTCATCCTTTTCTCGTTGACGGGTCCAAGAGTGTCTTCTGCGGCTTTCGATATAACTTTCATGATAGATTCCCATTTTTATTTGATAGTACTCAGCTATTTGCCGTCATCCATCATTTTCTCTACAGCCTGCTAATACTCCTTCCTCATTAATCCATTTATTGCTTCTACATTCCATTTCCTAACCCGCCGCCCCTGCCTTATCTTTTTGAAACGGACGGAACATTTCATAACAACTAAATTGTGGTCCGAGTGCGCATCTGCTCCTGGGAAACTGTGCAAATGGATCACACTATTGCTAAACCTCTGCCTAACCATAATATAATTTAACTGATACCTTTATGGGTCACCTGGCATTTTCCATGTATACCTATGCCTTTTGTGGTGACTAACCCCTGTCTCCTGCATTATTCAATTGCTTTCTCCCCGCGTTCATTCCTCGTCCTAACCCATAGTCCCCCTCCTCAGCACCATCTCTTCCTTCGCCTACCGTTGCATTCCAATCCCCCATTACTATCAAATATTTCCCTGCAGGAACATTCGCGATTATATCCTCTAACTCATCGTATGTCCTATCGACTTCTTCCTCCTTGTTTGGTTTCTCAGTGGCATGTACACCTGAAAAATGACCAAGTTTGTTGGTTCTGCTTTAATCTCTACGAGTAATATTCTATCAGTTGCTTGCTCTTTGTTGACTGCGCTCTTCCTACCTCTTTATTTAATATTACGGCAACCCCTCGTTGGCTCTCGTCCCCGCCGCTGTATATTTTTCTATAATTATCACTCCAGTAATCCCCGCAGTCTTTCCATCTCACCTCGCATGGACCTAAAATATCTATATTACCTCTTACCATCTCTCGCTTAATATTCTCTAATTTTCATGTCCTCAATATTGTCCTGACATTACATGTTTCTATTCTAACTATTTTTATCTTCTTCAGCGTCTTCTGTTCTGCTGCTGTTATTTCTCCCCCGCAAGGGTTTCGTGGGATGACGACTGCGGATGCCTTGCCTTCCACGCTGCTGGGCACGGCACATGGCCCCTTCTGGCCGAGTCACGCAGTGCCAGGGCTCAATGAAAAATATGATGGCATATTAATAATTGAACTTGATTCTAAATTTGAGCTCATAACAATTGGCGTTCCACAATTTTTCTGATTAGAGAAAAATATTGATTTAATCTACAGAGCGTGATTATAAATGCCACAATGATGTCTGCATGGAGAATATTCATATTGAAAACGAGAGTTAGGATATGATTTTTAACTAAAAAATTTGGTCCAATTCGTATGTATTATTCACGTTTGAATTTATGAGCTTATTTCAAAATAGTTTGAACCATTATAAGTAATCCCTGGTTTATTGTATCGTAATTAAAAAAATTTATTAATTTTTTAAAATATTACTTATATATTTTCTTTTTCGCGTTCAAAGTATACCCCAAAGGTTTTTGTGTTCGAATGTTTGTGGATTCGAAAACTAATTTTCTATGATGTAAGCGTTTCATGACTTACCTGTGAAATTCTATTTGGTTTCTTTAAAATGTTCTTATTTTCAATTTCTGTGGCACTTAAACATAGTTATTCTTCCTTAATTTTAAACTGAGATCGAATAACTATTTATAATAATCTATTTTCAAATAATGACATTATATAATAATAAGTACAGGTTTTACGATACATTTTATGGCCTTCGTTAACTGAATTTTATTAAAGTTTTCTTTCGAAATAAAAGAGATAATATTCCGCTGTGTATAAAAATTATGGCATTTCAAATCAGTTGTTTGGAATAAGTACCTGAAAAGGGAATAAATGAAAAAAATGACAGAAAAATAAATAGAAGAATGTATTAGATTGAGAAAGAGTGAAACTATCAATAAGGTCTTAAAACAGATGCATATGGCCGAAGGAAAAATTAGCGAAATATAAAATCAAGTAATATACTAAGTGAACGTACATGCGAATGTGAATAGAAACCAAATCAGAATCGATACTTGATACCGTACGTAAATGTTTAGGAAAATTATTTTAAAATCGTATGATTTTCAATTATTTTAATCATGTACAATAATAAGAGAAGTACTGAATATATAGGGTTTGTTTCGACGACTCAATGTAGATGGTCGTCTGTATGAAAACAGCCACCAGTGGGATTGAAAAGACCACTCTACTATTGAGTAACAACTTCGTCTTCGTTAGGGATGCGATACGAACTCAGGGATGTGACTTGTGTGACTTGTGATGTGAATGTACTTTAGGACACAAAAATTGTAGTGGCCAGCTTCACTGAGTGCCAAGGCAAAAGAAGTAGGATGTAGGGGACCCTCCTCGTTTTCATTCTCCAACGCATTTTCCTTCGGGGATTCAAACTGAGCGAGAGAACATCCACCGCATGAGAGCGAATTCACGTTTTAAAAACTCAACGCCTGTTCCCATATTTAATGAGTGACTCCCTCTCCGTGACAGCGGTATACTTTCTGAAGACGCACTAAAGGAGTGGTATTTTCAATATTCAATGGCGAAGTCACGAAAAACGCGTAACATTGATAAATTTCATGGCGTCACGAAGGTCAATCCGATTTGAAGAGCGAGAGGCGGAGGGATGCTTGCGAAGCTCCTTGGAGAAGGAAGAGGGGAAGGGGCCTCGCCGGCCAACGGCTCCTCCGAGATGCTTTCAAGTCAAAATATTATCTTGACCCCCCGACGGTTCGAAAAAGCGCCCTCTCCAAGCGAGGAGAGCTGAAGCACTCTCCCACTTCGAAGGAACTCACCTGAAGAGGTAAAAAAGATGGGAACGACGAGGGATTTGCGCGCATACACGCTCTCGGCTTTGAATCACCTTCCTTTTCCACTTGGCCCAGCCTCCCCCTCTCGCCCTCCGTGCCAGGGAAGAAAGTGGCGACGGTGAGAGGTAAGTACCCTCCAAGTGGCCATGGCTGGTGGGGGATTGAGAGACGCTGTGCTCCCTCTCGAGGGTCCGGCCGCCCCTGAGACCCCGTCTTCTCGAGTGGCAGGAAAGGAAAGAGTGAGCTCTCTCTTCCTGACACCCTCCCCCAACCTGTGCTTCCTTATAAATACTGCCATCCTCATTTCGTTCCATTCCACCGGAAAGGCTTAAAAGGAATTTGTTTCACGGGGAAACCATTCTATTCTTTATTACAGCGCATACCTTTCTACCGATTTTCCTCTTTCCGAGGAAATTAAAATAAAGAAATTTAGGGAAGTTGCTCTCTATCGCGTTATTACATCCGTTTGGATGCTTTGTTCCTTTTAACCATTCCAAGAATGGTCCTAGAGCATTGATTGCCACTCAATCCTTTGAGATAAATAAGCTTAAGAAACATCCGGAATGAAATTGAAGAGTGAAGTTATATAAATTGTATCCTCTATTATTAAATTACATTTTCAAGGGACTTGGGTTTGGCTAATGCTTTTCAAGTGAATTTAAGTAATATTTTAAATTCGGATACCAAATTTTCGTTACGTTTTCGAACAAACGGTAATTACCTACCCACACTGTGCTTATGAATAATATGCGTGTGGTTTTTTTTAAACTTCTACTTTCATTGAAGTTTCTCGGAGTTAGTTCCCTTGCTGAAGGGGTGAATGGAAGACTTTCATTATTTTGTGGTTTATAGGGTCGTGGGTGAGAATCATTGGGTAGCCATTAATCAAAGAAGTTACCGTGTAATAACCTAAAGGGTGTTGCAGCATGGGCTAGAAGCCACAAGTTTCGTCGATTCTTTGGATAGCGAATGAAACTTCGATTACGTTAAATTTCGTCTCCGCACGATTCAAAGCAAAGTGTTTTACTTTATTCCCCAAAGAATAGGATCTAGTTTTGAGACGCCTTAGATGTTATTCCATTTAAAGTGCAACTACACCAATTAGGGTGTCATAAGTAGAGCTACCTTTCTTGGGAGCGTTGTTAAAATTTAATCAATGGCCTTCATTCAACAAACGTTCCATTTTTGCATTACTGGTTCTTCAACCGCCTTCAAGTTATCAAACTTGATTGATTTTTAATCTCCCTTTAGCATTTATGCTTTCTGCCTTATATTTAAATTATGAAATAATTGCATGCAATAAGACGTAAGATGAAGTGCAGGAAGTAGTGAGTTAAGCAGTTATCTTCTCACAAACTTGATTCATTCAGTTCCATCGGCCCGTATTATTTTACGATTTCTCCTCCCTTGCCACAAATATATAACCTCAAAGTTTCTGTAATCAGGAAAGTATACGATGGAAATTTTCCAGTGATCGAAGTTTCAAAATCGTAATTTTCAGAAAGAAGAATGTATAAAAATCAATGCTGATGCCGTAATTGAGATCCAATTGTAAGGACTCAGTGTTATTGATTGGCAGTAATCAATTGAAAAAAATGAAACATTTCTCATTGTTTGATAGCACTCATTTTATTGACTTTTTTTTGATTGAGTTAATTTTTACGATTTTGGAATATTTTTTGACACAGGCATGTACGTGTATGATGCAAAACATACTTCTCTGTTATCCGTGTCAACATCGACTCTCTTGCATGGATAGAATATCTAACAACGCTTACCCTATTCTGCGATAGAATTGACTAGAAAAAAAAACATCTTTTAGAAAAGTAAAAATATCTCGTCCGTGTTCAGCTCCAAATTAATTGAATGTGCATCAGGCTCTCAATCAATCCATTATTCACCCCACACGTTTCATGCTTTTCCCCTTTGCCTTTCGCATTCCAATTCATGCTTTGTCTCATGCACTAGTAAATTCAAGGAGCGAAGTGGATAGTTCACTGCCACGGATAGTTAAATCCTCGCGTTTATTTTTTTGGGGCTAAAGGATTTGCTCTGTTGATCCAGCATTCGATTTCAGTCATCATTTCTATGGTTTGAACTGTCATGTATCTTCTAGTGGATTACAGTAACCCTTGCAGACTTAGTAATTCTCTCTACCTATCTTTAGACTTTACCTACTTTCTTCGCCCTACTAGTACTTCCTTTCTACCTACTATCTCTCTGTTTTTAATTGATTCAGTTTGTAGTTTGTTTAATAATAATAACGTGTTGATATACAGGGTTTCTCCGGAAAATAAGTGTACTGAGCTCAGGAAAAAAACATTTATTACACTTTTACATATCCTAAGCTAATATTCCTCAAAATAAGACCCTTGTGAGTCGATACACTTGTTCCAGCGGCGTTCCCATTCCTGGAACGCTCCCGCGAAGGCATCATCGGGAACCTCTCGAAGACACGTCGTCACGGCCTCTTTGACGGCGTCCAAAGTCCCGTATCGCGTTCCTTTCAAACTCCTCTTTATCTTCGGGAACAGAAAGTAGTCCGGTGGTGCCAAGTCCGGGCTGTAGGGCGGGTGCGGCAGCGTTGCCACGCCGTGCTTGGCCAAGAAGTCCGACACGACAAGCGCGGTGTGAGACGCGCGGTGCGCGTGATTCAGCCACCAGATGTTTTTGATCGCTGGGCGGACGCGGGCGACTCGTTTTCGAAGCCTGTCGAGCACTTGGACGTAAAATGCAGCATTTACAGTTTGTCGTTCAGGTACAAATTCGTAGTGGACGACTCCCCTTTTGACAAAAAAGACAATTAGCTTAATACACTTAGCATATTAGCTTAAGATATGTAAAAGTGTAATACATTTTTTTCCTGAGCTCAGTACACTTATTTTCCGGACGAACCCTGTACTTATGATTCAATCATATATTCGTGGAATATGACGTTTTTGGCTAAATGTACTTGATATTGTCATATGCCTTATTCCGTAATATCTGCAACGAATCAACATGTAAATATTTGCCTATAATAATATAATATTTGGATACTTGTATTTACTTCTCGGCTTGCGTAAAAGAAAAATACAAACACCACAAAACTTTAAGCTAAAGTAATTTGGCGTGGAGATTTGCGCAACGATTAGAGACCAATAATCAACTATCATTGGTCAATCGATAGTCGAATGAAAATCATTGATTAATCGTTTGCTTTACTCGGTACTAGCCTCCATAATATGTTCGTATTGACAGGGATATCGTGATAGAGAGGGAAGAGGCTAACCCTAACGCTGCATTCCAAGATGAAATTATCGCTTACCTCCGCATTTGCAACCATCCCGAATCCCTCAACAAATACCTTAACTTAACTTTCCCCATTCCCTCCTCCAACGAGGATACCCAGATTCTCTCCTTCACAAAAAAATCCTTAAACAATCCTACACCCCCAATCCTCTCTCAACCACAGACTCCCACCCTCTCTCAATATGCACCACCTACTTCCCTGGCATCCAGTCCCTTAAATTCATCCTCAAAGACCTGTACCCCATCCTCAAAAATCACAACGTTTTGTCCAACTTTCTTCCTAAATGCCCTTCTGTTACCTTCAAACGGCCCGCCAACCTATCAGATCTCCTCAAATCCACCAAGCCTCTTTCCAAATCCCCTCCCACCCCCAAAATCACACCCACTCCGTGCTTGCGAGCAAGATGCAAAATTTGCCATATTTTCACCGCTCCACCCCTCTCCATCCCAAAATTTAACTCTCTTCCGCCCTTCCCCCACTCCTCATGCACATCTCATAATGTAATCTCTCTTCTGACTTGCAAATTCTGCCCGGCATTTTATATAGGCCAGTGCTCTACGCCCCTCAACCTCAGGGTGAACAATCATCGCGCCTCATGTAATCCCTCTTCCCCGTCCGCCGGTCTTCCCATCCCAAAACATGCCTCCCACCACAACACCCCCTTCAACCACTGTTACAATGTTTCCGTTCTAGCATCCCTTCCCCCATCCGATAACCCTATTAAATTAAAAACAATGGAATTGGCATTTATATGGCTGTGTAAAGCCTATCAACATCCGGGTCTCAATGTTGTTCACTAAATGGGTGGGGGGGGCTGGGGTGCTTGGGAGTGGATTTGTTTCTTGTGAGATGGTGGGACAATTTATTCATCCGCATGCATTTTGTCATCCTTGTCCTGGGTTTTGACTTGTCCATCCCTTATGATGACTTTGTGAAATGATGCCTTGTTCATGGGTGTTGTGGTATCTGTGGATGAATTTTTAGTTTTTTGTATCGCTTGTTACTATTTCCGCATCCTGCTTATTCCATCTCCGCTCCCCTCTGACCTCCCTTTCCCCCTCCATAACCTCCTCTTTCACCCCTCCACCACCACCTGTTCTCCGCTCCGCTTTCTCCCACTCACTAAACCCCTCCTTCACCCCTCCTTCACCCATCCCCTTACCTGTTTTTCCCCGCTCCCTCGTCCCCTCCTCTCTCTGCACCACGCACCCTTATACCTCAGTTATATCTTATCTTCTGAAGAAGACAGAGTTCGAGTCCGTCGAAATTATCAAGATATTATTGTGAGTGTTATTTTTATGTGTTCTCGTGCTGTGTGTTGCTTTCTAAGTTTTTTATTCAACACTTCCGTGTTACTTCGAAGAAATATCACACACACACACACACATATATATATATATAGGTTATATATATATATATATATATATATATATAACCTCTCAGTCTGACCTGAAGAAGGCCTCGGAGTAGGCCGAAAGCTTAAATCATCTACAGTGTTAGTGTCCTTTTACGTGTTATCTATTTTATTCTGTGTTCTATTGTACGGTCCAAAAGTTATATTGCTCTCGTGAGTAATTCTGCATCATAGATATATATATATATATATATATATATATATATGTATATATATATATATTATTAGGTAATCTACCGGTTAAGGTAGGTTTTTGGATGGACACAACTATCAAATAAACATTTTGTGACTCCCCACCTAGCAAACTAATCTAAATCAGGTCCCTCTTCATCTCGGTGTACTTCTTTCCTCCCTTCATCCCGTTCAACATCCCTATTCTGTTCCTACCCTTACCTCGCTTGCCCAACATTCTCCCCTCTAATACCCTCTTCATCATTCCACTACCGCTCAATACGCCTTTCATCCATTTTTCCTGCCTCCATAGGATTTCTCTCAAACAACCCCTCTCCTCACCCACCATTTCTAGTACTTCCTCATTTGTTTTCCTTTCGGTCCATTTCACCTTCTCCATTCTTCTCCACACCCACATTTCAAAAGCCTCCAATCTACGTCTATCCTCCTGCTTCAGCGACCACGTTTCCGCGCCGTACATACCTACGCTCCATATCAGAGTTTTTATGAGTCTTGTCTTAACATCCCTACTCAACGTCCCCGTCATCAACTCCCTCCTCCTTGAGAAAGCCTCCTTGCCTAGCGCAATTCTTCTCCTTACGTCCCTACCACTTTGACCGTATTGGTCCAAAACACTTCCAAAACATGTAAACTGCTCTACCTGCTCTATTTTTTCCCCGCCTATTTTGATATTTAGCTTAGCCTTTTTCTTTCTAGAAAATCGCATAACCTTTGTTTTATTAATATTGATTCTCATCCCTTATGTATCGCACTGAACCTCCAATTCACTCAACATTGCTTGCAACCCCTTGGCTGACTGAGCAACTAATGCTTGGTCATCAGCAAACCTAACCGATTTTTACGAATTCCCCTCCGACTTTCATTCCTACCTCAAGTTCTTCCCATGGCTCTTTAATCATTTCCTCTACATATACGTTTAACAGTACCGGTGACAATGGGCAACCCTGCCTTACACCTCTTCCTAACACTGCCCATCCGGACTCTCCGTTCCCCACTCGCACCTGAGCAGTCTGAGACATGTACAGGTTGCGGTTCAGTCTCCTGTCCCTCCAATCCATTCCTATTTTCTGCAATACACGGATTAATTTTTCCCAATTCACTCTATCAAACGCTTTTTCGAAATCTACAGAACAGGCAAAAACGTCCTGATAGTATTCTATATTCCTTTCGACTAGTGATCTCATTACTGCAATGGCATCTACATCTACATAATACCCCGCAATCCGCCGCAAGGGCGTGTGGCGGGGGGTGTTAGGCCACCACCCAAAAAAAGGAAAAAAGGAAAAAAGAAACACCGCATTCAAAACCAACACACACATGCAAACCCCAATCCACAACAGTGCACACATTCATTGCAACACCCCATCATTCGACGCGCATGCAACCACACATCTACCTATCCTCACTCCAAAAGCATGCAAGTACATACGCTTATCTACAACAAATAATTCCACCCCAGGATGCAGCAAGAAACCCATCACGAACGCGCCAGCCAGTTTAAAGCAAGTAGCCAGGCGAAACACCACCACCACAAGAGCGTTCCACACAAAACTCTCTCCCACCCAAGGTGAGCAATCCGGCCCAACGTTCGTAAAGACGCTCGGGCATGCGGGAAGGGTTCTGACACAACACACAGGAGGCTAGTGAAAGTGCATGCAATTGAGTTCAACTAATTGTTACCTAGACGCGGAGGGTGGCAAGTGGCATTTTTGTTATCTCCTAGTGTAACCCTAGAGTTGTTATCCCGTATTGTCCGTGGGAAGAAGGAGTCCTTGAGTCTGCTAGTCCTGGCATCTATTTCCCGAATTTTGTACACATGATCCAAGCGACCTATATATGTTGGAGAGCGAATAATTTTCGAGACCTCGGTGCTGAAACATGCGGATCCGAATTTATTTAGTAAGTTTAACCTAGCATTGAGTCGTCTTTCTTCCAATGATTCCCATCCCAACTCCATAAGCATTTAAGTGACGCTTTTCGTTTTATCGTAACAGTTTTTCACGAAACGAGCTGCCCGACGTTCGATTTCCCGAATGAGGCCTTTTTCACACGGATCCCATACGCTACATGCGTATTCTAATGTCACATCACGCGTACCTCTTCCTTTCCTGAACCCAAACTGATTATCCCCTAAGTAATCTTTTGCCTTACTCTCTATCCTTTTGTTGATGATCCTGAGAATAACTTTAGCTGCGTGGGATATCAAACTTTTTGTTCTGTAATCCTCACATGACGAAGCCTTTGCCTTTTTTGGAATAGGAACTAACACCGATCTCACAAAATCTTCCGGCCAGATTCCTTCCTCATAGATACTACGAATCAGTCCATATATGGCCTTCTTCCCACCTTTCCCTAACCATTTCAACATTTCTACAGGAATATTGTCCACCCCCACAGCCTTATTTTCTTTCATCTCCTTTAATGCCCTTTCTATTTCATCGTCGAGTATGCTTTGACCTATGCTATCTTCTTCTACGTCATGTTCCTTTTCTATGTCTAACCTTGTCGGCCTAAGTTCTTTACGATACAGTGTTTCTATATATTCCTTCCATCTCTCTTAGATTTTTTCTGGTTCAACTAGTATCTTACCCCATTTATCTTTAACTGTTAGCACAGATCTTGCCTTCTTACTTCCCGATAATAACTTAACCTTGCTGTATAGAGCACCAATTTCACCCTTTTTCTGTAAACTTTCCATATCCTCGCATTGCGTTTTCCACCATTCTTCTTTTGCTTTATTTGTGGCCCTTCTCAATTTATTGTTTAACTCTTTGTACTTCATTTTGCCTATCTCTGTGTTTACATTTTTCCATTTTCTTCTCTCATCCATCTTTGCAGTCATCTCATCCGTTACCCATGGTTTCCTTATCCTTTTCCCGTTAATGGTTCCTATAGTGTCTTTAGCGGCTTCCAATATCTCTTTCTTGATACATTCCCATTTTTCTTCGATAGTACTCAGTTCTTTACCGTCATCCATCATTTTCTCTACAGCCTGCTGATACTCCTTCCTCGTTAATCCATTTACTGCTTCTAAATTCCATTTCCTAACCCGCCGCCCTTGCCTTATCTTCTTGAAACGAACATTACATTTCATAACAACTAAATTGTGGTCAGAGTCTGCATCTGCTCCTGGGAAACGCTGCGAATTTATAACACTGTTCCTAAACCTGTGCCTATCCATAATATAATCTAACTGATACCTTTCTGAGTCACCTGGCATTTTCCATGTATACCTTCGCCTTTTGTGGTGTCTAAACCATGTGTTAGTGATGACTAACCCCTGTCTCCTGCAGAATTCAACTGCTTTCTCCCCGCGTTCATTCCTCGTACCTAACCCATAGTCCCCCACCTCACCACCATCTCTTCCTTCGCCTACCATCCCATCCCAATCCCCCATCACTATCAAATGTTTCCCTGCAGGAACACTCGTGGTGATATCCTCTAACTCATCATACATCCTATCGACTACTTTCTCCTTGTGGTTACTTGTTGGCACATATACCTGAACAATGACCAAGTTCGTCGGCTCTGCTTTAATCTCTACAAGTAAAATTCTATCTTTCGCTTGCTCTTTGTTGACTACGCTCCTTTCTACCCTTTTATTTAAAATTACGGCAACCCCTCGTTGGTTCTCGTCCCCGCCGCTGTATATCACTCTATAATTGTCACTCCAGTAATCCCCGCTATCCTTCCATCTCACCTCGCAGAGACCTAAAACATCTATATTACCTCTTTCCATCTCTCGCTTAATATTTTCTAATTTGCCTCTCTTCAACATTGTCCTGACGTTCCAGGTTCCTATTCTAACTACTTTCGCCTTCTTCTGAGTCTTCTCTCCTGCTGCAGTTATTTCTTCCCTGCAAGGGTTTCGTGGGATGACGACCGCGGAAGCCTTGCCTCTCTTGCTGCCGGGCACGACACACGGCCTCTTGGGCCGAGTCCCGTAGTATCCAGGACTCATATTATCTATAGTGCCCATCATTATATTCTTGGGAATCATAATTGGGGTGGTTTCCCGTTGCCTTCCTCAATAGTGTTTTTAACGTGACACCATCACTTAATGGCCGCCCCACTGGGGTCAGACGCCATTGCAGCCGCCTCACTGAGGAACAGACGCTGCGTGGACTACCTTTCGTCTGGTTCCTAACCTTCGACCTATCGTGCATGGGTGACCCTTCCAGGAGTAATTATTATTACTCCCGCCAGCACAGCTCTAGGGGTCATCGGAACGCACAAGCCCTTCCACCACGCACAAGGTTGTAGTCCATGGGTGGGATATATATACATATATCCCTGCGTGCGTAACGTAGCTTTAAGGGATGGATTTTCCATTCCCTTTTCCCAGTCGTATCTTCTTTATTTTCTACCTCGTTTCTCTTCCTTCTTGCCAACGCTTCGTCCCACTCCTCCCTCCTCGGTCCCGCTACATTACTCTATAGCCTAGCCACCTCCTCTCCATAGCGTTCCCCGCTCTTCCCAAGGGCACTCACCTTCTCCCTCTTCAGACCACTCCCTCTAGGAAACTCAACGAGAACGCTTAAGATTCCCCGCCTAGAACCCTCAAACGGACTTATTTTCTGTATGCCACCATAATGCATCAACTCTCCCTTATCGCCACCCTAACCGTCCCAATTCGTCATAGAGTCGCTGCTCTTGTCTATATACCTTATCGCTTCCCCTCGTCCCCTCCCCCCGCGATATGATGTCCTTGCGGTGCCCTCAAAGGACTGAGGGAGAGGATAGGTTGAAGGAGAAGGACACACCAAAGGGGAAGTGGAGAGTGCTTGAACCGCGTCAACCCCTCCGCCTACTCCTTTTCATCTGCATCCTCCCTAATCTTTACGCCAAAATATGTAAGCCCCTCTTTGCAGGAGTGAGATTGAAAGAGGCGTGGAGTTTTAATAGCCTCTTCGGAGTTTGGATCTTTCGACACGCATGCATAGGCAGGAGGATGGGGAAACCGCTGTTTGAGGCGATTGACGACTCCTACTATCTGGGAAATTTTTTTCGCAACTTTGCATTGGCGCCGATTACTTTTACTTGATGTAAAGTTGTTCACGTCAGAGTTTTAATAGCTATTGTGTCAAGCATTTTACTTTTTTGAAGTCCCATTATTACGTAACTTCTCAGCCTAGTCGATTGAGCATCCGGTCATAAATGGTGCTGGGTGCCAATTTGTGTGGTACTTCTGGTCACGCTTCTCTTTAACTATGTTTTTTGGGTTATCATATTTTTATGGGAAATCTCAGGCGGTACAGGGAAGAGAGCTGCCCCCTTCTCTATTTATTCGTTTGTAAATGTTGAGGTCTTCTATAATCCAGTGGTAAAAGCTATAGAGGAGGGGACTGACAGCTGAGCTCATTTGCGTCCTATAATTTATCAAACCAAAGTTTTATTTTGATTACTGCGGCTAATTCCAATGTTCCTGGTTTAGTTTCTGAGTGTTTTTGATGTAAATAACTGTAGAATGTCAAATTATTTTACTTGAATAACTGAGATTTTAAATTTAAAAGCTACGAAAAATCGCAAACTTTTTCCAACAAGATTTACATGAACCCCGGTCCCCCTTTTTCTACGGTCCTAGGAGCTTGGCGCGGCACTGAGAGTCCACCCTCAACGAGACAACCCTTCCAGTCAGCTGTGAGGTTTTCCGGACTGTGTTAATTTGTCACCCTTTCTCCTCACCCGAAAGCTTTCTCCACCCCCATTGACACCCACGTTGCCCACTTTCCTTCTCCCTTCCCTCTGTGTCCCCCCCTTTTTCCACTACCCTCCTCTTACTTGCTTTTCAGCATATATAATAGACAACGAGAATATGACTGTTACCAGAAGATGATATAGTTGCATTGAAACCGGTCGTATTAATAAATTTTATTTTTGTGGAAAATTGCTCATTTTAATTAATCATGTCATTCCACCATATCACGCCTGAAATATCTCTTTTTATAAGATTTGCATGCTTTTACGGTATGAGCAGACACGATATCCAATTTCCATGGTCAAATAAATTTCTTTGATGTCAGGCATCTTTGAGGTAGATTTCAGTCACTATCATCTGAGTTACTCTAACACTCGACAAATGTTGCCTTAGAATGTTCATGAAGCAATGAGATTGCGATGAGAATAATTTGTTTGCTGGGGGATGGAAACTCAAGCGGCGTTATACTATGAAACTAGATACTTCGAGTGAACAATTAATGCCTTTTAAATGAAATATTTGCATATTTTCTGGTAGTATGCGGTGATTTTTCAATTGCCAATTCTTTTAAGTATGTTTCACCTCACCTGTGTGATTGCAATTAGAAGTACGATGAAGTAGGTACTTGATCCATTGTTTAATTGCAGTGACGTGTGAGAAGTGGTTGCTACACTCATGATCGAGTGGACAAGTTGAAACAGAGGGCGTCAATCATCGAGGGATCCCCGCGAGTTGAAAATTCTCTGCTCACCTAGGAAAAGTAAATCGAATCGACTGCGGACCGCTTTTTTGGCAGTCATTAGTGCCATCACTAGCGTAGCAAGAACAAATCAGTTGACGTTTCCGGGACCCGCGGATTTTCATGGATCCGGACCACCCTCGACTTCGAACGTTTTGGCTGACTTGCATCAAGCTTTCTATAGCGGGCGTTCCTCGTGAGATCATGGCTCCCCCCATGCATTTCACGGAGTCACGATTCCTCCTCCCCCACATCCCTACCGCCCTCTCCCGCCCCGCTAGTCCTCTCCCAACCCTGGTCCCCGGGTGGACCGACACCACGCGTCGCATTAGCGAGCATTTCAGCGGTTGCCTTTTCCAGAAGAAGCGGCGATTCGGACACGTTAAGCACCAGCGTCCTCAGGGGTGGAAAGAAGAAAAAGGGGTACTTTTCGTGTCTCTGGCTCAAGTCTAACATTTCAACAGAACGGAAACGGTCTTTCTACCTTAAATTCCGTCTGTTCAGAACAATGATCAAATGGAAACTTTAATTAAATTAACTCTATTGAGAGATCGATGAAAATGTGAACGTTTTTTTGTCAAAGTACGGTCAATAAATGTTGCGGGAAAATATACGGGTCCCTGAAATATATCTTGAATGCAGATGTCTTATATTATTCTACAAAAAACATTCGTTGACATCAACAAACACAAAGTCACAGTCCCTGTGAAATGCAGACTTCATAGTATTGGGCCTGTTATATTATCAGTGGCTGTATAAGAACAAAATGTACAGGCTTTGCAATAGGCTTTTTCTTTCGAAAAGCAGACCACATGCATGGAAGAATTAAGATATTGTGTTATGGATAGATTCCACCATCTCTTCGTTATTCCCAAATCCCTTTTTGGACAATTCTTTCATTCGATTACAAATTTGATTCCGGAAGTATCTGCGTATTTTGATATTTGCCATGATAGGAATGCTTTCACGTATGAGCTTGAATGTTTGAAAATTTACGGCCGTCAGTTCGTCGGTGGAATGAACAGTTAGAAAATCAGTTACAGAAAGACGATAAAACTGTTTTTAATGTTGTTGGAACCCGACATAAATTATTATTTATGGGATTGAAATGGAGGACAGCATTATTTCGGGCCGAGATATGAAACGAGATTTCGGTTGAAGAAAATTTCACATTATATTTAGGATATAAGTGGGCGGAATAGGCTCATGAAAATTATGTATGAAAGACATTATCTGTAAAAATGACGCCCAAAAATTCACTGCTTCAAATGGATCTCTTTGATCTCATACGCCATTTAGCCTTCTCAGGTCAGTAATTAATGTATAAAAGGAATGAGATATCCTTGAATGGTGTCATATATCTATTATAATTCACCAAATAGCACATACATATTCAATGATATACTGTACAATTCGAATTGAGCAGAGTCAGTCCTGTAGTCTTTCACATGTAATTAAATGAGTCTTAAAGCCGGAAAGGATTTTTATGACTTAAGGAAATATTACTTAATATAGTATGTGTTAAAAGAGACCGTAAGAATCTAAATTTCTCCTTTCCACAGGAGTCTAGGGGAAAAATATCGAAAACACTCAAACTCTACAGGCGTTTTAATATTTCTCTTAATATATTTCTATCATAGGTTCTCATGATAAGGAAGGTTTATATGGTTAAAATGATGTATAAATCAGAACGTAATGATAGTATTTCCGGTGAATATTGAGCTCATAAAAGGTCGAGTTATTATTATATAAACCACGTTGCAATTAGGTATTTGTCCTGGTGGCAACGTAGCTTTAGTCCTTAGTGACTTAAGTAAAGTAAGTAAGTTGCGTAGTTTTAGTCCTTAAAGGGACATCTCCACCTCCAAAAATGTTGGCACAAACAGCACCATCCGCCACCGACATTTAAGAAACCCGTACACATCAACCTGGAATACCACCGGTCATCTTTCCTTTTGTTTCATTTCAGCAGATGTCCTCGAATGGCTTTTTCATTCACTCCGTAGCAGGCCGTCGGTGGGGATCTGATTGATTAAACTTTCGGCGAGCCACCCAAAATTAAATCCGAAATTTTTACGCGCGCTTAGGAGAGACGGGATATTTCTTTTTTGTGGCCGTTGTATCCTGCCGAGGATATCTCTCGTATCTCCCATTCCGCGCCCCTGCTCTCATCCCACCGCCACCGGTACACCTCCGTCAGCCCCCTGTCCACTCCTCTGCTCTCCTCCCACCCACCCATCACCTCCTCGACCTCTCGGCTCCTCACCCCTTCGATTCTCTCTCTTCTGACCTCTATAACCCCATGTGCACATCCACATCCCCATATTTCCCTCAATACCGTCACTGTGGATTACAGGGCTGTAGAGATTCCGGCTGTCAAATTGAGAGAATATTTCGGGTAATTTCGAGATTTTTATTGTGAAACGTAGAGAGGACAATTTTTAGTCTTCCAGAAGTACGAATAGTCGCTACGGCTCTTTTTAAATACAGTTCTGAACCGCAATTGTGCGTGATATTATATTGTTGGTTCGATAATCTATTTCCTCATAACTTCTCTCATAATGGACTTGCCAATCAATATAACATTTTGTTACAACTTTTGCCGTTTACACTGTTTCTGCCAGTATCAAAGTTGATTTGATTCGTAAATTTCTATATAGAATCGAATAATGTGTCTGCCCTCCGCTACTAAAGTCTGAGGCGTTTTCGAAATGAGTGTGACTTATGCGAATTAAAATATTTCCCTCTTTCCTGCGAATGTTTCCACACTCATGTAATCGAGACGTTCAGGTAATTTAAATATTATTTCCTTAGTTCTGATCTATATTAAAACGATAAAGATGTACTTAACTCGGTATAAGAATATTAACCCCTCCGTGTACATGGGGTAGAGACATAAAAATGTACATAATACCCACAAAATACTCATATCTCTTATTGTGTGACGACTTCTTAAGCATGATGCTCCCGAAAAGTTGTGACTCATTGTTACTCGTTTCTAAAAATATAGTCATTTTGATCGGTGATATTTTCCTGAACGTTAACGAATAGAATGGAGAGGAAGCAACTCTGGAGCTAAGCTTGGCGGAAAACTCGCGAAGGTTAAGGGCAACTTTATCTTACCAAATAAGAAGACTCGTGGTTGTTTGGGTCATTGTTTGGGTTGTCGTGGATCGTGGTGCCCGACTAGACTCAAAAACTTTTGGTTGACGATTCATTCATAAATATAAATTCAGAATAATTTTGGACAGTGAATTTCATGCGTGAGGATAGGTGGCTGATGTGTATTCCTTGTCCTTTTGGGAGTGTAATCCAGTATGATTGTTTTTATTATTTAGTCAAGTGTGACGAGTTTAATAAGGTAATTTCATCCAATACATCTAGATTAGTTTCATTTTGCAAAGTAAAAATATTAATATGACTCATTAAGTTGATTTTACCAGTTTTATAAAATTGATGTGTTCTTCATTTTTAAGTTAATATACTGCGTTCATTAAGGTTTATTCAATTTTCAAGAAACTGCAGAAGATGCCGCATCAGAAACTTTTAACGGAGTCATCTGCAAACATACATTTCAATGCAACAATTTCAGAGTGCTAAAATCATTTGCCTTGACCGGGATTTGAACCTGATCCCTCGATGGCCGGCCGAGTGCTCTAGGTGGTTAAGCTATCGAAGCGTCGGCTTAAAATGAAATTTTGAGGGTTTTAAAGGGACAAGGTTGTGTGACGAAATACCTTCCTTGCAATGTCAGACATTCGTAGTTGTAACCCAGGTGTCGATGCGCCAAAGAACACGAGTTTAAGCCAATTTTAAACACTTAGGCTGTTTTTACCTTTGACAAATTCCAAGAAACCGCGGGAGATGCCGCTACATTAACTTTTTGACGGAGTCATCCGCTAATATTCATTTCAATGGAACAATTTCAGAGTGTAAAAATCTTTCACCTTGACAGATATATCCCGGTCAAGACGAATGATTTTTACACTCTGAAATTGTTGCATTCAATATATATGCATCAACTTCTTTAGTACTGACTTAGGTTATTTAACAATAGGCTTACATCAAAGAGTGTATTTACGACTGAATGCAGTGTTTTATCCCTCTAAATAAATATTTATTACTCATTGCACATTTTTTACACTACGCATTCCTTTGAGATACATTTAGGTTTTAGTTTTGCTATAAGAGTTGAACTTGGCGCGTTCAGTTTTCCGTAAACATCAGTTCTATTGAAATATGGGCACTTATAGTATATTTGCACTGTTTGATGTTCTTACCCTCTATAAAATAGTAATATGTTCTTACTCTATACAAACAGTAATAGGATATGAAACGAGGGAAAAAAACCTTTGAGTAAGCGACCGATTTATTGAAATGCTTGAGATTTTTTCCGTAAAAAACCTATCGCAAATATGAAATTTCGCCAATTAAACTTCGAACTTAGGGCCGTATCGATGTCTTTAGCCAGACCCGAAACTTGATGGCCGCTCTCCCACTCCCTTCCCTCTGTCCTAGGGATCGCAATTCGGCCGAGACTGGTGCTCCACCTGACGGCACGTCAAACTGCTTCCTTTCCTTCCCGACAGAGGTCTCACCCCATATGGCGCCGCGATATTCCACACACATCCTTCTTCCTCCATTCCCACCTAATTTGCTTCCACCACTCCCCTCCCCCGCGCTCAAACCCCTTCCTATCCATCCCACCCTCTCAACCATCCATCGCCGAATCCTGCGGCTTGCCCAAGCACTCCGGCCCGAGGATCTCTCCCTTCCTACCTTCTCATTTCCTCTTCCACCCCGAATTTCACGTCCCTTCCCTACCATCCTCCCCCATCTGCCTCCCTCCTTGCTCCTCTCTTCTCACGTACTTATCAACTCGCCGCTCTCTTTATATCGGTTAGCCGGCTCATTCTTGCGCGATTCTCGACGATCAACAAATCTTTTTCACGTCACTATTCTTTTCAAGCCTCTCTCCTGCTCTCATGATACCAAAAAATACCTCGGTTCATTTTGTTCGTTTTTTTCTTAAAATATTTCCGCAGCGTGAAGAATTTCCATTCTACGACCGCCATAAAACTACTGTGAATAGCGGAGCACTTCATTTGTGTTAAATGCTGTACGTTCATCACTCTTTTTTATTTTACTTCGTCTGCCCGCGAAAGGAGTCTCTGTGAAAGAGAGAAAAAAGTCGAGTGATAACTGTAAAAATCTTCTAATGCTTAATCTTCCCCAGAATACGAGAACGTTCTGTATCTTTCGTTAATAGAGGCTGACTGAAAACACGCAAAGGAGTACAAACCAAACCATCAAAAACCAAACAAAAAATCCAAATCCGACGGAAAGGAATTTCGTCTTGCATTCAACGCCCACATTACGCGTCGTCCAAGAAGGGTCATTGACTTTAATGGTTGCTGCTGAAATATAGCGGTTTTTATAAATTTCTCACTCTTTTATAATGTCTCCCTCGGCAAGGTTTGGATACGCCCTCGTCCGTGGTTAACAATCACCTGAGCAAATTTAAGGGTTAGAGTGGAGGTCAAGGGAGGAGCAAGAGAAACTCTCATTTGACTACAAACGCTATGCCCTTAGATTTACTTGGAACGGCGATGGTACTGCGACGTCAGCCGGGAAAGTGAATTGCCGCAGTAAAACCATCTCGGGGAAGTTCCAGGAATAATCTTTTCTGAGTCGACGATGGGTCATTCCATTTTGTGTTAAATCGGAAGTAATAAATGTTGACACTATTGGAGTAGTTCTTTGAATAATAAAATGCAGAACCAAACTAAACCGAACTTTGGAACGTAATTATTTGAGGTTTTAATTAATGAGTGGAATAGCCTTATGGGAGATTTCCGAAATATATAAGTATTTATTTAACGTTTTCTTATTTTTGCCCAATTCATGCTAGTTATCATTAAAATCCTCTTGATTTAAATAATTAAAGTTAATTGTTACATTAGTTCTGCATTTTCTAAGGTTTTTGAGCATGCCATGGACAACATATAATTATCAATCTTAACCATTTTTCACCATCTTTCAAAACCTCCGCGAGGTCTCATGACTAAAAGGCCAATTGTTATTGCGGTAATCAAGTTCAATGTTATGCATGAACTTGATATCAATTACTAGTTTTTTGAGAAGGATTAATACTGATACCACCACTGCGCTTGTAGTCTATTATGTATGCATTCATACTCGTACGGCACTATTCGTGGGGTTTGTATTTATGAATAATCGAAATACGTGCAATTTATTCAAATGATTTTTCCTAGGTAACTGAGGTGACGCATAAAACACGATGATAAGTGTGTGATCTGGAGATGGTTTCAACATGCAACGTGAAACCACCACACGTTCTTAACTTTTCCTCATTACGTTGTGTGCAAAAACTTTTCGATACGGACCGGTAAGTTGCAAAGGTTCTCAATCGTAGTCTTAGAAGGCCGAAGTTGGTGCGAAATTTTTGCTGACGTTTCAAAAACAAACAAACAGGGAACTTCCATTATTGTTCCACGCCATCCATTAGTTACTTATCAAACACGTAGAAATAAATGCGATAGTTTTCGGGCACAGCACTCTCCCTCCAATGATCCGTCATCCTTCGGCATTATACGTCTATTTCACTTTTAAAGATATATTTAATAATCACGTTAAATATGTTGACGTAGGAATCAGCGATAGTTATTTAAAACAATAACGCTTTTTAGCAAAAGTTTAAAGATTTGTAAAAAGATAATCATTTTTCTCTGGATAATGTAAATTTATTATCATCAAATGATTTTTGCTTACATATAGCCTGCAACGTATCTCCTGGCTCGATTCTTCCGCGCATTTTTAAATTGGGAGATATTAAAGGAATAAACAGCTCCGTCTCCAAGAAGACTGAGATGGAAATAAAATTTCAAATTCAATTTAGTCAAAAAGTAAGGTTAAACGAGAGTTGAGTAAGCCTTTTCGCTTGATTAATTGGATGAAGGTGCAAAAAAATAACGGCGTGGTACCGACCACACTCAGAATGCAACATGCCATCACTACCTGCGGGAGACATTTGCTATAACTGAGAGGGTTCTTGGGCCCACGAAGATAATTCTAATTCCCTACTGGTCCTCCTTTGCTCTTTGTACGCCGAGAGCTGTAAAATCCAGACCCGAAGGTGTCGATACCTGTTCAAAGTGAATTTTTGATTCGAAGCTCATAAGGGAGTTGAAGCGGAGTGCAAGTCTGCCCATTGTTTTAGGATTAGTGCCATTTTTTGATATGTGTGCTCATATCAATGGATGGGTGGATGACATTTCGTAATGGAAATAGCGCATCAATTGCCGTGCAGTGGCAATGTGAGGAGACGTCATTTACAGGGCTGAGCATTCGGTGGCGAAGCACTTTTGATCACCTGCCAGGGAATTTCCTTCCGATTTCACCCGGTCGATTACATCCAATTTGCTAGTAGGAAATTTTTTTTCTGACCAGAAGTGTTCAATTTAAGGATTACGTATGTACTAAGCGCCACTACCTTCGATAGGAAGGCCTAGGGAGTTCTTGAATTAATCATTGATTAATAACTTTGTGATTACTTAATCGCTATCTAAATTTATGATATTCTATTGTTGTTATTTCATCATCATATTAGAAAACCTTGATAGGAATACCAAAACATTTGTTGATCCAAAGCGATGAACAAAACCGTTAAGTTTATAACAAAAAAATTCATACAAATCAAGGTAGAAGAAAATTGGAGGAAACTGTACCTCTAATTTTTAATGAAATATCTAAATATTTAAGAATATTACAGCCAGTAGATGCTGTGAAAGGGATAATAAAAGACTGGCTACTACACAGAATGGATTAGGGCATGGAACAAAAGGTGACACAATATATATAGCTACACATATAATTGCAACACTCCACCCTACCATTTTCGTTTATGTGGCACCTGACTGACTGGCTTAGTAGTATCAGAATGAGTATTCCTTTATAAATTTTTAATTTATATTACTATTGTATATTAAGAAGATTATATCACTATGATATATGATAAAGATTGTCTGTAATTGTACGTTGTAATGATTGTCTAATCCTTTGTATATGACATATAATGAAGTTTATACTACAATTGGAAATTATTTGAAAACAAGTCTACATTTCAAACGCTTGTAATACTGAAGCTAAAGAAATAAAAATTCGCCATGCAAGCATGTGCGAGCAAGAAAATGTACGCATTTTCGAATACCAAATTTACAGAGTAAAGGTAGAGTAAAAGACTTTATTCGCACAACTCGTGGTAGTATGGAAAGATTCACTTCATCCGTTCGTATTGTGTTCTCTTGGTAGCATTCCGTTGCATTTTTTGATACATCGCTTAATAATAATAGTCGCCAAACTTCTTAGTTCAGTGTTGACTTTCATGGGGAGGTCAGGTAGACTAGGGCGTGGGTTTGATATTCTCTTGACCACGTTCGACTGTTTTTTTCGCATCGTGGGAAAAATAATTTAATTTACACAGAGTGGTATCACTGGCCGTGTCATTAGGCGAATGGTAAGCCCTCGCATAGGACTAACGGTGGCATCTCAATATTCTCATTTAATCCGGCACCATAGTTAATCAATCAAGACCCTCCTTGCCCCCTGCATTCGAAACACATATTTCCGCGAAGGAACTCCTTTTCAAAAACGACCCCTCCCCCAGGGGATCACTCCCTCTCTCTTCGGGATTTGATTTCCTGGCGCTCCCTCCCCCACTCTCTCCTTGCTCGCTTCCACCCCTTCAACCCTCCTTATCTCTGCTTTCAGACATTCCGCGCCGCCCGCCTTCCTCCGTCCTTCCTTTCCCTTCCCCCTCTCCCATCACTTAACCGTTTCCCGCGAAAGCCTTTAAGATGTCTCATCTCCGCCTCTTCGCGGATTGCTATTTATTCAGTCATCATCCACCTCTCATTTCTCCCGTATCGTGGCCGTTTGTCGCCTCGGAGTTTTGTAACCTCGCACTCCCTTTCCATCTCGCTCACTCTCTTCCTCTCCCTCTCTTTCACCCGCTCCTATTTTCTGTTACGTTTATTTCATTCCCTTTCTTTATCTTTTTTGTCCAGTGCAATCATTCCGGAACTTTTTCTTTCTGCTCGGCACATGGCTTCCCTCCTCGTGTTTTTCCTCATCATTTCACGTTTCAGGTGTCGGAGGCTCCTTGTGCGTTCATGTTTCTCTCTGCCCTCGCGGGGTTTATCGTTTCCCGTCGCGGATACGATTGCGATCGAAGAAGAATGCACGATAAAATCAGTAAAGGCTTTTAAGAGCGTGGTGCTTACGGATTCATCGCACGGGGTTGTGTAAGTCTATGGCGGACGGGGAATAATTACGTCGCTGCGCTTCTATCGGGTTATTCGCGGAGGGGAGCGTGTGCCGTCACCCGCTCCGCCCCAGGGAACTCACGACCCCCCCGATGATTATTGTCTCGCTCTTTACACTGTGATACTCGGATTGCCAAAATGCACGCATCCGATTGGACTTAAATCGTTTTATAGCAGCAGTTCAACAGAATTTTTCTGCATTATGGTATTTTTTTCGCTCTCCATAATCCTTTTTGTGAACTCCAGTGTGGTTTCCAAAGTATCCCTCGCGCTGGATTAATTTGCTGCAAGTTTATATGTGAATGGAGTGAAATCAGCCACGAAATACGTCTAGCTTTGCATTGATTACTCTTATTCTTTTGACTTGTAATATTTGCTAGCTGTTGAGAATATTTTCAGCCTAATAATTAGCACCTTGTGCGGAATAGTAATTTTGAGTCATTTTTTCCAATATATGAAATATGAAGCATATTTACCTTGATGGCATATTTGCTTAACAAGGGAAATCTGTAATGGAAGCTATTAAAATGTTTGACCGGATGGGAACGCTAGATTTGTATCGGCCAACTCGTACTGGAAGACATAAGTTCTTAAATCCATCATAAATTTGCACTGGAGAACTTTTAGGGAGGAAATGAAAGGCTCTCGGGCATATATTTCGCAACCTGTCAGACTACTTGCTCGTAATACAAACGCTTTTATTTCAGGTAACTTTGGAGTGGGTTTGACAAATGAGGAAACGATTAAATTTTTTATAAAAATATTTACTCAAGTTATTTGAGAGGGAGATAAATACACTTTTTTATTCGTAAAACTCAGCCTTTTATGAAATTTAGTGGATCAATCAACGAAAATAATGCTTTCGTAAAAGTAATCAGTCATAACATTTCATCAGCTGAAGATTAAATTTGGTTGTTAAAAGTGAAATGTTCATTATTGTGTGACAGTAACTCATTAAATTCGTAAATGAGGAACAATATGTGTTTGGAGGAAATAATTATTTTTTCCTGTTCACTGAGTCCGTGTTTATTTTCTGCTTTATTCAATGTTTGGGGGAATATGGAAGTGACTAATATAGCTAATAAGTTTTAATTTAATTTTTCGTAATTAATAAGCACCTTTTATTTCTCACAGGGTCAAATCAATTAACGGCTCTTTTTAGATATTTGCGTGGTTCCCTTTGGTATATTATATATAAATATGGCATAAATATTTCAATCATAATTTCGATTTTTGATCACGGCGTAAATAATCTTTTAAGCAATCTAACGTTCCAACTATTGATCGAATATGCGAGGACTATATATAGATATACGAGAATATATAGATAATATACCAATTAGAACACGTCCGTGTTGAATGTCGCTTCGACGAAAGAGACGAGCGCAAAGCTCTCCCACAGTGATGGTTATATTAAGATCATTTAAAAGTAACTACAACTCTCATTTGCCCGGCAGTTCTCATTCCATCGTCTCATATTGCGATATGGAATGATAGTTGCTATCCTAAGCAGGAGCTCAACCTGAACAGTGCAGCTTGCGCATGTATTTATTCTTCCTCGGTGTCAATCAACGCGTTAGTGATGTTTTGGACCTTACAATTTAGTTCCTCTGAAGTGCTATAAGCGAAAAGGTTCTCCGTTCTGTTGTTCACATTATTTTAGACGGAAGCATTCTGAAAAATTCTATGGTACAAAAAATGAGATGTTAATGCCACCACAATCGTCGGTGGAAATATTTATTTATTTATCTAAAAATCAGGCAAAACGGCACAAAGGCTTTTACATTGGTTAACAGACAAAACACATAAAATACGTTAATAAAATAAGGGTTTCTTATGTATAATAATAAATTAACAGTTTGCCTCTTCGGGGAAAGCTGTTGGGAGGATCGTCCCTTTGCAAGATGTTCGCGGATGAGAAGGGTATCGCCATTTGGGAGCTTTTCAGATTTCTGCGGAAGATTCATTTTTCAGAAGTAATCCCAACACCCTTCCACCCCCTGTCCCACCGCCAAGGGTTCGCGCGGCCGAGGCTCAAATCGAATCTCTGAGGCATCCTCGCGCGGACTTGCAGAGAGTACAAGGAGAAGGCCGCGGAGTATGTAAGAATATTAAGGGTACAAAATCATGACCGTGAAAAACCATGTTTATAATGTGCAGTGCAAATGATGTTTACACTTTGAAAATTCTGCTTTTTACTCCTTGATGATGATCAAGCATTACCTTTTCTAGACATTAGAGCGGTTGCAAATTTTTATTTATTTATTTATGTATACCCTGCAAGCCATCGCCAGGGTATGTGGCAGGGGGTGAATATATACTAGAATGATTTTACCCGAACATGACCCTACAGCGGTCGTACAATAATATTATGATCCCCTACAGTTTGGAAAAATGACAACTTAACTGTATTTGTTCTACACTTAATCTCTCTAATTTTATTAACACAATCTCTTTTACCTTAACATGAAGGGGTTAATAATACATTTTCAACATCACACGTAAAGAGACGCCCTTCCAATCTATGCAAGAGCTTCAATCTGTAATTTAACCTTCGCTCCATTGAGTGATTCCCAGCGTAGCTGCTCTAATATTTTGGATACACTATTAAGTTTATCATAACAACTTTTTACAAATTTAGCTCCTCTCCGCTGCACGCGATCGAATTCGGTAATCAATCCGACTTCTTGAGGATCGCATATACTTGCAGCATACTATTCTATATGAGGCCTAACCAACGACAGATGATATTTTTCAAGTGAAAAATCAAATAAAATAAAACATTACATAAATTTTGGGTTTTCCAAAACTATGTGGCCATTAAAAAGATTATTTTTGAATATAATTTAAAAAACTAGCAAATTCCGTCGATAAGTAGTATAGTGGGAAAGTATCTACGGGATCGGAACCATTTCCTACCATCATCAGTCTCGTAAGTGCAAATATAGAGGTCTTACAAAACTGAATCAATACGCTTTGAGGAACGGTTGGGCACTATCTACACCCACGTGGATGGATGATGCCGTGGAAGAGGCTTCACTTAGGCGCTCATGGGCGTCGCCACCCAAATGCGATCCATGCTGGGGGTGGGCACGAACGCGGTCAAGCAGCAACCCTCCCGCCGACGGCGCTCGGGGACGGCGCCTTTTGTCCGCTCCCCTGCAGGCCTGTCCATTGGGGTGTGGGGAGGCGAAGAAATGGAAGGATGGGACCGAAGGGAAATGGCAGACAAAAGATTTTATAAGCGACAGTCGAGCAAGACATGGAGCGTAGCATCATGGGAGAAAGTGTTGAAGGGGGAAGGGGAGGGCGGAAGCTTCAGGGAAAGAAACAAGCGAGGCGAGGGTGGGGGGAGGGGGAGGGAAAGGGGGAGGGAAGAGAAAGAGTATGTCGTTTGTGGTGTGGGAGAGGGCGTAGTGGCTCCAAGAGGCTGAGAGGAGGGGGAAGATCGCTTTTACCAGTTTATCGCTTTTTTTCCGCAAGTCATTGCGACTCTCCCTTTTACCGGTCACCATCATTTAATGTTTATAGCCGAGACCGAATCCGCGTTTCCTCGAATTGTTTTCGAAAATCCACGAAAAATTTGTTGAGCCAGTGTTAAAAGGACGGCGATAACTCTTGACCTCGAGTACGGGCTAATATTGCTCATGATATCACCATCAAGGTCATTTGCGCAATCATTACGCCATTAAACCAAACCCTTTTTCTGCCCTGTAATCATTTATTCAATTTCGTTTTGGGTTCTCCGATGTAGATCACCTAATCGATTGATCGTTAATATAATGAAAACTGAAACATATTTTTGAGAATTTTTTATCGCTTGTAATGACTTTTAAAATACAAGAAAACATAAAAAGAAAATGAAAGACGATGGAAAATGGGTACAATACGAAAATGTGTTTTCTGTAATACACCGTCAAATTCGACAATAGGCGGGATCCTTAAATGAAGCATATTATGGGTGATGTGCGTCGCGGTCGGAGTGTTAGCCAGTCAGAAAAAATTGGTAAAAATCACAACGCATGTAACACACAGCGATTTTTCAATGCAATGCATGAGTATTAGCATTCATTAAAAGTGTGCAATTCTGAACTTTCGTAAATACCAAGTAAATACAAAATATATTATATATTTAAAAACTTCAAGAATTATGATTTTGCACAAGTATCTCTATCCAAAATAATGTAAATAAGTCAATAAATCTATCAAAGAGGGGAATAATTGCGAGAAAAATTATTTCTCTTGAATTTTCTTAAGAACTCAAGGCTATGCAATGGGTTTTACGACGAGTATTTGAACAGGAAGATGTTGTTAATGGGTCAAAATTATACATTTAATGTTCGAAAAGAGGTGATCCAGCTGGATTGGTGTGTTAACCTCTCTCATGTTAGTCCAACTTCCGTCCAGTTCTCCCCTAGGGAAGGTAGTCGTGATATCTACCGGCGGTTTCATCCGAGTTATATCGGCGGTGGAGCTAAGGCTTTGGGGCGCTTAAAAACCTATTACTACCACCCGAATGAACGAAAATACGACTCGAAAAATGGTATAAAGGTATTATCGATTTGGGAAAGGGAAAGTAAATTTGCCCATGTATTGCGACTGCAAAAGGAAATATTCCCCTCTTCGGAACATTTTTTTATTTTCAATAAATCTAGCTAAATTCCGAATCGTTTTCCGCCAACACTTAGAAAATTACCATTTGGAATAGAAAGTTCGAAGAAGATAGGAGGAGGAGGATCGAAGAAAAATGGTATGAAACTGAACCGTAAACGGAGTGAAATGACTTCCATTTATCCTCCATGAGATTAAGTCTCTTTGTTCCGGAATTCACGAGAAAAAGGTAAATTTTTTAATGCATGAAGAATTTAATCGAAACGATAACGCAAAACATAAAATACTAAAAATACTATTGCTGTGATGCCATCACTCAGGGTAGCTGATCTTAAAAATATTCGATAAACTATTTTTAGCCAACGGCAATCATTAAAAAATAGCCACTACAGAGCTTTCTTTGAATCCGCTGCAGAATTCTGGGAAAATTTTATAATATTTGAATTTCTGATCAATAAGTTACCCTCGCATTTAAGTTTTGCTAATAATTTATCCCATTAAATTCAAGTAGTCGTCTGGAACGACAGCAAGCGTAGAGGAATATATACCCGTAGGTCGTATGAATGCAATCCATTGCCATATCACTAACTGCCTCTGCAACCACTTCCCACATCATTTCATCATATTCTTTTTACAATTCGCCCATTTATGAAGATGTATCTCAAAGAAGAAATGAGATTATGCATCGTCAGAGAAATTATTAACCCAAAAGTTTGACTGCATTTCCAAATGCATTGGGCTTGCGCTGCAAATACTCGTATATGATCGGTCGGCGATTCCATTTCGATAATCTAATTTGAACGTTTACACGCACGACTCCTCACAAATGAAACCCCTGGGCCTACCTGGCCAGCGATTGTTCCCGTTCTTGACCTCGAGTGCACTAATCTCATTTTTGGAACGTGGGGGAAAGAGGAATAGAGGCGAGGAAAAACAAGTGAAATGAAAATTTCCTCCTCAAATCTGTACGAATGAGGGGAGAATTGGCCGTTTTTTCTGATTTTTTTAACGTTGTAAATTGTTTAATTTTTATCCTCCGGAAATAAGAAGGGCGAAATAGAAAAAAACACAATCCAATTCCGAAAATGTTTCGTAAAAATAATGAAGTACGCCCCGAGCTTTGGGGGAGAGTCGAAAAGGCGTAAATAATCGAGAGAGAGAGAGAGACAGGGGGGTGCGGAGGAGGGGAGAAAGGGAGGGAGGGAAGTGAGGTGGTGACGGCGGGGCGCGGTTTTGGGGTCGAAGGTGGGATAAAGAAGAGGCGTAAGATGAGAAGGGATTCTTTACATGTAGGATAGCGGTGGGATGTGGAGGGAGCGGGAGGGAGGGGTGGAACGCGATCGCATTATTTTTTTTTATCTCAAAAGAAACTCGTGATGAAGGTAGCTGGTGAAGAAGGGGGAGACCGTTGATGACGTGCACAAATATTCTGGACGCAAAAGACGTCAGCCGGAGTGAGGAAGGGGTTGGGGCGGAATGAAAGAAGCGTCCGTCGGAATGAGGGTAATGTTGGGGGAAGGGCACATCAGTGGTGGGGGAGGGCGTTGGAGGTGAAGCGTGGGGAGGGGGGCCGAAATTATAAGGTGTCAACGGTTTTCCAATTCTATAAACCATTTAATCGTATTTGGTAATCCTCAGATAACGATCCCGATTAGTTTTTTCGCCATTTCTCTCCTCACCCCCAAGGGCCCCCATCATGCCCTTCTCCCCCACCTTCCTCACTCCAGGACAGTGACGATTCCCATTTCAGGGGGCGGAGAATCGTGAGGACGTGGGTGTCCGCTCGCGTCCGAGTCTTAAGCTCCCACAACATAGCATTAGGGGCCATTTTTTCTTTATTATTTCTGTTGGCATCCCTTTCCACTCACCTCCCCGAGGATTTTGGAGCATTGCGATCGGGCGGGCGTGTCCCTCGTTTTCTCCCTCAATCCTTGTTCCGCGACTGTCGCTGGCAAGCGCATCGGACTCGTCAAGGCCCACGTCTGTATTAATTCTCACAACTCACCTCACGGTTGTCGTGAAGTGCGACAGCACGCTCGTCGCCCTCTTGGAATCGGATCGTGTAACTCCATGTCACGTCCATCATGAGGGGTGTCGAAGAAAGAGCGTGGTTTCGAGTCCACTATCGGTGGCCTCGACATGGAGAGTAATAGCATGATTGTGCGAGATATTGTTACTTGAATAATTGGTGCTGCCATTGTTTTTATTTTTATTTCTACTGTTTGCACAATGTTCTTTCTTTCAAGCGGCAGTCGAAGTAAGAGAATGTTTTTCGTCTTCTTCCTCAAATGAGAGAAAGGGGTAATATTAAATATCATTTTCTGGAGGGTGTGTTGAAATATTAATGCTAAACTTATAAAAAAAAGACCGAGGCGTCGGAAGAACAGTTGAGCAGGTAAAGTTTTGGAAAGAAATGAAGCCTGAATTCTAGGCCTCAGAAAAACACGCAATCATTTATTCAGTAATACAGAATATCCTCATCGTCACAAAGAATAACAATGCTAATCATGAATCTAGACTCAGATTAAGAGGGCGAATGTAACTCAAATTAAAAATCAAGATAGAATAGAGTTGGAGGAAAATGGTGGATTATCACAAATTTTGAGTTTCAAATTTGTCACCCTCTTTGTTTTTCATTTGCTTTACAAATGATAATCATAAAAAGAATCAAATATTTCTTGTCGTGCGGCATCCGTCTAAGACGTGGTGCTGGTTATGATGCATACTTTCCCAGTTCAAATGTTTCTCCACTTTTGACTGTTTCGTTGCTTAATGGATTCCTAAAAATAAAAAATATTAATGTTTGATAAACCTGGAAGTTATAGTGATATTTGTGCAATAATCGGATCTGTGTGTACATTCCTTATATCCTTATATGAGACCGCCCAGATCCATTGATGCTTGCACACACAATGCCAAAAATCATAACACGTTAAATGAAAGAAGTGTGAAAATGTATCGACTGAGCTTAATGCATTTCAATAAAAGTATTTTAAATTTAAATAAAACAGTTTCTGGCGTAACTTGGTGAAAATCTTCATACTGACTTTTAATAATCAAACATCATCATTTTAATAATCATCGAGTCGTCCACTACGAATTTGTACCTGAACGACAAACTGTAAATGCTGCATTTTACGTCCAAGTGCTCGACAGGCTTCGAAAACGAGTCGCCCGCGTCCGCCCAGCGATCAAAAACATCTGGCGGCTGCATCACGCGCACCGCGCGTCTCACACCGCGCTTGTCGTGTCGGACTTCTTGGCCAAGCACGGCGTGGCAACGCTGCCGCACCCGCCCTACAGCCCGGACTTGGCACCACCGGACTACTTTCTGTTCCCGAAGATAAAGAGGAGTTTGAAAGGAACGCGATACGGGACTTTGGACGCCGTCAAAGAGGCCGTGACGACGTGTCTTCGAGAGGTTCCCGATGATGCCTTCGCGGGAGCGTTCCAGGAATGGGAACGCCGCTGGAACAAGTGTATCGACTCACAAGGGTCCTATTTTGAGGAATATTAGCTTAAGATATGTAAAAGTGTAATAAATGTTTTTTTCCTAAGCTCATTACACTTATTTTCCGGACGAACCCTGTATGCAACCAGTGACCGTGTATAATATGAAGTATATATAACATCATATTCCTATTTAATAGTGACCACTTATTTCCATTTCTTAGAAGCCTTCTTCCGCCATTATTTCCGTCCATCATAATAATCGAGGGCAGCCTGAGACCCAGACTATCACTATTCCGGGAGTGAATGGAAAAAATAAGGAATAACTTGAATTAACTCTAGAATGAAATAGGAGCGATTTGGTGAGTACCTTTGAAGAAGGTGAAAAATGTGGATTTATTATTTACTGAGAGGTTTAATTCTTACTAACTGATAAACTATTGAGGACACAACGCGTCTCCAATAAGTTACAATGAAAGAAGAAAACTTTTGAGAGGCGATAGAGCGAGATGAACCTGATGATGTTATGCTATAACGAAACCTGGGTTGTAAAAATTAAAAAGTTTATGTGGAAAAGTAAAGTGGTTTGATTATCAAAAGTCAGTATTTTAAATTTAGTAGAGCTAAGTTTATAAGAATGTTATTGCCCCCAGAGAATAAAAAACCTTCAGTTCCGATGTTTAATTTCTTTCTCTTGTGTTCTGAGCACCTAATATTTTTTTATCTCTTTTATCCTAACTTCAAATAATGGTTATTTTACTTGAAACAGAGTGAAATCTGAGTCTTTAGGAGTCAAAGGTATTCTCTTAGACCTTAATCAGAAAGAAGATGAACCGCTGTTATTACGGATAATAACCAGGGAATTCTGTTAGTAATCTAATATTATATTTATAACTTCCTTCTAAATGATCATATAATATGAGTTTCGAATTCACATAATAAAAAAAATCGTTTTAAATTATTGCACTTGATTTATCCCTCCAATTAACTACAACCTTGCATGATGTCTCATTGAAAAAGGGACATCAAAAGCCATAAATGACGCTATAGGTGCCGTTAATGGGAAAAAAACAAAGAAACCATGGATCACGGATGAGAGGATTATAAAAATAGACGAGAGAAAAAAATAGAAGAATGTTAACACAGAGGCAAAATGAAGTGCAAAGAGTTGAATATAAAATTTCTGTATGTGCAAGCAACGATAAATACATGTATATATCGTTGCTTGCACAAACCAAACTTATGAATTAGAACTCTACCAGTCGAGATAATTTCAGCGGGACAGAAATTTCGAATAAATATTTTGATTCTTCTAAAAACAATTCACCATGCCTCTCTACAACAAGCCCCTCTTCATCTCTATCTACTTCATTCCTCCCTTCATCCCGTCCAAATACCCCTATCCTGTTCCTGCCCTTCCCTCGCTTGCCCAACATTCTCCACTTTATTACCTTCTTCAACATTCCTCTGCCGCTCAAGACGCCTTTCATCAATTTTTCCTTCCTCCATAGGATTTCTCTCAAAAATCCCTCTCCTCACCCACCATATCCAGTACTTCCTCATTTGTTTTCCTTTCGGTCCATTTCCCCTTCTCCAGTTTTCTCCACACCCTCATTTCAAAAGCCTCCAATCAACGTCTATCCTCCTGCTTCAGCGACCACGTTTCCCCCCCTACGCTCCATATCAGAGTTTTTACGAGTCTTGTCTTAACATCCTTACTCAACGTCCCCGTCATCAATGTAATGTAATGTAATTTGTTTTCCTTTCGGTCCATTTCACCTTCTCCATTCTTCTCCACACCCACATTTCAAAAGCCTCCAATCTACGTCTATCCTCCTGCTTCAGCGACCACGTTTCCGCGCCGTACATAACTACGCTCCATATAAGAGTTTTTACGAGTTTTGTCTTAACATCCCTACTCAACGTCCCCGTCATCAACTCCCTCCTCCTTGAGAAAGCCTCCTTGCCTAGCGCAATTCTTCTCCTTACGTCCCTACCACTTTGACCGTATTGGTCCAAAACACTTCCGAGATATGTAAACTGCTCTACCTGCTCTATTCTTTCCCCGCCTATTTTAATATTTAGCTTAGCCTTTTTCTTTCTGGAAAATCGCATAACCTCTGTTTTATTAATATTGATTCTCATCCCATATTTATCGCACTGAACCTCCAATTCACTCAACAATGCTTGCAACCCCTTGGCTGACTGAGCAACTAATGCTTGGTCATCAGCAAACCTAACCGATTTTACGAGTTCCCCTCCGACTTTCATTCCTACCTCCAGTTCTTCCCATGCCTCTTTAATCATTTCCTCTACATATACGTTGAACAGTACCGGTGACAATGGGCAACCCTGCCTTACACCTCTTCCTAACACTGCCCATCCAGACTCTCCGTTCCCCACTCGCACCTGAGCAGTCTGAGACATGTACAGGTTGCGGATCAGTCTCCTGTCCCTCCAATCCATTCCTATTTTCTGCAATACACGCATTAATTTTTCCCAATTCACTCTATCGAACGCTTTTTCGAAATCTACAAAACAGGCAAAAACGTCCTGATTGTATTCTATATTCCTCTCGACTAGTGATCTCATTACTGCAAGGGTATCACGCGTACCTCTTCCTTTCCTGAACCCAAACTGATCATCCCCTAAGTAATCATTTGCCTTACTCTCTATCCTTTTGTTGATGATCCTGAGAATAACTTTAGCTGCGTGGGATATCAAACTTATTGTTCTGTAATCCTCACATGACGAAGCCTTTGCCTTTTTTGGAATAGGAACTAACACCGATCTCACAAAATCTTCCGGCCAGATTCCTTCCTCATAGATACTACGAATCAGTCCATATATGGCCTTTTTCCCACCTTTCCCTAACCATTTCAACATTTCTACAGGAATATTGTCCACCCCCACAGCCTTATTTGCATTCATCTCCTTTAATACCCTTTCTATTTCATCGTCGAGTATGCCTGGACCTAAGTTATCTTCTTCTACGTCATGTTCCTTTTCTATGTCTAACCTTGTCGGCCTAAGTTCTTTACCATACAGTGTTTCTATATATTCCTTCCATCTCTCTTGGATTTTTCCTGTTACAACTATTATCTTACCTCATTTATCTTTAATTGTTAGCACAGATCCTGCCTACTTACTTCCGGATAATAACTTAAACTTGCTGTATAGAGCACCAATTTCACCCTTCTTCTGTAAACTTTCCTTATCCTCGCATTGCGTTTTCCACCATTCTTCTTTTGCTTTATTTGTGGCCCTTCTCAATTTATTATTTAACTCTTTGTACTTCATTTTGCCTAACTCTGTGTTTACATTTTTCCATCTTCTTCTCTCATCCATCTTCGCAATCATCTCATCCGTTACCCAAGGTTTCCTTATCTTTTTCCCGTTAACGGTTCCTATAGTGTCTTTAGCGGCTTCCAATATCCCTTTCTTGATACATTCCCATTTTTCTTCGATAGCACTCAGTTCTTTACCGTCATCCATCATTTTCTCTACAGCCTCCTGATACTCCTTCCTCGTTAATTCATTTACTGCTTCTAAATTCCATTTTTTAACCCGCCGCCCTTGCCTTATCTTCTTGAAACGAACATTACATTTCATAACAACTAAATTGTGGTCAGAGTCCGCATCCGCTCCTGGGAAACTGTGCGAATTTATCACACTGTTCCTAAACCTGTGCCTAACCATAGTATAATCTAACTGATACCTTTTTGAGTCACCTGGCATTTTCCATGTATACCTACGCCTTTTGTGGTGTCTAAACCATGTGTTAGTGATGGCTAACCCCTGTCTCCTGCAGAATTCAATTGCTTTCTTCCCGCGTTCATTCCTCGTGCCTAACCCATAGTCCCCCACCTCACCACCATCTCTTCCTTCGCCTACCGTCGCATTCCAATCCCCCATCACTATCAAATGTTTCCCTGCAGGAACACTCGCGATGATATCCTCTAACTCATCATACATCCTATCGACTTCTTCCTCCTTGTGGTTGCTCGGTGGCATGTATACCTGAATAATGACCAAGTTCGTCGGCTCTGTTTTAATCTCTACGAGTAAAATTCTATCTGTCGCTTGCTCTATGTTGACTACGCTTCTTCCTACCCCTTTATTTAAAATTACGGCAACCCCTCGTTGGCTCTCATCCCCGCCGCTGTATATTACTCTATAAATGTCACTCCAGTAATCCCTGCTATCCTTCCATCTCACCTCGCAGAGGCCTAAAACATCTATGTTACCTCTTTCCATCTCTCGCTTAATATTTTCTAATTTGCCTCTCCTCAACATTGTCCTGACGTTCCAGGTTCCTATTCTAACTACTTTCGCCTTCTTCTGAGTCTTCTGTCCTGCTGAAGTTATTCCTTCCCCGCAAGGGTTTCGTGGGATGACGACCGCGGAAGCCTTGCCTCTCCCGCTGCCGGGCACGACACACGGCCTCTTGGGCCGTGTCCCGTAGTTGCCAGGACTCATATTATCTATAGTGCCCATCATAATATTCTTGGGAATCATAATTGAGGTGGTTTCCCGTTGCCTTCCTCAATAGTGTTTTTAACGTGACACCATCACTTAATGGCCGCCCCACTGGGGTCAGACGCCATTGCAGCCGCCTCACTGAGGAACAGACGCTGCGTGGACTACCTTTCGTCTGGCTCCTAACCTTCGACCTATCTGGCATCGGTGACCCTACCAGGAGCAATTATTATTACTCCCGCCAGCACAGCTCTTGGGGTCATCGCAACACACAAGCCCTTCCACCACGACAAGGTTGTAGTCCATGGGAGGGATATATATATATATATATATATATATATATATATATATATATATATATATATATATATATATATATATATATACCCATTCAAACGCGAAGGTCCGCCATATTGCGAACAAATATTCATTCACATAGATAGATATATAGAAAGGGGAAAGGAACATATATAAAGGACGGACATAGTAGAGGTGGGGAAGGCGGATTCAGGCAGACCGCTAATGTAAAAATATTTTCCTCGACCGGATCTCTCCAGTTGCCGGGCGGATGCTCTTACCACTTGAGCTATCTAGAAAATGTACTTTACACTGAAATCTGCGATCTTATAAAGCGCTAATGTGTTCCGATTCATGTCCTAGGAGATGGCGTTATGGAGCTGTTACACCCACCAAAGGAGAAATAGACAAACACAAGAGGAGAGTGTACAGTAGGATAGCAAGCATAAAACATCATAAAGGATAGGAACGGTGCGTTGCATGCCACGCATAGCCAGAAGAAGAGACTAGCCACATTGGGAAAATATACATTCTAACACGAAATCCCGCCATATGGCGAACAAATGTGTGTGTATATATATACAAAACAAACAAATATATGTAGAATGTAAAAATATATATATACATACATGTAGTATAAGGTTTTAAGTGATGGAAGAATGATACATTGATGAAAGCAAACGTTTTATTTTTTATAAAAATTCACTCATATTTTTAGAACGACCACTTATATTTTAGTTTCGATTCATGTTCATATGATGTGTTTAAATTGATGATCAGATGAGATCAAAACCAATTTTGCAAAAATAATAACTGTCAAAAATAGCGTTTATGTCTTTAATTAAGGCTACAGTGAATTTCCAAGTAACGATCTGTATTGAAGAGTAATCCAGTGTGTGTACGAACCTGTGATGTTTGATATTATTATACATGAAGGTAAAACAAGCACTCGTTCCTAATTTTGTAAAGTGTCATCAAAATTATTGATGAAATTTTGGAAAAAAATGCCTTATTTTACAAAGGAGAAATGCATAATGAAGCTGGAAATTGAGCCCAGATCTGGGGCTTTTTCCGAAATTTCTTCCGAAGGGCTCCGCATCCGGGAATCCGCGCATGGGCGCCAACCCTTCCATTCCAACCAGCTTGAACCCGCGAGAGCGCCCCAATTGATGCGCCCTCCCAACCCAATCCCAATGGCCCCCGTTCGCTCCCGTGCACGAGCCCCGCTACCCTTTCCGACCCCTCCCCCGCTTCCGTGAGGCCTCAAAGGATTAATTCCCGTTTTGGGGGAGAGCTGGCGGTATGAAGAGACGAGGGGAGAGGGAGTGGGGATCTTTTGAGAGGTAGAGACGGGATAGAGCGGGCACGCAGGCACGTCCCGTGAAACAAATGGTCCCCTTTAATTAAGTGATAAGGCCTAGGAGAAAGAGAGGAGGAGGCGAGGAATGCGGGTGGCCGCGGTGGATGAGGAAATGGAGAAGGATGGAAATGGAGTGGACTTGCTTCGGAAGAGAGGGGCCCTGCAAAATGGGGCGAAAATCCCTCTCCCTTTGCCCATAATCCTTAGGAGTGAGACGGACCTGGAAGGGTTCGCGGGGATGATTTCGAGGGAGGGAATGGGAGTGCGGTTGCTTTCATTCCTTCCTCACCAAAGTCCTTTGTACCCTTGGCACTCCCTCTTCTGTCCTTCCACCCCAATCTAAATCCGCCTTTCTCCTTCCTCTCTTCAAACACACTTCTCTTGCCGATTTCCCCCAATCTCGGGGAACGAACTCTATTTTGCGGATCCCACTTCCACACGTTCTCCTCGCCTTCGGATCCCTCCCGCTTGACTCGAGGGGAGAGAAAACCCTGAGCTCACTCACAATCAGTTTCCTTCCGATCCCCACCCACCCACTTTCCGTTTTCCGCCTTTTTCCTATCCCCTTTCCTCGTGCACCGTCTGCCGCGGGGCTCACGACGCACTCGGGGATGATTTGCGCGGCCTTCTGAATTCGTGGTCAGCCTCGGTTGGTTTTTGGCTCGCAGCCACCGGGCTCATTGCTCTTCCTTGTACCGTCTCCTCCATCCTCTGTGATAGGTCTTGAAACGGATTCATCGAGCATCTTCAAATAGCATGGCCTTTTAACTTGTTGCACTCCAGGTGCAGACCATTATGGGGGTTCTGGACGATCAAAATTAGGGTGGAGAATAACCTGATAATGAAGATTTGAGCTGTGATAAACCTGTTCCTGTGGTTTATGTCTCATGGGGCGGATATAAATTTGTAGCTACTCTTCCAGGAGATGTATGCCGGAAAATTAAGACGAATATATGACCGGGAAGCATTAAGCTAGAAGGATTCCAAGTGACGATCTCTTGCATTTACGAACTTTGCTGACCTCCTCAGGGATAATTGTTTCTTTCCTTCCCCCTGGTTGGCATCTTGCCTAATTGAAGTAGGAAAAAGTCAAAATGGTATCTCTTAAAAGCATCGTAAAAGTGAATTTTGTGAAAATAAAAACACGAATAATGCTATATGTTTTAACAAGATATGGAATTGCATGTACCCGTATAAAAGTATTTCGCGTATACTTTTAAATTATACCTGAGGTAAGTAATTAGAGTAAAATCTACACTAGAGAGTAATGAAAAATTTTGTTTAATTATACAGTGATGCAACAATTTCAGAGAGTAAAAATCTTTCACCTTGACCGGGATTCGAACCCGGATCCCTCGATATCCGGCCGAGTGCTTTAACCAATTAAGCTACCGAGACGTCTTCTTACACTCTGAAATTTTGGGGGCTTTAAAGGAACAAGATGTTGTGACGAAATGCCGTACATACAATGTCACAGGCATTCGTAGTCGTGCGCGAGGCGCAACAGTCCACGACGTTAAAGCCAATTTCAAACACTTAGGCTGTTCATACCTTAGACAAATTTCAAGAAACTGTAACAGTAACTTTAACGGAGTCACCCGCTATGTGTGCATTATAATGCAACAATTTTAGAGAGCAAAAATCATTCGCCTTTACCGGGATTCGAACCCAGATCCCGGTCAAGGCGAATGATTTTTACTCTCTGAAATTGTTGCATTATAATGCACACATAGCGGGTGACTCCGGTAAAGTTACTGCTACAGTTTCTTGAAATTTATACAGTGAATCTAATAGCAGTCATAATATAAATAGCTGATACATATGTGTATACAGGTGTGCATGATGAGGTGACCATATGTTGATCAAATATTATCTCATACTTTGGCAAATTTGATTACCCATATTTGTATTTTCTTGCAAAATATGAACTGTCGGTTAACAAGTAATTTCAGGACTAAAATTGCTTCTCAAGTTCTCAAAATGTATCGACAATATCAACAATATTATCGTAGATGTCATGGTAAAAATGTGTATATTTTCCTCCAATCATGGCCGGAATTAGACCCTTGAAGCAATAACCAGCTGTATTCTACCCTCGAAAGCATTTGTAGCTTGGCGAAAGAAGATAATCAAGTCCCCTTTCATTTTTCTAGTAATTTAATACCGGAAATCTCCCTTCTTCACTACGGTATCGGGCGCTTAATTGAAGGAATTAGATAATCTTCCTTTTCTTACGGCGTAATGAATTTCCATAAAATGTAGGGGAAATTGAGTCGCCCACAATATTTTCATTAATATCCATTTGATTTCTGCTTGAAGGGGCCGTCGGCTTCCATGAGTACCGCGATAGAGAATTCCGTAGATTTACAGTCGTATAATAGCACTTGTGGTTGGTAATCACTGGAGCTTGGAAGATTTGGCATGAAGTCATGTCGGTCTTCAATTTTCTGCTGAAAATACAGCCTGTATGTTTCTTTCACAGACTCTCGCCAATGCACTGCAAACATCGGCCGAACCGCCATTTTGCTTAAAAGTGTGCGACGAGATTAGCACAGTGATTTTGTTTTTCATTCCCTAAGAAATGGTAAGAATGTCATGCAAAAGCGTGGGCTCACATTAGAGCCAAGTGAAAATTAGGCCTTAAGAGAAGTGGTTTGGATAGCAATATAAGTACTGTAGGTGTCCGAGGAAGGCATGTTCATCATGAGAAAGAAAGAATAGTGCACTCACCCTTCATTCACGCTGATCTCAACTTTCTCTCACGTATTCTTTAAAATGTGCATGACTGTTTTCCTCGTCCGAACTCCTTTCTACGTCCCTTTGCGGTTCCAATTAATGCGCGAGTCCAATTAACTTGACCTATCTTGTATTTTGTCCTCAATATGCTCCTGTCTTTGTTCACTCTACGAAACACTTTCTTTTATTGTTTGCGGTATTCATTTTATATTCATAATATTTCTGTGGAGATAAGGTATGATCGTGCACAATTTGTGGAGAGGGCAATAGAGCTCAGCAGCATTGGTAGGGCACCTTTCTTCAGTTTCACCATCTCCTTTGTCCATCCCTCCCCTCCCTTCCTCCTCCCCCCTCTCTCTCTCTGGGGTCCGTTCTTTTCTCCCTCATAACGAGGGGATTCTCCTTTGCCAAAATTTCACTTTCCCTCTTCTTCCACCATCTCTTTTCATTCGGTGCCTCCCAATTCCTCACTCCACACCCAATTCCGTCCCCACCTCTCACCACTCCTTGAGTTTCTCTACCGTGTCCGTCTTTGCCTTGGCCCCTCGACAGGTCCTCGAGTTCCGCTTCTTTCTTAACCTGCGATTTGAGAGACTGTGGTTAGCGAAACCCGAGACTTTTGGTCCCCTTGGCAAAGTCATCTATCGGAGCGAATGGCCGAAATTTCTTTTTTCGTCTTTCTCAAAGAAACAAAAGGATCACATGAAAACCGTATTTGTGCACATGAGAGTAAAGCATCAATCTTGAACAATAGTATCCCGTCTTTGCGATTTTTTTTGAGGCTTCATCGGGTTGATACAAACTCACAACTATTTCACTCATTGTTTTCTTCGTTTTTGCTGGCTCAGTTTTTATTTTTACTCTCTCGTTTCCCTACCCTTAAACATACCTTCACCCTTTGTCACTACCCCCCCCCCCCCAAAAAGGCAGAGTGGTACACCACTCTGCCTTTTTCCTTTTCAACTTAACTTTTTTTTCAATTGGCGATTCTAAACTTGGAATTTTATTTGCCATTTTAATTTAGTTTCCCAAACTGCGCGGAGAAAACGTTATCAACCAAATGAAACGAAATACCTTGCCGGCGTTATGCCCGAATTAAAAATAGCCTCATTTTAGGTTCCGGCTGCTTTATGACTCTAGCTAGTGTATTCCATACTAGCTATTTTATCCTTGCATGCCTAATCGTTTATCTTCTGTTGCATTTCTTCACTTATGGTCTTCTGTTGCTGAGACTTCTCATTCGCATTTTCCTTGTTTTGAAATTCACTCTGGCCACGTTATCACATCACATTCACATGGGCAGAAATATTGCATTGGCTATTGTGAACCATTTTAAAATACTCAAGGATTTTTTCAAGAAACTGCGGGAGTTTCCGGGACAGTAACTTTTAACGGAGTCATCCTCTAACATGCATTTCATTGCAACAATTACTGAGAGTAAAAATCATCCCGGTCAAGGCGAATGATTTTTTCTCTCAGAAATTGTTGCAATGAAATGCATGTTAGAGGATAAGTTAAAAGTTATTGTTGCGGCATCTCCCGCAGTTTCTTGAAATTTGTCTAAGGTATAAATACCCTCAGTGTTTCAAATTGGCTTTAACCTCGTGGACTGTGGCGCGTCGCGCACGACTACGAATGCCAGTGACATTGTATGTGCGGTATTTCGTCACAACATATTGTTCCTTTAAAAGCCCAAAAATTTCAGAGTGTAAGAGGACGCCGCGATAGCTTAATTGGCTAAAGCACTCGGCCGGATATCGAGAGATCCGGGTTCGAATCCTCGAGGATATTTATCCTCTACATAGAATGTTTTAGCACACAAATCCTTCGAGCTTTGCCCCGAAAAATTTGGTTAGATTAGGAATCGAGCACTGTTCTCTTAAATTTCCAGTCGGAGGCGTTAAGAAGAAAAGAAGACCCAGCCATCTTCCTCGGCAAATTCGTGAGGGGAGTCTCATCCGTTCTGTCGCCAAGCACAAGCCGTAATGTGGAATTTCTCTCACCATTGTTTGGTACGCTCTATCTTATATTGCTCTTCGTCTTTGAATTTAGGACCCTGTCCGTATGGGAATAGTTAACTTCCTCAGACGCCAATTCTCTCCCCCGCTCTCTCTCTCCCCTTGCTCTTCCCCTCTCGTAGGCCGCCTCTTCCTCATTCGCTCTCTCCCCACGACCCCTCCCTCCTCCACCCCCCTCTGCCCTCCGCTCAAAACAGAGGTCGTGCGACTTAATCCTTCGGAAAGGCGAGGGGTCTCCAGATACCTAGCTACTGGGCGTGGACCCTCGGAACACACAAATGTAGGCCATGCTTTTGCATTCATCTCCACCGAGATTGCCCCGCCGTTCGCCACCCCTCCCATCTCCTCTCCCACACGCCTCATCGCGCGTCCTTCACCGCCCCCCTCGTGCCCCCAAGTGAGAGCGACGGGATACCGGGGAAGAGTTAGTAGAAGAGTAGAATCTTCTCCGTTTCGCGTCGCGCTGGCGGTTGCCACGAATATCATCAAGAAGTGCCATGACACCGCTAATGGGCATGTGCCGTGAATCAGCCGGCGTCCACTTACGGATTTCTCGAGCGAAATTTAAGTCAGAGAAAGATTGCACTAATCGTGTTCCATCCTCTATTCAGAACACGAAATGTTTTTGACACCGAGTCATTTGCGTGGGGGGTGTGGTAGTAATTTTTGTGTCCATATCTAAATAACGGTAGTAATTTTTCATGTGTCGTATTATTATTTGACATTGAGCGGGTAGTTGGCTACAATGGCTACTTTCAACGATGTAGAAGTGACCGCATGCAATACCTTGAATGACTCTCTATCCTACTAATTCATGTCTGAATTACTTACAATTCCACAAAAGCCCAGAGATGGGATCGAAATAGTCTCCAGGACTCTTTAGTCATCGGCTCAAAGGCGTTTGTTGCTGGGTGGGCGGATGGAAGTCAGTCTCGTTCTGAATAGTGAAGGCCCTGAAATGCGCAGTCTATGGCTTCTCTAATCAACACGGTGATGAGTTAATCAGGCGATCCGGCTTATCTGACAAAAATGCTAGGTTTCATTGTGGACCCTCTCTCGCCTGACCTGCAATCAGGGGTCTTCGACAGTTAGGCCTCTTGGCCCATTTAACGAGAGATGTATGTAAACTACATAAATAAGGATGGACCTGTAACACATAGTTTTCCAATGCATGGGAGAAAGGTTTACAGAAGGAGAAGTGCTGAAATGTGGGAAAAGTAGCAAAGACAATAGTGGAGAAAATTACTGGATTCATTAATTGGTAAATTCAGGAAACTTTAAGCGTATAATATTTCATGTTTGGACTAGCGTATTTCTCGTACTAAGTGGGTTAGGACATTAGAAAAAAAAGGATAATAATAGAATGGGGCATTTGACCGATTTTTTTGTTAATGGAAGAATGAAGTTCATTTTTTAGAGTTCAACGGCAAATGAGTATTAATGTCTGTCGATAATGAAATGAAACCGTTAAAGTTTAAGGAGTTTAAAGGAGATTAAATATATTATCTAGTCAGTGAGGTATCACTATTGTTATTGTTTGTTCTTGAATAAGTGCAAAATTAAAAATATTAAAATAAAAAAAATAATGACTGAAAAAATTATAAATATGATAATTATGGAGATTTTTTAAAATATAACCACTTTTTCTCCAATCTACTCACTTATTTAAATGGGTTCAATCATGTTTAATATTCATAGTAATCCGTCATTAGTTCCGAATTTGGAAGTTCCGAAACTAAGCAAGGTTCATCGTAGCGGGTAGATTTGAGCGCTATAAATAAGATGGGTTATTTTCCTGATTAAGGCCATTTTTTTTGCGAATTCATTGATCATAGTGTGCTTCACTTGATAATATTCGAAATAACCTTGAAGCAGGCAAGAAAACAAGCTTTCTGTTTCCAGCAATGGTCACCTGGTTGCTCTTCATGTAATTATTTGGCTGTTTTCAAATAACAAAGGGTGTGATATCATCATGTTATCCAACAGGGAAATATTTAATTAATTTTCCGGGATAGTAAAATTGCTTGGCTTCCGACTTCCATAACCAAAGATTTCTAAGACTCGATGCTGACGATAACTTTCTATTCATAAATGTCACAATATGCATACACCAAAACGGCCAAGATTTCGTCTTGTACCTTAGCCTTTCACAGAGGTGTTTGGAAAAAAATTCTCAGAAAAAGTCTTTCCACGCCTCAGCACTGTAAGGAAGCTGAAATTCGTATTCCCCTCTGAAAAAGACAAATTACTCCATCTACTGAAAAAAGGGGAGAAATATCATGTAACGGGAGAAGCTTTGTAGGCTAAGTCGTTAGGGCAGTGGAAGTCGGAATTGATGACCTCAAGGGTTTACAATGAGAGACTGTGAACATCAGCTATCGCGGAACGCATGATGCCCGTATCGATGAACGAAGTAGACCATGAAGATGTGGCTGTCGGAAGACGGTTTCGACCGAGGTATAGATCGGTATTTCCCATGGATAACTGGCAGCGGATAGAGATTACGAAATGGCCATTGAACATCATAGGGGACGATGGATTCCACCTACGTTATGCGTGGAAACGCTTTCCCCACAGGGAGGAAGTTGTGAGTGTAGGGAAGGTGGAGGGCGGAGGGGTGAAGGGAAACATTTACAAGAACAAAAAGGAAACAACATTGTCCATCGGAGCCAAAGGTCAGAAAAGGGAAAGGAACGGAAAGAGTTTCACTGTAGGGTGGTGAAACAAAGTGCAACATTTCATCGCTCCTGAAGTCGTTCAGTGTCACACAAGAGAAACGTTGCGACTCAGAATTCGAACCTTACCCGCAAGACGCCTTACAGGATTCCGAAGGGCATGAATCGCTTAAGAGAAAAACGGACTGCGCACATATTTAAACATTCAAGATTGTCGTGAAAATCATCGCGAAATTTTCCCACCCATCCCACGTTTGATAAAGTCAAGAAAAGTATCAACCGAATGCAGTAGTGTCATTTAGATTGGTCCGGAAAATTTCGAGAAAAGTTATGTTGTTGCCGTTAAGTTTTGGGGAGGCTTTCAAATTGTGGCACCTACCTATTGCCGCAGTAGAGCATGTAAAGTATGCAAGTATGGCAATCATTCATGCAAGTAAATAACGAATACCGTATAATTCATCTCCGTTGTTGACCTTCCTTCTAGTATGAGCCCTTGACAATGAAAATAATGACGCTTAAGCTCTTACAGCTGCCTTAAGTCAACGACCTTTTGAAAGCGTAGCATAGGATACATAAGAATAATGTATTGAAAATATGTACTCACGAGAGCAATGTAACTTTTGGACGGCACAATAGAACACAGAATAAAAAAGATAACACGTAGAAGGACACTCACATTGTAGATGATTTAAGCTTTCGGCCTACTCCGAGGCCTTCTTCAAGTCAGACAGAGATTTTGAGGGAAGAGTGCCTGGGGAGGGGAGGGGGGGCGGAAGGTTTAGGGACTGTTGGGAAATAAATTAAAGATGGCGGTTAAGGGTGGGAATTTTAAAGGATCGGAAATATAGGATGTATGCGGATTCGCGAGTTCACACCTCTATGTTGGTGGCTGAATCGGGTAGGGACTCTAGAACTGTTAGGGAAAAGCATTCGTCAAATGATAGGTTGTGTGAACTTGCGTGCAAAGGGATAGGAAGAGAAGAGAGTGAAGCGTGTAAAGGGATAGATATCCTATCCCTTTACATATATATATATATATATATATATATATATATATATATATATATATGTATATGTGTGTGTGTGTGTGTGTGTGTGTGTGTCTGTATGTATATATGTATATATATGTATATATATATAAGTATATATATATAACATGAGTCATATCTTATCTTCAGAAGAAGACGGAGCTCGAGTCCGTCGAAATTATCAAGATATTATTGTGAGTGTTCCTTTTATGTGCTCTCATGCCAAGTGATACTGTCTAAGTTTTTTATTCAACACTTCCGTGTTACTTCGAAGAAATCATCTATATATATATATATATATATACATACATACATACATATATAAATATTATACACACTCACATTCAAATAACACGAAATCCCGCCATACGCGAACAAATATTACTTCACGCACAGAAATAGATATAACGAAAGGGGATAGGAAAACACATAAAAGACGAACACATGAAAGGTGGGGAAGTCGGATTTGAACAGATCACAAATGTAAAAATCTTTCCTTATCCCATCACAATTTATGTGTTTTCCTATACCCTTTCCTTATATCTATTATAATAAGTAATAGTAAGTTGATAGTAGGTTAAATCATCCAAGGTGAGGCATTCTGCCTCGCCAAGACCAAAAAAGGCCCGACAAGTGCGGGCAAAGGTAAAAGTTATGCTCACTGTGTTCTTCGATTTTAATGACATAGTGCATCATGAATTCCTGCCAACAGGTCACACGGTCAATAAGAACTACTACCTACAAGTTCAACGCCGTTTGCGTAAAGCAATTCGAAAAAAGCACCCTGATCTCTGGAAAAACAATTAATGGCTTTTGCACCACGCTAATGCACCAGCTCACCATTCATTGCTTGTTCGTAAATTTTTGGCCAATAAAATACTGTAACGATGCCCCAACCCCCATTTTTGCCAGATGTGGCATGACTCCGTGTGACTTTTTCCTATTTCCAAATATTAAGAAAACCTTGAAAGGGCCGTCGTTTTAAAGCCGTAGATGACATTAAAAGCGTATCGCTGAAAGAACTATAAGCTATCTCAAAGATCACGTTTGAGAAGTGTTTCGGGGATTAGAAGAAGCGTTGGCACAAATGCATAATCTCAAATAAAGACTACTTTGAATGTGACAACATCAATTTATAATAGTAAACAAATATTATAATCCGAAAAATTAAATGGTACGTAGTGCAGAGAGAGTAGGGGACGAGGGAGAAAGGAAAAACAGGTAGTAAGGGAGGGTTGAAGGAAGGGTACGTGGAGGGGGAGAAAGCGGAGCGGAGAACAGGTGGTGGGAGAGAGGTGAAGGAGGAGGTTATGGAGGTGGAAACGGAGGCCAGAGGAGAGAGGAGATGAAATAAGGGGGATGCGGAAATAGTAACAAGCGACACAGAAAACTAAAAATTCATCCACAGATACCACAACACCCATGACCAAGGCATCAACTCACAAAGTCACCACAAGGGCAACAAGTCAAAATCGAGGGCAAGGATGAAAAAATGCATTCGGATGAATAAAGGGTCCCACCACCTCGCAAGAAACAAATCCACCTCCATCTACCCCAGCCCCCCCAACACATTTAGTGAACGACATTGAGACCCGGATGTTGTTAGGCTTTACAAAGCCATGTAAATGCCGATTCCATTGTTTTTAATTTTATAGGGTTATCGGATGGGGGTAGGAATGCCAGCACGGAAACATTGAAACAGTGGTTGAAGGGGGTGTTGTGGTGGGAGGCATATATATATATATATATATTATTAGGTAATCTACCGCTTAAGGTAGGTTTTTGGATGGACACAAACATCAAATAAACAGTTTGTGACTCCCCGCCTAGCAAACTAATCTATATCAAGTAAGATCTGGTGCTTTCCCGGCGTATTTGCTGGATGAAGTTTTCTCGGGTCTTCCACCGGGTCAGGGGTTCCATGTTGGCCGACGTTTCGATGCCCGACTCGTGCATCGTCCTCAGGGTTGATGATTGCCACTCCGTTTTTGGCCGTCTTATATACCTGCGCTCTCGGGTTCAGGTGACTTCTGATTGGTCGCCGGGTCGTTGTGCTCTGTGCCTTTCTCTTTTTACCTCCAATAGCACGGGTTTCCATGTGTTGCTGAGAGAATAACCGGAATCCCTATTGAAATTCCGCTCTGCCATTTTAATTTCTATGGATTCTTTAATGATGCGGTCCCAGTAACCACCGGCGCGGGCAAGTAGCTTGGTCTCGTTGAAATTAATTGAGCGATCCATCTCGACGCTGTGTTCGGCGATGGCAGATTTTTCCAGCTGCCCTAGGCGTAGGTGTCTTTTATGCTCCTTTAACCTGGTCTCGATGGTCCGACCCGTCTCTCCAATGTAGACATCTCCGCAGGAACACGGGACTTGGTATATCCCTGGGGTCTTTACACATAGCAAACTTCTTCATGGAAGACTTTGAAGAAAAGGCACTAAAATCAGCCCCGCTTCGACCGAAACATTTCTTTCGGTATGTCGACGACACCTTCGTGATTTGGACACATGGGAAGGATGCACTTGACGAATTCCTTGTGCACATGAATCGCCAGCACCCCAATATATCCTTCACCATGGAATTGGAAATCGACGGCAGTTTCCTTCCTCATAGATACTACGAATCAGCCCATATATGCCTTTTTCCCACCTTTCCCTAACCAGGAATATTGTCCACCCATACGGTCTTATTTGCTTTCATCTCCTTTAATGCCCTTTCAATTTCATCGTCGAGTATGCCTGGACCTAAGCTATCTTCTTCTACGTCATGTTCCTTTTCTATGTCTAACCTTGTCGGCCTAAGTTCTTTACCATAGAGTGTTTCTATATATTCCTTCCATCTCTCTTGGATTTTTCCTGGTTCATCTATTATCTTACCCCACTTATCTTTCACTGTTAGCACAGATCTTGCCTTCTTACTTCCCGATAATAACTTAACGTTGCTGTATGGAGCACCAATTTCACCCTCCTTCGGTAGACTTTCCATTTCCTCGCATTGCGTTTTCCACCATTTTTCTTTTGCCATATTTGTGGCACTTCTCAATTTATTGTTTAACTCTTTGTACTTCATTTTGCCTAACTCTGTGTTTACATTTTTCCATCTTCTTCTCTCATCCATCTTTGCAATCATCTCATCCGTTATCCATGGTTTCCGTATCCTTTTCCCATTAACGGTTCCTATAGTGTCTTTAGCGGCTTCCAATATCCCTTTCTTGACAAACTCCCATTTTTCTTCGATAGTACTCAGTTCTCTACCGTTATCCCACATTTTCTCTACAGCCTGCTGATACACCTTCCTCGTTTATCCATTTACTGCTTCTGAATTCCATTTCCTAACCCGTCGTTCTTGCCTTATCTTCTTGAAACGAACATTACATTTCATGACAACTAAATTGTGGTCAGAGTCCGCATCCACTCCTGGGAAACTGTGCGAATTTATCACACTGTTCCTAAACTTAAGCCTAACCATAATATAATTTAACTGATACGTTTTTGAGTCACCTGGCATTTTCCATGTATACCTACGCCTTTTGTGGTGTCTACACCATGTGTTAGTGATGACTAACCCCATTTTCCTGCAGAATTCCATTGCTATCTCCCCGCGTTCATTCCTCGTACCTAAGCCCTAGTCGCCCACCTCACCACCATCTCTTCCTTCGCCTACCGTCGCATTCCAATCCCCCATCACTATGAAATGTTTCCCTGCAGGAACACTCGCGATGATATCCTCTAACTCATCATACATCCTATCAACTTCGTCCTCCTTGTGGTTGCTCGGTGGCATGTATACCTGAACAATGACCAAGTTCGTCGGCTCTGCTTTAATCTCTACGAGTAAAATTCTATCTGTCGCTTGCTCTATGTTGACTACGCTTCTTCCTACCCCTTTATTTAAAATTACGGCAACCCCTCGTTGACTCTCGTCCCAGCCGCTTTATATCACTCTATAATTGTCACTCCAGTAATCCCCGCTATCCTTCCATCTCTCCTAGCTGAGGCCTAAAACATCTATTTTACCTCTTTCCATCTCTCGCTTAATATTTTCTAATTTGCCTCTTAGGCACTTACTTTCTAATTTGCCTCTATTACACACGGCCTCTTAGGCCGAGTCCCGTAGTTGCCCCGACTCATATTATCTATAGTGCCCATCATTACATTCTTGGGAATCATATTTGAGGTGGTTTCCCGTTGCCTTCCTCAATAGTGTTTTTAACGTGACACCATCACTTAATGGCCACCCCACTGGGGTCAGACGCCATTGCAGCCGCCTCACTGAGGAACAGACGCTGCGTGGACTATCTTTCGTCTGGCTCCTAACCTTCGACCTATCTGGCATGGGTGACCCTTCCAGGAGTAATTATTATTACTCCCGCCAGCACAGCTCTAGATATATATATATATATATATATATATATATATATATATATATATATATATATACCACATACATAAGAAGACGGAGCTCGAGTCCGTCGAAATTATCAAGATATGATTGTGAGTGTTCTTTTTACGTGTTCTCGTGCTGTGTGTTACTGTCTAAGTTTTTTATTCAACACTTCCGTGTTACTTCGAAGAAATCATCTATATATCTATATATCTATATATAGATATATATATATATATATATATATATATATATATATATATATATATATATACATATATATATATTGTATCTAGACTATCAGTGAATTTACATTACACGTTTGTGGGTTTTCCAAAAAAGTGTATATATATATATATATATATATATATATATATATATATATATATAAAAACTTGGAAAAGACGCTCTCCGGCGACGCACAAACCCACAAACACTAACACAAAAAACACCACACACATAGAAACATAAAAGAAGGACACTTACATTGGATATTTACGTTTCGACGGCACGGCCGTCGTCATCAGATATATATATATATATATATATATATATATATATATATATATATATATATATATATACACTTTTTTGGAAAACCCACAAACGTGTGATGTAAATTCACTGATAGTCATAACAAAAACAGAAACCAAAACACACAAAAGAGGGAAAACTCACTGGTTCTCGAATTTTCGGTGGTCCAACCACCTTTCTCAAGAGGAATTAGGAACAGAACTGAGGCAGAGGAGGGCCCAAAAGCAGTGGTAGGAAGGAGAAGGGGAAATGGGGGAAAAGAGGGGAAAAGAGGGGAAAAGAAAGGAAAAGGGGGGAAGGCATTCGAGGTGAGGAGTTTGGAGGGGCAGTGTATGGCGCGGGAATTTTAAAAAGGTGGGGATGATATGGAAGTTGTTGGGGGCGGAGGGGGATGAAATTATATGCATTATGGCCACTATAGATGCCACGTCCCTGCACACATCCATTCTCCACTCAGAAGGTCTCTCCGCCCTCCAACACTACCTCTCCCAACGCCCTGAGCCACACATCCCCTGCAAAGATTTTTTCCTCAGCCTTTCCGAGTTCATTCTTACCCGCAATTCCTTCTCCTTTAATGATATATTCTACCTACAAATCAAGGGTTGTGCCATGGGTAGCAGGTTCAGCCCGTCCTATGCAAACCTCTTTCTTGGTCTCGCGGAAAATAAATTCCTGTCACAACAACCCCTGAAACCGCTATTGTGGCTCAGATATATTGACGATATTTTCCTTCTCTGGCCACATGGTCCTGATTCCCTGAAAACTTTCATTTCCAACCTTAATGCTTCGTCCTCTATCTCCTTCACGTTTACAGTTTCCTCCTCCCAAATCACCTTCCTAGATGTAAACATATCATTTATAGACCATAAATTTCACACATCCGTACATATAAAACCCACAAATAAACAACAGTACTTACATTTTAGCAGCTGTCACCCATACCACACCAAACGTTCCATTCCTTATTCCCTTTCCAGAACGGGTCACAGAATTTTCAATGACCCTGACTCCCTAGACAATTTCCTCATAAATATACACCATTCCCTCCTCAAACGAGGTTATCCTGAATCCCTCCTGAATAAGAGGATCCGTAGGCATACTTACACTCCCAGACCTTCCCCCACCGCGAAAAACCACCCTCTGTCAAATTTGTACCACGTTTTCCCCTGGCGTAGAATCTCTGAGTTCTATCCTAAAGGACCGCTATCCTATCCTCAAAAACCACAATTCCACCACCAACCTTTTCCCCAAATGCCCCTCTGTCACTTTCAAACGCCCCGCCAATCTATCAGATCTTCAAAAATCTACCAATCCACTTCTTAAATCCTCGCCCCGTTCCAAAATCACTCCCACACCCTGCAATAAACCTAGATGCAAAACATGTCCTATTTTTTAAACCAGAATCCTATCCCTCTCCCACCCGCTCTTTAACTCTCTCCCACCAATTCCCTTCTCCTCCTACTTCAGCAATGTTGCCTACCTACTCAAGTGCCAACTTTGCCCTGCCTTTTATATTGGACAGTGTACCTTTTTTCTGGAATTGGAAAATTGGAAAATAATATTTTTACATTCGTGATCTGCTCACATCCGCCATCTCCACCTCTCTTGTGTTCGTGTGTGTTCCTTTACCATTTTCTTAACTCTATTTCAATGTGAATGAATATTTATTCGCCATATGGCGGTATTTCGTGTTTGAATGTGTGTGTGTATATATATATATATAATTATATATATATATATAATTACACACACACACACACACACACACACACACACACACACATATATATATATATATATATATATATATATATATATATATATATATATATATATATATATAAAATCTTGAAAATGACGCTCTCCGGCGACACACAAACATTCAGATAATAAATATTCCACACACAGATTCTGATGGCGACAGCGGTGCCGTCGAAACGTCAATATCTGCTGTAAGTGTCCTTCTTTTATGCTTCCGTGTGTGGAATATTTCTTATCTGAGTGTTTGTTTATATATATACATACATACATACCGACACACGAAGTATGTATTTGTAGTCGTATGTATGTATGTACATACATTTTAATAAATATGTATTAGTTTGATGAGTTTCAGAGTTCATGGTACCAAATCTATCGGAAGGCAACATGAGAATGACAGAAATGAGACCAAATATCCTTCTCGGCTTTAATTTACGGCGCCCTTCTAAATGGGTTGGAAAATTTTTGAAATTTATTTTACCGAAATGCGGACATCTTTTGATGGCTGTTGTGTCTTCAAATTAATATTTTCAAATTGAATCGAAAATGAGTTTAAATTCGTCCACCCATCATGTGCCCATTGGGACCGTTTATAGAGGACGCAAGCGTTATGTTCGATCCATTGAAACACGGTTTTTTTTTCCAATTTCAATGAATATTTACAATTCCGAAGTCGCAATAAAAATTTCAAGCAACATGCACTTTAAATTTCTTCGTGATTTGATCGTCTAGAATGTAAAGCGTATTGTTTGAGGATTTAATACCAAGGTATGCGGACACAGCTCTCTTTGGTCTATATAAAAAAATAGTAACGGTTTTCGGTTTGCTTATCATCAGGATTATTTTAACTAAGAAATTTCATCCTATCATGATAATTTCAGTAGTTACTTTCTTCTCTGTGGGAATAAAGATCAAAAGAGAAATATTACCTACTTAGTGACCTATTTACACAATTTTAATGACTATTAGGATTATTCTCTCCGCCAGTAGTAACCACACACATATTTCTAAAAATAGTCCTTGATAGACTAAGGTAGATATACTAAGTCATACGTCACTTTTTGTGCATGTAACATACTCAAATTAGGGTGTGAATTTAGTCCTATGAGCCACGTACCGTTTGATTCAATGCTCTGGCATTCTGTCACTCAGAATGGATTTCAACCTTGGCCCCTCCCAATGGGATCTGAACGCTGTACGTCAGTAATCGAACCCAGCCACCACCGGGCTACGCACGCCACTGAACTATATCGGAAAACAGATAAGGATCCGAAAGGTTGTGGATGAGCTTACTAATGCCCTTCTTGTGTTCGGTTCTGGCCATCGCAGGGAAAACCTCGCAATTCATTTGGGCCCTTCGAATGGAAATGATTGAATAAATAATGAACAACTAAGAACTCCCCGGAAAAAGTGTTTCGTCGTATCGTGGTCCATTTAGTTCCCTACGACCACATTCTCCTGCCACGAAAGGAGGCTCCAGATTGGGGGTGGGGACCGGGAGGAGGCGACGTCTTCCTAATTGTCGTTTCGGCGCTCGGCCTCGCGTCAGCAGGGCGTTGAACCCGCTTCGGTATGCCAACAACCAGCACAGGCAGCACCATTGGGGCGCGTATTGCTCCGCGAGACGTCAAAACGACACGGTTAGTATCGCACTCTTCGAGGTCGGCCAACGACCCAGGCGACTTCTGTTCCTCGCCGGACGAGAAAAAAATGCGGGCCGTAAAGAAGGGACTGGATGGAAAGAGTGAGGGAGGGAGAGAGAGAAAAGGCGAGGGAGAGAGTATAAAAAAGAGAAGAAAGAAGGCGACACAGCGAGGGTTGGGGGAGGAATTTTGCGGGGGAGGGAAGGGGACGAAAATGTTGCACTAGTGAGAAAGGGAGCGGACTGGCGCCGTCTACCCTTTGTTTTTTCGAAGGGCTCCGACAGCCACGCAAATATTTGCCCCGCCTTAGAAGGAGGGGGCGGTGGGGTTGGGGCAGAGGGGAGGGAGGCAGGGAAAAAGAGGCTACGGCCGCCCACGCATCTCTCCCGGCTTTATGAGCCCTAGGGCCGGTCTTCCTCATCCTCCCCCTCCTCTCACTCCTCCTTTCCCCACCCTTTTCTTCCTTTCCTCCCGCTCTAGTCGCCGCCTCTAGAGCCCCTCCTAAACCCTTCCCACGCCGCCCGCAAAGGACGAGATAACGACAGTGCTTCGCTTGCTCCGCACACGGGGCCATGTGTGATACCTACTCCCCTCCTTGTTCTTACTCTTCAATCGCCCCCTTCTTCGTTATTTCTCGCTTTCCGTCTAGGCAGGGGAAATGGATGCATCGCTATGGGACCGAATCCCATCCTATGGACTGAGTATCGGCCGCAATTCGCCACTCACTGGCTGATTGCGGTTCGTGGCAGAAATAACAGGTGATGTAGTCTTTATTCGATGAGCGAATTAAGGAGCGACCCGCCGTTCATTACAATGAACTCGGATCACAAAACTATACTATTCGTAGCAGAACCTGAATACGCTACTTTTGGATTGCTAGGAGAACTCATTTCCCATCAGACTAACTGTATCGGCCGATGTTTTCCAATGCAAGAGTGCAAAATTCAGTCATTTCATCCTTCGTAAATCGTGATTTTAGCTAACCGCGCTCATATTTAATTGCCATTTTTAATTCGACTCACACACCTCGTACAACTCTCCCTTTGTATCCAGCATGAAAGCTCCTTCGATGATGGAAATGACTGACAAGAGTTCACGTTTTAACTTTACATCTAAATGATGGCGCTGTTTTAGGTTTTGGTGTTCTATGAGTATTTTCGTAGGCGATATGTAAGCCCGGAAAGCATTCAGCCGTGTAATATTTGGAAGAAAATAGCCTTCCTAGAACAATGAGGCCTTAGGCCCCTTTGAAGTCCTCGTCTTGGGACCTCACACACATCCCAGCGTCTCTTCCAGTTTTCAAAACAATTAGCAAAGTCCTTTTTGGAATGTTCATCGGCTGCGTCGTCGTATACTCCTTTATCTTGTGAACCGACTGTTTTGTTTCAGGGTCATAGCCCATGACCCATGACTCATTAGCCGTCAACGCCCTTTTTATAAAACCTGGACTATCATTTACTGTTTGGAGCAAGTCCCCTGCAACTACGAAATTATTGACGTTGACATGCTAGAGGAGAATACGACGAGCTAGCCGCTGACCATTCCGTAAAAAGGACTTCGCCGACTGTTTTGAAAAGTAGAAGAGACGCTGAGATAAGAGTTTGAGATCCCAACGGGAGTGCTTAGAAGGGGATAACTAAGGCCTCCTCATTGTTATAGGTAGGAAATTTTTCTCAAAATATTGCATGGCTGGATACTTTTGGGACTGCTCTCACCAACGACTTATGGCCGAGAGGCTACCTATCCAAAGCTGCAATCATAATCTTGGGACTTGAACCGTATAGAACTTTGACTTCCATTTAAATTTTCTTGTTCAATATTTACTGTCCCAAGTTTTGTTGAAATGTCTGAAACGGGATTTGCCGAATACATTTCGTTGAGGAATAGTGATGTGGAGGCACACATCAAAGTAACCCGAGATGAAAAAGTCTCTGCCCGGCGTTCAGTGCTCTCTTCCCCTCACTGAGAGAAAGATGAACAGTTGGATGAACGCTGACTACCCGACGGAAGCGCCAAAAATAATGTTTCATGAGCCTTCGTGTGGGTGTTATGGCGTATTTCTTTTATTATTTATCCACCGAATAAAAAACGTTCGAATCATTTTTAAAAATTTAGTTCCCGTGAGATGATGAAAAGTGGATGTGGATGAAAAGTTTGGAAAATTTTCATTGAAAGGAAAATTCGAATTTAGAAATGTTCTATTTGTTTTTATTCTTCGCTATGCGTTCCTGTAAACTAGGAAAATGGAAAATGTATGAATTGCAAAAACGGAAGATTTCCGCTTTTATGTTTCAGCAGAAATACATATTGTGATAATATTTACATTTTGATCATGTTTGTATTTGGCTGTAAAATATTGGGGAATATAACCAAAAGGTTTGTTCCCTGAGTAATGCCTAATTTTGTATTTTTTGTATATTGAGCCTATAGAAAGATTTTGATTTGGGCAAAAATCTACACTCCGAAGTAACAATCCCCTATGAATGCAGCAAAAATACAGGTCTGTAGTTGTAACAATTTTAAAGATATAAAAGAGTACCCATCAACACCGTTGAAGATTACCCGTTGTTTATCTTGGTCAAGACAATTTAATTTCAAAATACCGTGATTGTATTGACTTCACCAATTCCGTCATTGAAAAGGGAATATGGTATTGATCTTGCTGTCATTCATGACAAGAATCAGAAGAAATATCGAAGAACACAAAATGTGATTTTTGCTACAACCGTAGCATCTTCAGGAACGTACGTTCCTGAAGATTAATTTACTATTAATATATTAAGTAATAATAATTACTTTTGTGTCATCGTTTAACTCGCTGTTTCTGAATCTTTCTAAAGGTCTAAGTTCTTTGTCTCATTTGTAATGTCAACTGGCTGAATTGCTTGATCAAAACGTTAGCCTGCTAACTCTTGATCATTTTTCGTCGTTGTGGAATACAAATGCTTTTTAAATAGACGAAGATTCCAGTCCTATTATGTGTGCATCCGTCTCCCAGCTGGGAGTTCCTGGCTTTCCGTTTCGCCATGCATATTTAGCGTTGTTTTCCACCCCTGGGAAATGGGGTGAAAACCCATTGAAGTTTTAGTGCACTTAAGCCATGGAAATATCTGCTAGACAAGAATCCGTCAAAAGGCGATACTTTAAATAATTAACTGCTTTCATGTTTTATTTCATTATTTAGGCAATCGAATCCGGCCCCTCCGATCAGTCCAACGCTCTACCCCTGGATTATCGCGACCCCCACCCACACACACACACACACACACGTGTGTGTGTGTGTTTATTAGATTGGTAAAAAAGAAATCCATTATCCTCTCGGTAGATGTCTGTAGTGATCGATATCTCGTAAATTATCGATCAAACAATTTCCAAATTATGCTCACTGGCAAGGTGATATTTCACACCAAAAAATTCTTTTGCTATTTTTTCTTCGTTTCATTCAGTTGTGAGTTACTTGGTTACAAGTCCACAGTCACGGAAGTTCAATGGAAGTCAACAAAGCGAAAATTCGGCATTTTTAACATTTTTCTTAGAAAAAGGCGAAAATGCAAGCCAGGTCGCTGAAATTGTGAATGGTGTTTATGGTGCCGATACTGTAACAGCTAATTAATTAATTAATATATTAGCTAATATATATATGTATACATATATATATATATATATATATATATATATATATATATATATATAATTCAGTAAAGAGTCATAGCAAACACAGAAACTAAAACATATAAAAGAGAAACTCACTAGTTCTCGAATTTTCCGCAACCACCTTTCTCAAAAGGAATTAGGAACAGAACTAGGACCAGAATTAGGAACAGGAAGAGTTCTGTTCATAATTCTTCTTGAGAAAGGTGGTTGCACCACAGAAAATTCGAGAATTAGTGAATTTTATTGTGCACGTTCGTGGTTTTTCCAAGAAAGTGACTATATATATTATATATATATTATTATTATTAGGTAATCTACCGGTTAAGGTAGGTTTTTGGATGGACACAACTATCAAATAAACATTTTGTGACTCCCCACCTAGCAAACTAATCTATATCAGGTCCCTCTTCATCTCGGTGTACTTCTTTCCTCCCTTCATCCCGTCCAACATCCCTATCCTGTTCCTACCCTTACCTCGCTTGCCCAATATTCTCCCCTCTATTACCCTCTTCAACATTCCACTACCGCTCAATACGCCTTTCATCCATTTTTCCTGCCTCCATAGGATTTCTCTCAACAAACCCCTCTCCTCACCCACCATTTCCAGTACTTCCTCATTTGTTTTCCTTTCGGTCCATTTCACCTTCTCCATTCTTCTCCACACCCACATTTCAAAAGCCTCCAACCTACGTCTATCCTCCTGCTTCCGCGACCACGTTTCCGCGCCGTACATAGCTACGCTCCATATCAGAGTTTTTACGAGTCTTGTCTTAACATCCCTACTCAACGTCCCCGTCATCAACTCCCTCCTCCTTGAGAAAGCCTCCTTGCCTAGCGCAATTCTTCTCCCTACGTCCCTACCACTTTGACCGTATTGGTCCAAAACACTTCCGAGATATGTAAACTGCTCTACCTGCTCTATTCTTTCCCCGCCTATTTTAATATTTAGCTTAGCCTTTTTCTTTCTGGAAAATCGCATAACCTTTGTTTTATTAATATTGATTCTCATCCCATATTTATCGCACTGAACCTCCAATTCACTCAACAATGCTTGCAACCCCTTGGCTGACTGAGCAGCTAATGCTTGGTCATCAGCAAACCTAACCGATTTTACGAGTTCCCCTCCGACTTTCATTCCTACCTCCAGTTCTTCCCATGCCTCTTTAATCATTTCCTCTACATATACGTTGAACAGTACCGGTGACAATGGACAACCCTGCCTTACACCTCTTCCTAACACTGCCCATCCAGACTCTCCGTTCCCCACTCGCACCTGAGCAGTCTGAGACATGTACAGGTTGCGGATCAGTCTCCTGTCCCTCCAATCCATTCCTATTTTCTGCAATACACGCATTAATTTTTCCCAATTCACTCTATCGAACGCTTTTTCGAAATCTACAAACCAGGCAAAAACGTCCTGATTGTATTCTATATTCCTCTCGACTAGTGATCTCATTACTGCAAGGGCATCACGCGTACCTCTTCCTTTCCTGAACCCAAACTGATCATCCCCTAAGTAATCATTTGCCTTACTCTCTATCCTTTTGTTGATGATCCTGAGAATAACTTTAGCTGCGTGGGATATCAAACTTATTGTTCTGTAATCCTCACATGACGAAGCCTTTGCCTTTTTTGGAATAGGAACTAACACCGATCTCACAAAATCTTCCGGCCAGATTCCTTCCTCATAGATACTACGAATCAGTCCATATATGGCCTTTTTCCCACCTTTCCCTAACCATTTCAACATTTCTACAGGAATATTGTCCACCCCCACAGCCTTATTTGCATTCATCTCCTTTAATACCCTTTCTATTTCATCGTCGAGTATGCCTGGACCTAAGTTATCTTCTTCTACGTCATGTTCCTTTTCTATGTCTAACCTTGTCGGCCTAAGTTCTTTACCATACAGTGTTTCTATATATTCCTTCCATCTCTCTTGGATTTTTCCTGGTACAACTATTATCTTACCTCATTTATCTTTAATTGTTAGCACAGATCCTGCCTACTTACTTCCGGATAATAACTTAAACTTGCTGTATAGAGCACCAATTTCACCCTTCTTCTGTAAACTTTCCATATCCTCGCATTGCGTTTTCCACCATTCTTCTTTTGCTTTATTTGTGGCCCTTCTCAATTTATTATTTAACTCTTTGTACTTCATTTTGCCTAACTCTGTGTTTACATTTTTCCATCTTCTTCTCTCATCCATCTTCGCAATCATCTCATCCGTTACCCATTGTTTCCTTATCCTTTTCCCGTTAACGGTTCCTATAGTGTCTTTAGCGGCTTCCAATATCCCTTTCTTGATACATTCCCATTTTTCTTCGATAGCACTCAGTTCTTTGCCGTCATCCATCATTTTCTCTACAGCCTCCTGATACTCCTTCCTTGTTAATTCATTTACTGCTTCTAAATTCCATTTTTTAACCCGCCGCCCTTGCCTTATCTTCTTGAAACGAACATTACATTTCATAACAACTAAATTGTGGTCAGAGTCCGCATCCGCTCCTGGGAAACTGTGCGAATTTATCACACTGTTCCTAAACCTGTGCCTAACCATAATATAATCTAACTGATACCTTTCTGAGTCACCTGGCATTTTCCAAGTATACCTACGCCTTTTGTGGTGTCTAAACCATGTGTTAGTGATGACTAACCCCTGTCTCCTGCAGAATTCAATTGCTTTCTCCCCGCGGTCATTCCTCGTGCCTAACCCATAGTCCCCCACCTGACCACCATCTCTTCCTTCGCATTCCAATCCCCCATCACTATCAAATGTTTCCCTACAGGAACACTCGCAATGATATCCTCTAACTCATCATACATCCTATCGACTTCTTCCTCCTTGTGGTTGCTCGGTGGCATGTATACCTGAATAATGACCAAGTTCGTCGGCTCTGCTTTAATCTCTACGAGTAAAATTCTATCTGTCTCTTGCTCTACGTTGACTACGCTTCTTCCAACCCCTTTATTTAAAATTACGGCAACCCCTCGTTAGCTCTCATCCCCACCGCTGTATATTACTCTATAATTGTCATTCCAGTAATCCCCGCTATTCTTCCATCTCACCTCGCAGAGGCCTAAAACATCTATGTTACCTCTTTCCATCTCCCGCCTAATATTTTCTAATTTGCCTCTCCTCAACATTGTCCTGACGTTCCAGGTTCCTATTCTAACTACTTTCGCCTTCTTCTGAGTCTTCTGTCCTGCTGAAGTTATTCCTTCCCCGCAAGGGTTTCGTGGGATGACGACCGCGGAAGCCTTGCCTCTCCCGCTGCCGGGCACGACACACGGCCTCTTGGGCCGTGTCCCGTAGTTGCCATGACTCATATTATCTATAGTGCCCATCATAATATTCTTGGGAATCATAATTGAGGTGGTTTCCCGTTGCCTTCCTCAATAGTTTTTAACGTGACACCATCACTTAATGGCCGCCCCACTGGGGTCTGACGCGATTGCAGCCGCCTCACTGAGGAACAGACGCTGCGTGTACTACCTTTCGTCTGGTTCCTAACCTTCGACCTATCTGGCATGGGTGACCCTTCCAGGAGTAATTATTAATACTCCCGCCAGCACAGCTCTAGGGGTCATCGGAACACACAAGCCCTTCCACCACGTCAAGGTTGTAGTCCATGGGAGGGATATATATATATATATATATATATATATATATATATATATATATATATATATATATATATATATATATATATATATATATATATATATATATATATATATATATATATATATATATATATATATATATATATTCATTCAAGCATACGTCCGGCAAGTGGAAGATCCGGTGTTCAAATCCCGGTCAAGGAAACATTTTTACTTTCGTGATCTGCTGAAAAACCGCCTTCCCCACATGTCCTGTGTTCGCCTTTTATGTGTTTTCCTATCCCCTTTCCTTATACCTATTTCTATGTTTGAATGAATATTAGTGCGCCGTATGACGGGACTTCGCATTTGAATGTATATATATATATAATATATACATATATAGTTTTTGCCTGTTTTGTAGATTTCGAAAAAGTGTTTGATAGAGTGATTTGGGAAAAATTAATGCCTGTATTGCAGAAAATAGAAATGGATTGGAGGGACAGGAGACTGATCCGCAACCTGTACATGTCCCAGACTGCTCAGGTGCGAGTGGGGAACGGAGAGTCCGGATGGGCAGTGTAAGGGAGAGGTGTAAGGCAGGGTTGCCCATTGTCACCGGTACTGTTCAACATATATGTAGAGGAAATGATTAAAGAGGCATGGGAAGAACTGGAGGTAGGAATGAAAGTCGGAGGGGAATTCGTAAAATCGGTTAGGTTTGCTGATGACCAAGCATTAGTTGCTCAGTCAGCCAAGGGGTTGCAAGCTTTGTTGAGTGAATTGGAGGTTCAGTGCGATAAATATGGGATGAGAATAAATATTAATAAAACAAAGGTTATGCGATTTTCCAGAAAGAAAAAGGCTAAGCTAAATATTAAGATAGGCGGGGAAAATATAGAGCAGGTAGAACAGTTTACATATCTCGGAAGTATTTTGGACCAACACGGTCAAAGTGGTAGGGACGTAAGGAGAAGAATTGCGCTAGGCAAGGAGGCTTTCTCAAGGAGGAGGGAGTTGATGACGGGGACGTTGAGTAGAGCTGTTAAGACAAGATTCGTAAAAACTCTGATACGGAGGGTAGCTATGTACGGCGCGGAAACGTGGTCGCTGAAGCAGGAGGATAGACGTAGATTGGAGGCTTTTGAAATGTGGGTGTGGAGAAGAATGGAGAAGGTGAAATGGACCGACAGGAAAAAAAATGAGGAAGTACTAGAAATGGTGGGAGAGGAGAGGGGTTTTTTGAGAGAAATCCTATGGACGCAGGAAAAATGGATGAAAGGCGTATTGAGCGGTAGTGGAATGTTGAAGAGGGTAATAGAGGGGAGAATGTTGGGCAAGCGAGGTAAGGGTAGGAACAGGATAGGGATGTGGGACGGGATGAAGGGAGGAAAGAAGTACACCGAGATGAAGAGGGACCTGATATAGATTAGTTTGCTAGGCGGGGAGTCACAAAATTTTTATTTGATTGGTGTTGTCCATCCAAAAACCTACCTTAACCGGTAGATTACCTAATAATAATATACTATTTATCGATGATGCGGAAGTACTCACGAGAGCAATATAACTTTTGGACGGCACAATAGAACACAGAATAAAACAGATAATACGTCAAAGGACACTCACACTGTAGATGATTTAAGCTATCGGCATACTCCGAGGTCTTCTTCAGGTCTGACCTGAAGAAGGCCTCGGAGTAGGCCGACAGCTTAAATCATCTAGATTGTTTGTCCTTTTACGGGTTATCTGTTTTATTCTGTGTTCTATATATATATATATATATATATATATATATATATATATATATATTATTATTAGGTAATCTACCGGTTAAGGTAGGTTTTTTGATGGACACAACTATCAAATATACATTTTGTGACTCCCCACCTAGCAAACTAATCTTTATCAGGTCCCTCTTCATCTCGGTGTACTTCTTTCCTCCCTTCATCCCGTCCAACATCCCTATCCTGTTCCTCCCCTTACCACGCTTGCCCAACATTCTCCCCTCTATTACCCTCTTCAACATTCCACTACCGCTCAATACGCCTTTCATCCATTTTTCCTGCCTCCATAGGATTTCTCTCAACAAACCCCTCTCCTCACCCACCATTTCCAGTACTTCCTCATTTGTTTTCCTTTCGGTCCATTTCACCTTCTCCATTCTTCTCCACACCCACATTTCAAAAGCCTCCAATCTACGTCTATCCTCCTGCTTCAGCGACCACGTTTCCGCGCCGTACATAGCTACGCTCCATATCAGAGTTTTTACGAGTCTTGTCTTAACATCCCTACTCAACGTCCCCGTCATCAACTCCCTCCTCCTTGAGAAAGCCTCCTTGCCTAGCGCAATTCTTCTCCTTACGTCCCTACCACTTTGACCGTATTGGTCCAAAACACTTCCGAGATATGTAAACTGTTCTACCTGCTCTATTTTTTCCCCTCCTATTTTAATATTTAGCTTAGCCTTTTTCTTTCTGGAAAATCGCATAACCTTTGTTTTATTAATATTGATTCTCATCCCATATTTATCGCACTGAACCTCCAATTCACTCAACAATGCATGCAACCCCTTGGCTGACTGAGCAACTAATGCTTTGTCATCAGCAAACCTAACCGATTTCACGAGTTCCCCTCCGACTTTCATTCCTACCTCCAGTTCTTCCCATGCCTCTTTAATCATTTCCTCTACGAAGGTTAGGAGCCAGACGAAAGGTAGTCCACGCAGCGTCTGTTCCTCAGTGAGGCGGCTGCAATGGCGTCTGACCCCAGTGGGGCGGCCTTTAAGTGATGGTGTCACGTTAAAAACACTATTGAGGAAGGCAACGGGAAACCACCTCAATTATGATTCCCAAGAATATTATGATGGGCACTATAGATAATATATATATATATATATATATATCTACATCTACATCTACATAAGTACCCTGCGAGCCACCAAAAAGGTGTGTGGCAGGGGGTGTAGCACCATGAGGGAAGGGTAAGGGTGTAGGGGGTTGGGAGTTAGGTGAGGAAAGGTGGGGGGAACCTGTAGGAAAAAAAATATATATATATACACACATACATATATATACATACATACATACACACATGTATACACATCCTCGCGAAGTACCAAACCTGTACGTTAATACTTATTGTAATGAACTAAGTCCTGGGGAATTTCGACTACGAGCATTCTGGTCCCTTA
>CM073772.1:124066713-124184740 GCA_037158775.1 Hetaerina titia
TGTCTACCCAAACGGTTATATTTGGTTTTATCCCTCTTGATTCCCTTTCTATGTTATCGTCCAGTAAGCCTGGACCAAAACTATTTTCTTCTACGTCATGTTCCCTTCCTATATCTAACCTTGCTGGTATAAGTTCTTTACCAAAGTGTTTCTATTTATTCCTTCAAACTCTCTTGATTCTTTTTTTTACCAAATATTATATCACCCCAAATAACTTTAACTTTAAACAGAGACCTTGCCTCCAAACTTCCCGATAAAAACTTAACCTTACTCTTTAGCTAACTTTTTCACACCTCCTCTGCAGACCTTCTATATTCTCGCATGGCGTTTTCCACCATGCTTCTTTCTCTTTATTTGTGGCCCATCTCAATTTATTGTTTAACTCTTTATGCTTCATTTTGCATGACTATGTGTTAACATTCTTTCATTTTGTTCTTTTATCCATTTTTTTAATCATTCATCCTTAATTCATAGTTTCCTTATCCTTTTTCCGCTAACGGATCCTATACTGTCTTTTCCGGCTTTCGATAGCACGTCCTTGATTTTCCCATTTTTCCCATACCCATTTTTCTTCGTTAGCACTCTGCTCTTCACCGTCATCTATGTTTTTCTCTACTAACTGCTAACACTCTTTCCTTGTGAATTCATTTCATGCTCCTACATTCCATTTCCTAACCCGTCACCGCTGCCTTCTATATTTGACACGGACGCTACATTTCATAACAATTAAATTGTGGTCAGAGTCCGCATCCACTCCTGACAAACTGTGCAAATTTATCACACTGATCCTAAATTTGTGCCTAAATAGAATATAATTTCTTTGATACCTTTCTGAGTCTCCTGGCATGGTCTCTGTATACTTACAACTTTTGTGGTTTCTAAACCTTGTGTTGGGGATGACTAACCCCTGTCTCCTGCAGAACTCAATTGCTTTCTTCCGTAGCAATTGCTCATGCCTAAACCGTAGCCCCCACCCCATTGCCATCTCTTCCTTCGCCTACCGTCGCATTCCAATCCCCCATCACTATCAAATGTTTCCCTGCAGGTACACACGCGATTATATCCTCTAACTCATCATACATCCTATCGACTTCTTCCTCCTTTTGAAATGTATACCCAAACTATGACCCATTGCGTTAATTCTGCTTAAATCTCTACAACTAATATTCTATCCGTTGCTTCCTCTATGTTGACTGCGCTTCTTACTATCTCTTTAGTTAATATTACGGCAACCCCTCGTTGGCTCTCGTCCCCGCCGCTGTATATTATTCTATAATTATCATTCTAGTAATCCCCACTATCCTTTAATCTCACCTCACATAGACCTAAAATATTTATATTTCCTCTTTTCATCTTTCACTTAATATTCCCTAACTTGCCTTCCTTAACTTTGTCATATCATTCCATGTTCTTATTTTAACTTATCCCGTCTTCTTTTTCTGCGTCGTCTGTCCTGCTGGCGTCGGTTTTTTCTTGCAAGCGCATGGAAATCTTTCCTTTCCTTGCATTGGATGACGACCGCGGAAGCCTTACCACCCCCGCTGCCGGGCACGACACACGGCCGCTTGGGCCGTGTCCCGCAGTTGCCAGGGCTCATTTTCTCCCTTGTGTCCATCATTGTGCTTGGGAATAATAATAGTCGTGGTTTCCCGTTGACTTCTTCAGTGGTGTTTTTAACATGACACCATCACTGAATGGGTCAGACGCCTTTGCAGCCGCCTCACTTGACGAACACAAGGCTTTATACTACGTCAAGGGTGTAGTCCATGGGAGTAGGTAATTGCTATATTCACCAGAAAGTATATCTCTTGATTTTTTAAGGAATGCACCGCGTCTTTTTTTTGTTATCTCATTTTCAAGATGGAAACTCTTTTAGAAGATAAATGTGAATCCGGTTCAGCATTCACGCGTTTCATACCGAAAATCAATCTATTGAAGCTGGTTATGTTTTAACTGCACTCTTGTCTAATTACTTATGTATAGATTGATAATGCTACTAATCATCGAGCGACTATTGGGGGGAAATGAACACACAATGATTGCTCAAAACAAGAAATGTACATGCTCCATTTCGCAGATGGTCTAGTGGTAAAGTTGGCGTGAAGGCATCCGTGAACCAAAAGGATCCAATAATTCAAGGAAGTCACATTACAACGAGAAGTATGAAAACAGTATTCCTAGAATGCCGAAGAGATAATAAAAAGACGGATATTACACTAAAAAGAAAGATGTGCGACCGCATTAACACAAAGGACATCGGAAGTGGCATCGTGTGAATTTGGAAGAGGATCGGACCACATCAAGTGGTTAATTAAAATTCGCAATTTTTCACAAAATAAAATTTTTATAATACGACCGGTTTCGATGTAGTTACATCGAAACCGGTCGTATTAATAAAAATTTTATTTTCTGGAAAATTGCCATTTTTAATTAATCATGATATTCCACCATATCACGCCTGAAACGTCTCTGTTTACATCAAGTGGTGTTCAGTAACTGGGCCCGACTGAGAGGGCACTCACGATGGCCAGGTTATATGATCACAGAAAATGCGATTGTAAATAGGGAACCAGGGCGCGAAGACTTCATTGCATAATATGTAACACTCAATGGATCAGATGCGTGGACTTTTGAAGAAAACCTTGAGAGAGGAACATAAACTTGTCCTGAACATAGGAGGCGACGATTTACCGGAGGGATAAAGTTAGATACAACGAGGTAAACAAAGATGTGGAGGAGCCGTATTTGTACAGTGCTAACCTGAAAAGTATGTATTTAATATAATAGGAGAGAATAGAGAATGAAATATGGCATAAGGTACTTCAGATACGTATGTTAAATAACCTACTACAGAAAAATTTTCTTGTGATTTTCTATACGTGATTAAAAAGGAGGGGTGGATCTAAGGAATTATTGGAAACGTCCCTGTCTTTATTCTTTTAACTGATTCTTGTAGCAGCAGAACCTTCTCAGTGTGTTCCGCTGAGTCTTATGCTATGGCTAAAAAAGTAAGGGTTTTGAATTGAATCCACAGTTGATGGAAAGGATGTACCCACAGGAATATTTTTATGTTACTTTTATATGTTTTGCTTCGTGTAACATCTTCTAAGCCCGCAATTCAAGAATACCAGTTCTGCCGTGGAAAAAATTTCGACTATAGGAAACAGTTACTTGATCTTCAACAATGGGTATGTGGTAATAACTGTATCTTTGATGATATAGAAATATACAAGTAGCCGTCTCCATGACGGAGGATAATGAGCTAACTGAATTACTCTTCCACATCCTCACACTTTCGACACAACACAACGGCGATGTCGCTTCCTCCTCGGCTTCCCACCCGCGCGCTCCATACACTGCCTACCCGTCTGTCACTGCCCCACCCGCCCAATCCACTCAGTCCCATGACATCCACTTTTGATTCGGGATTAGGGCTCTAAACCCTTCGCTCCAGCTGAGAGTGATTTTTCGCTTCACTCAACCGCCGAGTCAAAAAGTGAGGCAATTTTTCCCCCCATCGTGCGGTTTGTTTCTTCCTGGTGCCTCCCGTCCTCAAGACTCCCTCCCTCTCTCCCTTTCGTCAACCGGTCGGCTCTGACTATTTTTTTAATAAATATTTATTTAAGGCCATCCGAAGAAATCCCAAAGTTTCCGTTATTCTTTTTTGTAACGCCGCACGTTCACTTTTAGCGCCGCTCCTCTACGAATCAACCTTCTCCCTTCCTTCCCACACTCTCTCATCTCCCTTTCGTTACTCCTGACTCGTTATTTTTGACAAGTTTTTCATTACCATGCTTTTATTATGAAATGCTCAAACCCTCGCCTTTATTTCGGGATTTTGTATATAAAGGGAGAATTATTAGGAGCGGAATGATGTGCTGCGCGATTTGAAAGTGAGTTTTTGATAATGGCATGATAATACGCCACCTGAAATTTGTAGGAAGCGTTTCGTTAATTTTGTAAAATCCCTTTTCATAGTTTAAATTTGTGTTACCTTCCCTCCGTATATTTTTCCCAGTTTCCACGAAAGGTGGAGGCTTGGAATTCTAGTTTCAAAATTTATGTGAGGAGTGGGAGCTAATCAGGGAGTGCTCTTGAATTATTTAGTGAAAGTAAAACCAGACGTAAATATGTAATAAATTTATACTTTTTTATCCATCTATCCACCGGCTGAAAGAACTTTTGAACATACACGGAGGAAATTGCAATAAAAGGAGTTGTGGCCATTATTTGAAATTATTAAATTTCAGATAACTTCCATTTCTTCTTTGAAATCAGATAATCCTTTTATAATAAAAATAAATTATGCATTCATCATTTAATATACCCAATAATGAAAAAATGACATTTTTCCATTATTCATCTCTTGCTTGACATATGTAGGTTTTTTCTTAGAGCTTTTTGCTATACGTATACGCGCTATAATTCATAATTGTCTCAATCCCGAAAATCAATTATTGTCTCTAACAGTTGGAATCGTTTTCTCTTTTGTTAATACCTTACAATTAAAAGAAATTGGAATTATAATAATTCTTTAAAACTGTTATATATTATATCCCGGCCTACCAGACTGAACATGTTTGCTCCTTTTGCTCATTTACGTATCATGTACATTATGCGTCATAATGAGAAAAAATAATAATTGGCCAAGGTCGAATGTATTTAGTATGTGTAAAAGAAAGACTAATTAAATATCTGAAAATTTGTGTTTATATCCTCTACCCCACTGGAATCAAGGGATTTGATTGCAATGTCAATGCACCAAAGAGAAAGCCAGGGAGTTTTTTGCTATGCTGCAGCACCCAGTATTTTCCATTGAATTCAAAATTTTCTTTGAATGCTTATGATTATTAAATATCAAATCCAAATTCTTGTGGTGAAGCTTGATTAAAACGCTGATTTTCTGGAGTTAGGTTATGTGTAAAAGGATAAGGAAGGAAAGTGATTATTGAATCCCTTTTGGCTAAACAGACCTAACCCGCGTATTTCACAATGTGAACAAATCGCACAATTTTTGTCTCCTATTCACAAGATTTTTAATTGACTTTCAACAAGTAATGAATCGATGGTAAGCACATTATTTCAGACCGCTCCTCGAAAATATCTATCTTTTGGAATTTTATACGATTTAATAAATTACGTTTAGATTTCATGATGTACAAAATGTTATTAGAGTAATTTAATACTGGAAAGAATTAATAAAGTTCAAGGATATAAGATTTAAGGCTTCAAATGTTGTGAAACTTATTTAGTATTTAATATTTGAGCAAGCAAATAAATTTTTATATTTTTTTCATTTAGAGCTGTAGTTTCAAAATTTGTTAATACTTTCCGATTATTTCTTAGTTGTGCGATCTACAAAAATATTAACTGGACCTATTTTATTGTCTAATGCAACGTTTATTCTTCTTTAGGTAAGCAGTTCATCCAAAAAAAATCTTAGACAACAACTGTAAGTGTAAGTAGAGCCTATTTGCATAGAATAGATATTGAGTTTAATCATAATAATATCATTATTAATGCATCTAGATGCCTATCTGATGGTTGTATGGAAACTATATTTTTAATGATTTAAATATTATCTGTGAAGAGAAGAGTAGAAAGCGAATATCTGATCAAATGTATAAAGAACATCGGCAGATACACCTGTAGATATTACTCCATAAATATTATAGTATACCAGATTTTGAATGGTCCAAAGAATACGGTTAGCATTAAATGAGAGAAAATATACGCCATAGAAATTTTGGAATAAATAGAAAGGTGAACAAAACGTAAATTATATATGGATGGGCCCGAGTTAAGAATTTCAGGAGAGATCACTTGGCTTTTTCACTGACGGCAAACCTTTCATTAGCATGCAATTTAGAAGAATATGCGAGTCAGCCTTAAAGAAGCTAGGTCTCATTGTACGGGTTTTACGAAAATATAATGATGAAGTAAAAGAGATGCACCACTTTGGTTTTCCTCGGCCACATTTAGAATACGCAGAAATTATCTGAGATCTACGGGACAATGCGCTGATTAAGGAAATGCATATGGTTTAAAGAAACAAAAAAACATACTGCGAGAAGAAAAAAAGCAAGAGACTGGTGTACTAAAGGAATTGGGTTGGGAGTCTCTTGATTCTCGGTGAGAACAGGAAAGATAGATTTTTGGATAAATGTAATGTAAACCTAAGTTTTTTGGCGGACACCTAAGATAATTATGGCACCAAATGATAAAAGTAAATTCGCCCAGCGGAATAAAATAGAGAGATAGACACCGTCACTGATAGATTCGAGTATTTGTGCTTCCCTCGCACGATACGAGGTCATAACAAAATCGGAACCTTGCGCCCAAATTCTCTTATATACTCAAATTTAATGGCTTAATCAAACGAAAATTATTGCATGATATGTACGAGCGTTATGTGCACGATTATTTTTGTGAATGAGTTTACATAAATTCAAGTCAATGTATTAACTAAATAACTCTGCATGAACAGCCGGTGTTCAAACACCCTCTGCTACACGGCCTTGGAGCTGCTTGCGGGGTAGGTGTAGATGAATTTACCATTGAGGGTAAAAAAGAGACTTTGTACTTCTACACAAAGAGTAATACTTCACGACCATTGATCACCTGATGATGATGCACAGCATAGAAACCATGGTTGTGTGAAGTATTAAATCTTTATGTGGAAGTGCAAAGTTTCTTTCTCTGCCCTATTTATGAAGGAATTCCACAAAATTAAGCCTGAACCGGTATGAATTTACCGTTCATCATCTCTGCTTCCATCACCGCTGTAAAATTTTAATGAAATTATGTATTAAATTAATCCACTAAACTATGGGAATGAGCGATCAAATGCTAAGCGACTCGGATTTTTTTGCCAAAATTGAGTTTAACGCAGTACATTATCAGAATGCCGTTAAAAGAGGATTTTGGAGCGTTTGCCAAGTCCGAGGGTGATCGTAAATTATACTAGCTACATACTGCATAATGAAACATGGGAGAGGATTTCCCCCCAAATAATCATATTTGGCGGGAAACTATCACGTATAGCCGGTCGCCTACTCTCACGCATTCTTCTATGTACTAACTACGTCGCCAACTAAAACAAGAGGTTGAAAGTGTGTTAGAAATATTTTTTGTTGAATAAGATGAACAATTAGAATTAGTCCTTACGAACGATAGAAAGGTGACGATAAGCTCTAAAATAAGTCTTGGATTATTCACTCGAGAGTTTTTGAACGGGCGTTTTTATTTGGTCATGGACTCATCACCAATCTTCCTTAATCCCCGCGCATCTTGGCTAAGCTGGCATCTTTCGGCTAGCAAATCACCGGATTTACTTTGTGACAAGTGCGCCTACTTAAGCTGCGGGATTAAAAATTTTATGATGTGAAATAACCGAGGGGAATCGGCACGGTGGAGGGGGGTAATGAGTGAAGCATCAGTGAGCGAAGATATGCCACTAGCCCAGATAGTGGGATTGAGATAAATAGTAAATATATTTTTGGATTCCTGAAACCCGATGTGAATGATATTTTCAATATTTTATTGTCGTCCTTCCCGAAATTGGCTAATTGAAGAGATACTTGCTAAAATGAAGCTTTTCACGTGAGGGAAATGGTGATAATCAGTTTCGTTTGGATATTCACCGTTAGTATTTTGTTAAAGGGTGTCTTGGTATTCTGCTTTTATTGTGATCGCAAATGAACGAACTTTTAAATAAATTTTTTATCTGAAATGGATTTACAATGATTCAAGTTAGCTTTGTCTGATGTGATAGATGTATACCTAAAAGAAGAGACGAATGTAAAACTCAATCGTACAGCATATTGTTAACTTGCCGTACTTTTTTGGAGGACGTACTGAATTTATTTGTTATATAAGAATATACTGAAATCCATGAAATACTCAGCAACATGCACTCCAAAATTGGAATTTATTGTAAACCATCAATGGTTCGGTCAACCTTCCGCAGAGCTACTAATATTTCACGTACCTTAATATCGGTCCTGTGAAGGTATTTATATAATCTTTAATCCGCAATATTTTGGTAACAGTTGATTCGATGGCATTCATGTTCGGTTTATAGAAACTTACCATCCTTTCTTTTTATTCGCTAACTTTTTCATTTCTTAGTATAAGGTCTTTAAAAAAAAAATGAAACTATTGGAATAAATATTTGATTTTATTATTTACCCTTTGATGATGCTTATTATCCTCAAATACAGCCGGCAATACAATGCTCCCAACGTTTTTTCCAGCTTTCAAATTCCGCCTGGAAAGCTTCTTTCGGGATAACCTGTTGGCCTGTGGTACATTTTTGTTAGATGTCTTCAATACTTGTAATCTCCTTCTATTTTACGGGGTTCACTCCGCTCATGCAATCATCATCATTATTTGGTGACACCACATTCTCACTGACTATAGCCTTTTATTATTATATTGCTTCAGCCAGGCATTGAATGAGTTATTCCTATGAGTTATATATCACTTCAAGAGTCTTGAATTCAAACTAATAATAACGATAATTGAATATGAACTTTGTCTCAAATGATGAAAAGTTAGATTTATGTATCGTGAAGGACCTGTGAGTAGCAAAAAATTATTCATTGAGTTATTAACATATAGGACGCAGTGTGGAATGCAATAGTTTATGAATAATGGAGAAGTAATTAATTTTAGGAAATCTGCAATACTTCTATTTACTCCACAATTAATTCTTCGATTCTACATTAATTTTTTCATGCCAAAATTTCGAATCAACAAATAAAGATTTAATTTTTAAAAATAGCATATTATTTTAGCTATTTGCTTATATACTGTTATTTAACCACTAATTCAATTTATTTGCTATAAAATATGAAATTTCTTCGTTCGTGTCATTCGCATTGAGGTTTAAAACCTATGTTTTAACGACGCTTTGAGGAATCGTTAAGTGTTGCCGGAAGGGTATTCGAACCGACGACTGAAGAATGTTCAATGACGAAAATCCTTTTGCGAACTCGGAAATGAAAAAAGACGCCCAAAAACGCGTAGTTTTTGTCAAGCGCACTTTCAGGGAACAGCATTGGAAGCTAGGAGGTTAATTATCGAACGAAAGTGGTGCCGCGGCATAAAATTTACAGTTAATGAATGCTTGTCCAGGTAATTTTCTCCTCCACAACCAAAATTACACGCACCTCCCCGCATGCCGGGGCCTTCCCCGTCGTCGCCGCTCCCTCCCGTCGCCACCCAACCCACTCCGCCCATTTCGGGGTCAGCATGGGGGGTTAAGGGGAAGAGAGGGGGTTAGGATGCGACCGCGAAGCTTACCGGAAGCTTTCCCCATGCACCCCACCACATCTGCACGCATGCGAAGTAGCAGAGGGATGAAAGGATGCTCGCACCTCCCTCCCTAAAGGCGCCTCTCCTCGCTCAGCCCACCCCAGGAACGGCTCTCCCAGCCACGGGCCCTCCCCTGAGGCTGCTGTGCTGGCCGGACTTAATTTGCAGAGACCTGCGAGTGCGTACCACAAGTGGACACCGCGCCGGGATTCCGTAGACATACGTAATGTGAATCGGTCGCACGAGGGCAGATTCGCCGATGCCCTTCATTAGACGTCTGAAAGGTCTTTCTGGAACGTATCGGTGGTCACGGCCATTTAGGCCGACACTATGTGACCGCTCACGGACCTTATCAAACGTGTAGCACCGCAGTAGTCGCGTTTGAGAGCGGGCAATCAATCGGGTCTTTCCTGCAGACCGGCCGAGACCCAATGCAGGGTTCGGGAGGGAAGGCAGAGCTGGTGTCTTAGAATAATTTTCCCACGCCCACGGCCATTTTTTGTGATAGCTTTTCTTGTGAAAAATGCTCAAAAATTTAAAAAATATCTCTTCAGCGCAGGAAACGCCCTCGAACTCTGTTCTCGAAGATGGTGGCCAGAGTAATGATAAGAAGTTTATTATTCGGAACAGGTGACGGAAATAAAATTTGATACGTGAGGTTGTATTGCTTATATTCGGTTGCTTTTTGTTGCAATCTGTGCGCATCCCTTACACATAGTGGAAAATACACCGCAATTTTATAGTTACGAAATGTAGCGTCTGTATCAAAAAGATAAAGCAGGGGCGGCGGGTTAGAAAACGGAAAGTAGAAGCATCAAATGAATAAAAAGGAAGGAGCATCAGCAGTGAGTAGAGAAAATCATGGATGACGATAAAGAGCTGAATACTATCGAAGAAAAATGGGAATGTATGAAGCAAGGGATATCGGAAGCCGCAAAATACACTATAGGATAGAGATAATTGCAAAGAAGAATGAGAGAAGAAAATGGAAGAATTTAAACATAGAGTTAGGCAAAATGAAATACAAAGAGTTAAACAATAAATGAGAGGGGCCACAAATAAAGCAAAAGAAGAATGGTGGAAAACGCAATACGAGGATATGGAAAGTTTACAGAGGAAGGGTGATATTGGTGCCCTATACAGCAAGGTTCAGTTATTATCCGGAGGTAAGAAGGCAAGATCTGTGCTAACAGTTAAAGATAAGTAGGGTAAGATAATAATTAAACCAGAAAAAATCCAAAAGAGATGGATGGAATATATAGAAACACTGTATGGTAAAGAACTAAGGCCGACAAGGTTAGACATAGAAAAGGAACATGACGTGGAAGAAGATATATATATATATATATATATATATATATATATATATATATATATATATATTCAAATACGAAGTCCCGTAGAAGAAAAGAAGAAGCTTAGGTCCAGGCATACTCGACGATGAAATAGAAAGGGCATTAAAGGAGATGAAAGCAAATAAGGCCGTGGGGGTGGACAACATTCCTGTAGAACTGTCGAAATGTTTAGGAAAATCTGGGAAGAAGGCCCTATATGGACTGATTCGTAGTATGTATGAAGAAGGAATCTAGCCGGAAGATTTTGTGAGCTCAGTGTTAGTTCCTATTCCCAAAAAAGTAAAGGCTAAATCATGTGAGTATTACAGAACAATAAGTTTCATATCCCACGCAGCTAAAGTTATTCTCAGGATCACAAACAAATGATAGAGAGTAAGGCAAATGATTACTTAAGAGATGGTCAGTTTTATTTTAAGTAGGGGAGAGATACGAGCTATGCCGAAGGAATCTAGCCGGAGGACTTTGTGAGATCAGTGTTAGTTCCTATTCCGACAAAGGTAAAGGATAGACCATGTGAGGACTACAGAACCATAAGTTTGGTATCCTACCCAACTACATACAGGCAGCGAGGAAGATAGAATACACTCAGGACGTATTTGTCTGTTTCGTAGATTTCCAAAAAGGGTTCGATAGAGTGAATTGGGAAAAACTAATGAGTAAATTTCAGAGAAAATGTAGTTTGAAGACAAATCCGCAACCTACACATTTCTCGGACTCCTCAGGCGCGAGTGTGGAACGGAGATTCCGGTTTAGCAGTGTTAGGAAAAGGTGTAATGCAGGGTTGCCCACTGTCACCGGTTCTGTTCAACGTATATGAGGAGGAAATGATTAAAGAGGCGTGGGAAGAAAAGAAGGTAGGAATAAAAGCCGGAGGAGAATCCGTAAAATCTACTGGGTTTGCTGATGACCAAGTTTTAGCTTGCCAGTAAGCCAAGGGGTTACAAGCAATGTTGAGGGAGTTGGAAATTCAATGCAATAGATATGGGATGCGAATCAATACCAATAAAACAAAGGTTATTCACAACACATTAACAAAGGTAGGGTCACCAATGCCAGATAGTTTGAAGGTCAAGAACCAGACGAGAGGTAGTCCACGTAGCGTCTGTTCCTCAGTGAGGCGGCTGCAAAGGCGTCTGACCCCAGGCCATTAAGTTGTGGTGTCAAGTTAAAAACACTATTGAGGAAGGCAATAGAAAACCACCTCAATTACCATTCCCAAGAATTTAATGATGGGCGCTATGGAGAATATTAGTCCTGGCGACTGCGGGACTCGGCCCGAGGGGCCGTGTGTCGTGCCCGGTAGCGGGGGAGGCAAAGCTTCCGCAGTCGTCACCCCACGAAATCCTTGCGGGGGAGAAATGACAGCAGCAGAACAGAAGATACAGAAGAAAACGAAAGTAGCTAGAATAGGAACATGGAACGTCAGGACAATGCTGAGGACCGGCAACCACAAGGAGGAAGAAGCCGATAGGATGTACGATGAGTTATGAGGATTTAACCGCGTGTATTCCTGCAGGGAAACATTTGATAATCATAGGGGATTGGAAGGCGACGGTGGATGAAGGAACAGAGGGTGGTAAGGTTGGGGACTTAGGGTTAGGCACGAGGAATGAACGCGGGGAGAAAGCAATTCAATTCTGCAGGAGACAGGAGTTAGTCATTACCAACACATGGTTTGGACACCACAAAATGCGTAGGTATACATGGAAAATGCCAAGTGACTCAGAAATGTATCAGTTAGATTATATTATGGTTATGAAATGGTTTAGGAATAGAGTGATACATTCGCACAGTTTCCCAGGAGTGGATGCGGACTCAGACAACTATTTAGTTGTTATGAAATGTAACGTCCGTTTCAGAAAGATAAGGTGGGTTAGGAAATGCTACGTAACCACATTAAATGGATTATCGACGAAGGAGTATCAGCAGGCTGTTGAGAAAATGATGAATGACGGTAAAGGACTGAGTACTATCGAAAAAAAAATGGGAATGAATGAAGACAGTGATTTCGAAAGCCGCAAAAGACACTATAGGAACCGTTAACGGGAAAAGGATAAGGAAACCATGTGTAATGGATGAGATTATTGCAAAGATGGAGGAGAGAAAAAGATGGAAGAATGTAAACACAGAGTTAGGCAAAATTAAGCACATGGAGTTAAGCAATAAATTGAGAAGGGCAACAAACAAAGCAAAAGAAAATTGGTGGAAAATGCAATGCGAGGATATGGAAAGTTTACAGAAGAATGGTGAAATTGGTGCTCTATACAGCAAGGTTAAAGTTAAAGGCAGAATCATGTGAGTATTACAGAACAATAAGTTTGATATCCTTCGCTGCTATAGTTATTCTCAGGATCACCAACAAAAGGATATAGAGTTAGGCAAATGATTACTTAGGGTATTATCAGTTTGGGTTTAGGAAGGGGAGAGGTACGCGTGATGTCACTTCAGTAATGAGGTCACTAATCGAGAGGAATAGAGAATACAATCAGGACGTATTTGCCTGTTTTGTAGATTTCGAAAAAACGTTTGATAGAGTGAATCGGGAAAAATTAATGCGTGTATTGCAGAAAATAGGAATAGATTGGAGGGACAGGAGGCTGATTCGCAACCTGTACATGTCTCAGGCTGCTCAGGTGCGAGTGGGGAACAGAGAATCCGGATGGGCAGGGATAGAAAGAGGGGTAAGGCAGGGTTTCCCATTGTCACCGGTGCTGTTAAATTATATGCGGAGGAATTGATTAAAGAGGCATGGGAAGAACTGGAGGTGGGAATGAAAGTCGGAGGGGAATTGGTAAAATCGGTTAGGTTTGCTGATGACCAAGCATTAGTTGCTCAGTCAGCCAAGGGGTTGCAAACATTGCTGAGTGAATTGGAGGTTCAGTGCAATAGATATGGGATGAGAATCAATATTAATAAAACAAAGATTATGCGATTTTCCAGAACGAGAAAAGCTAAGCTAAACATTAAAATAGGCTGGGAAAAAATAGAGCAGCTAGAACAGTTTACATATCTCGGAAGTGTTTTGGCCCAATACGGTTAAGGTAGTAGGGACGGAAGGAGATGAATTGCCTTAGGCAAGGAGGCTTTCTCAACGAAGAGGGAGTTGATGACGGGAACGTTGAGTAGGGAGGTTAAGAGAAGACTCGTGAAAACTCTGATATGGAGCGTTACGTGTACGGCGCGGAAACTTGGTCGCTGAAGCAGGATAGACGTGGATTGGAGGCATTTGAAATGAGGGTGTGGAGAAAAATGGAGGTGAAGTGGACCGAAAGGAAAACAAATGAGGAAGTACTGGAGATGGTGGGTGAGGAGAGTGGTTTGTTGAAAGAAATCCTATGGTGGCAGGAAAAATGGCTGAAATGGCTGAAAGGTGTATTGAGCGGTAGTGGAATGTTGAAGAAGATAATAGAGGGGAGAATGTTGGGCAAGCGAGGAAAGGTCAGGAACAGGATTGGGATTTACACCCGTATGAATTCATGAATACGGTACGTTCTTTCTTTTCCGTGTTTAACAACATTCGTGGTTTTTTTCGTTGTTATGTTACTTTGCACATTATCTCAATAACCTTTCTTCTGTCGACAAATGGTGCCTTTTATAATGCCATGTAATACTATCTGCTCTCCTCCTACATTCATCTCTGTCATGCATCACTGCCTAGTGAGATTCCTCTCCGCCACATTATTCCACAATCCTGGGACATTGACATCTCGCTTTAAAATTGGACCCTTTCCTTTTGGGATCCAATGTTCATTTTACTCCTCGGAAAAACGTGACACTGGGATGTGATTCGTCGCTACCAGATCTCATATCTTGAGGGGAGAATTCATGGAGTTCCTCGTGAAACCGGATAGGACGTATTGCAATATATTTTTTCATTAATGTCGTGGAAATCCGGTGAAAGGAGAAATGGTTTTTAGGTGAACAATATTGCTTGCGTTAAATATTTTATGAGCAGAAATGAGAGCCTATTGGGTGGAACTTATAAAACATTGTGGCGTTATACTTTTTTCGGGGTAGCTTGTGGGAATTGAAATTCTAAAAAGATTTACATGCCTGTTTCTTATGCATGAGATCAATATGGCTACTTCTTTTTTTTTCGTTTCGCGGTGGAGAGACTGCTTCAGGAATGTGCTCGCCGGTAATTTAGTCATCCCGGTATAAATTTTTCGTGGAAGTCAATAGGGAGTGTGGATCGAGGTGTTAAGTGTCGTGAGGACATTTTATGAGTACTGAAAAGAATATGCAATTGTCGGTTGTCATTAAATTTTTATTGTATAATTACCTGAACCGTGTTGCCACTTACAATGAAAATCACCTGCATGCCGAATCAGATGTCACTCAACTCATTTGTCAATTCAGTAGCATATACTTGCCTACCTTAACTCTACTGACCGTGCTTTAGTCATCCTGCAGATTATAGGCCGTGCATAAAATTTTTATTTTAGTTCGTAGACTACAGGTACCCGAATACGCGAATTCCGAACTTTGACAGAACCATTTCTGAAAATAAGACCTGCGCCGCAATACAACACGTAAACTCGTGTCACATGTCAAATATAGCCATTAAATTCTTACCTCCGACGGGAGGGTTGCCCTTCATATGGTATACGTCATTTCCGTTTCAAATACTTAAGAAGGATCAGCAAACTTTGGTGAGAGAAGCAGCTAATATTCCCTTGCGATAAGATGTTTATGTGTCACTGGGTCCTTCGGTATTCTTTTGCCTCTAACAAGTCAATGCTCGTATTATCACACGAAATCTGTTGGTTTTATTCCTGTCATGTTATTTTAATTTCCATGTTGGCACGAAATAAAATTACTATTTTCGGAATGAGGCCGGAGACAAATGTAATTGTAATGGCTATGCGTTTGGAGCTAGTTTCAGTACTCACCCGAGCTTAAACAAGTTATTTTAGGCGTGCTTGTTATCAAAATGTCTAATTAAATCTTCGGATTTCATATTAAATAAAATTTACTGAAGTGTTCATCAAGAGAAAAATCTTTTTTGAAGATAGAATGGAACAGTAACATATTCAGTCTTCAATCTAGGATCAAGCGCTCATTATTAGTTTTAATATTTATTAAACATGGTATTCGGGAACTAAATGGTTAATTAAAAACCGAAAATTTGTGATCTTGTAGTACCTCAGAGGTCTCTTTGTGAAAATGTGTGATTTTCTTTATATTGAAAAGATAAAACAAGCGAATGTTCACACTTATATAATATGCCAATAACCATTGTTTCAAAGCTGTCATTATCGCGATATTTTTATTTTATCCGCATTGTTAATACCTTTCTAAGGATAGGAATTAATTATTTTCGAGTAACACTGTAAAAAATGATTAATATAAAATTGCATGTGGTTTGAATTTTTTTCGAAATAACATATTTTTGGAAATGTTGAAAATTATGAAATTCACACAAATGTATAATTCTCGTGGAGAATAGCAGATTGATCTTAAAAAAAAGTGCTATGCTTTTCTGCATATTATGCCTTTTCAATGTTTGGTTGCTTTTTTATACTGTTATCAATTTTTTTGCTCTCTCTCCCTGATCTCCCGTGGTTGCTTAGAATTTTGTTCTTTTGTTGCTTTTCAGAATGCTATTTATCATAGATGCCATATTTTGTGGAATCATGTTAACCAATTCCTTATTCGTGGTTCCACACTTCTCAATGTGAGGTATTCGTTATTTATTCGCATAACGAAAAAAGCAGAAAGTTGGAAATTCTTTGAAGCAAATACTTTTTTAATAGAGAAATTAGGAAACAGGAAATTTGTCAAATTGAGACTATTATAGAGCGGGTGGGTATGTGAGCGGGATGTCAGCGGCAAGGGGGAATAACATAGGCTGCTGCCTGATCTACCATCCTTTGGCGTCTGACTTCTTCCTCTCTGGCATAGGTGGTCGAACTTGTACCAGGAGCTAAAATTTAGTCTTCCGTCAGTTGACCTCAGGAGGCCAACGAAACTCTTCCATCATGGCGAGATTGCTGACCATGGAGAAGGATTTCTCTCATTCAGTTTGGGAAAAAGCTTGAGGCAAAATGTCCTCAATGATTAATCAAAATTTGTAATTTTCCACAAAAATAAATGTTATTAATACGACCAGTTTCAATGTAAATACATCATCTTCTGGAGCCACCGGAAGATGATGTAGTTACATTGAAACCGTTCGTATTAATAAAATTTATTTTTTGTGGAAAATTGCCAATTTTAATTAATCATGATATTCCACCATATCACGCCTGAAACGTCTCTTTTATTGTCCTCAATGATGTTGTCATTGACGATAGTTTTAGGATGACATGATATTACACGGGAAATTTCTTCTGCGCAGAGAGTTATAGAACGAAGTAGAGCTCTGCAATGTTTATGAAATTCTTTTTTCTGTTTAACAGCAGCAACTTTGTTAGGGATCCAGTTAAAATTCATAAGTGCGTAATGAATGCCTGGGCTTAGGGTTCCCTATTACTCAATACGTTTGGCAATTGTATTGTGACAGCTATCAATTACGTAATGGAAATAAAAAAAGTGTGTAGGGATCCGACTTTTCGCACAATGAATTTATCCTACTCCTTTAACTGAATTTTCAATAGCTGTTTGATTGGCACAAACGATAAAGATATTTAATAATTGATATCGATAAGTTTCTACTATATATACATGTAGGTACGTATTAATATTGAAATAACCCTTGGCTCGCGCTATTTCTTGCGACTTACTAAATGACAATCATTTTAATAAATAATGGAAAACATTCATGGTCGATGAATATCGACGACATTCGACTAATATTTTCGCCAATGAGACGTACCTATTATCGTTATTGACCGAAAAGATATTCACGCGGGCATTTTTTTAAATATATTTTTTTGCATAATGCAAAGCAAAAGGAGTGTTGCTAAATATTCATCGGTCTACGAGAGCTATTTATAAACAATTCACCACTCAGAAATGATAAGGAACATATTATGGAGATACTAAAACACAATGTGATCATTTGCATAAAAATAACCAACATTAGCATAACACATTTAGCATGTTAGGTTGTTGTGGCGGCGTGAATTTTTCACGCTCCGTTGACGAGGAAATGAACCGCTATCGTTGCAAATAGTAGCTCGTTACCCCCTCCCTTACTTATTGCAAGACGAAGAAAGGACGGCGCAGGCGGGTAGGGGGGGGGGTGGATTGGCTGATGATTCGCGCGTATATAATGTGAAAAAATGTATTTCTTTCCATTCGCCTTGTCTCGGAAAACTAATGCAATTCGGTGAGGCCCGCAAACTGACCCAGTTCAATCCTGGCAGCGTGGAATATACAGGAACCCCGAAAGAGAATTGCTTTCACTCAGTCGATGCGAGATTGTTTCCAACCCATTTCCCTTCCGAGAGTGAAAAAAATAAACAAATGAAAATTTTTGGAAATCGCTTTAATTTTTTTTCCCTTCTCCCTCCCCCATTGTTTCCGTACAGAGGGAAACTGACTTATGCGGCGATGACGTAATCCCATTGTTCCTGGACCGCCACGTGGGTTTCAACTCCGCGGGCGGGAGATCCCTGCCAAGCGTCCGAGAAGCCTGGGATACTATATGTATGTTTCCGTTCCAGCAAGATACGTCACATGCTTTATTTATGGCCGAGTCTGGGAGATCTGTGCATCGTATTTACTTTTGCGGCCGCTATTATTCCAGTCACGGGGGGAATATGACGTAACACGTGGCGGACATGGGGGGTGGAGGTTGCAGGGAGAGGGCATGAATGATAAATCGTGCGGTACGGTCGGCTTTCGAAATTTCTTCGAATCCCCCGGAATTGTGGCGCCTATGCCGAATCGATTGGCGGCGAAGCGTTCAATAAAAATGAGATTTTGTCCTTAATCGAAGAGGGGAAGGGGCGAATGGGGGATGAGGGAAGGGTAAATGGAGAGGGGAGAGAAATGGTGGCGGCCCTGGCCGTGAAGATGACGCACCGCTCAATTTAAGTCCCATTTTTAGCCGACTCATTCGGTTAATTAGAGTTTTGAAATATAGAGAATCATATGATATTCACCAATTGAGTACATCTTAGTGGGGACGGAGTAGGAACAACAAAATTAGGCAATTTGGGAGGTTTTTCAACCGTAGAGGGCTTCTAATTAACCTTTGCTCCTGAAATGAATCCTTCTAAATTAATCTAAATCTCGTGTACTTTCATGAAAATTTCTCTACGCACCAACTTTATAAAGAAATGCGTTGTGACTCACGTAACTTAGATGGATAATATTAAGTGTCGCATTGGTTCCCAATCTCTTCGTTTTTACTCCTTTGGAAGGCTTTACTACTTTGGCAGATAAAAATGACTGGCATTAATATTAAATTCATTATTGCTTTCTGATTTAAAATTATTATCTATTGCTAGATTTCAATGTTTCTGAAATTTAAAATAGTACTGTGCGTTCCTTACGTAGTCACTAATTTATTATCATTTTTGTTTATTCAGATATTTAGCCCGTATTTTGCTTTCATTAGAACACTAAGGAGTTGGTGCATTCCTCGAAGAGTTTAATAATTTTGGTAATACCTTATATATTTTTCTGGAACTGTGACACGAAAAATTACACACTATTTAATGTACGAAATTATCATTTCTCTCAATCGCTAAAAACCAAATTTCAGTTACTTTAAAGAGCTAAACTTAATTTCCCTAACTTTGTAGATTTGGGTAAATTCTCCCGAGGGGGATGTCATCAATTGACCGGCATAAATGTTAATATCTTTGTGGTTTCCTCACCGAATTAAAGGGAGTCAAATCTATGTATGTGTGAGCTTACCCGGGACGGAGTAACATCGACGGCATTCTTAGCCGAGGTTTTTTGCCCCGTCCCAAGCATCGAAGAGATTAAGGCAACACCATTCCGAGTTTGTGCATCCACGAAATTTAGCCATCCCTCCTGGAATGATACATTGTTCAAGATTTTTCTCTAATATTTCCCCTCCCCTCTCCTCCCTCTCTACCTTGAACATTCTCTCCCCTTTTTCCTCACCACCGCAATCTCGCATCAGAAACAAGGTCCCCATCCTCCCCTCTTCTCATCTTCTCCCCGATCCCCTCTTGCGGATGACGGAATAATGCATGGCGACCACTGGTTGCTTAGAGTATTATTTGGGTGGTTTGCTGACAAAATATCATAGCAGAGGCAGAGTCAACCTCGGCTATCTTTGTGCTAAGGAAAAGCGCGTCAGGATCACATCACATCCAGTCACTATAATACATCAAGGGTCTTCCTCCCTTCCGCGCATCTTCATTCATTCGACCAAGTGCCGAAGTGATTGGGGGGAGGGAGGGAAGAATCACTCACTCCTCCGGTAGATAAAAAGCTTCCATTCCCTCTCTCGCCTTCTCCATTCCCTTCACTGTATTTGCATAAAAAGACGAAGACGTGACCATCTCTTCGAAATTCCAACGTGATTGATCGAGTTTAAAAGGGAACAAAAAACGGGTGATCTCACGGAAAGTGTTTTAAGTGTTGGGGCGGAAGGGGAGGTGAAACGGAGTTGGGGGTGGTCCATCGGCAAATTCACGACGAGGGAAAAAAATGTACAGACTCTTGGGGGGAGAAACAAGAACAATTTCACTCTCCAATGAAGTCGTCTTCCTGCCGGTGACCCTTATCAAGTTAAATTTCCCATTCTCCTCCCTCCCAGCGGCGCAGTTAATCCACCTCTTTCTTCTCTTTTCTCCGGCTCACCCCTAAAGCCCACTTTCCTTCCGCGCCATCTCTCCCATCTCTCCCGTCTCCACAACGGAGACTGTCAGTCAAAGCAAATTGATTCCGGCCGTCGGGTTTCCTGATACCCAATTGGAAGACATAATGATATTCCCCTTTAGACAGGAGATTCAATCCCCTTCTCAATTCACCAAGGCGGCAACACATTTTCGGTCGGATGTTTCTTCACATTCCTCTCCCCCCCCCGTTCCTGTACCCTCTTCTCCGCTCTTCTTTCGCCACTTGACCCCCTTTTTGCCCTTCTCTCCGCCTCGCCCCTCCTCCACCATTCGCTCGCGCAGAATCCCTCCTTAATCCACTCAAAAACACTGTCGCTCTTCCCTATCCTTCCCTTGAAATCCTCGCCTTCCTCCTTTCCCTCCATTCGTCCGGTTCCCCCCCTCCCGGTTCCTTCTGTCGCAAGAGTCCCACGTTTGCAAAAACCTGTATTATCGCATTTAATTTGAATCCGATACGAAGCCTGCCACTAAATCTTTTGACCACCGCCAATCCTTCCTTTCCCACCGCCGCTTCCCTTCTCCACATCCCTCCCGTCTCTCCCTTTTCTCTTCCCTCGCTCCATCAATCACTTCGCTTTTATCTCCCTTCTTCGCTCCTTCAACCCCCACAGCTCCCAAAAACCTTCCACTTCTCTCTCCTCCTCCTCTTTGTGCTCACTCTTTCTCCGTCTTCTCTTTTCCCCTCTCATATTCCCCATTCCTATGCCTGGCTCCGCGAATGTTAAGTCTCTGCCCTTTTTATTGTTATCTGCGAGGTGACGTCTAATTCTCCGGGCTATTTTAAGATGTCGCTTCAGTTCTTGAGGCGTGGGTATTCAGCCGTTTGCTCATATCGTATCCCGTCGAGGGGATAAGCCATGAACGGGTGTCGCGGAGTGAAATGATTTATATATCTCCTTCGCTCTCATCCAAAGATTAAGTAACAGGATGGATGGATCCTTTGCGTGCGAAAGTGAAGTTCTTTTTTTTTGCGCAGTGGCCGTGTTGGTCCGGACAGATGTCGGACGGTGTGCTGTAATATGATGAACGAAGCCCGTTTTTTGTTAATCGTTATGGTGTTTGTGGGTGAAAAATGAATTCTCACGCTACCACTCAAGCTCTTATTTAAATTTCTCCGTAGTGAGCACATTAATTACACATTGTATAAAGAAGTTGTGGCCGATTGGGCTGCATTCATTGCTACATCTAAATCTACATAATACCCCGCAAGCCGCCGCAAGGGCGTGTGGCGGGGGGTGTTAGGCCACCACCCAAAAAAAGGAAAAAAGAAAAAGGAAAAAAGAAACACCGCATTCAAAACCAACACACACATGCAAACCCCAATCCACAACAGTGCACACATTCATTGCAACACCCCATCATTCGACGCGCATGCAACCACACATCTACCTATCCTCACTCCAAAAGCATGCAAGTACATACGCTTACCTACAACAAATAATTCCACCCTAGGATGCAGCAAGAAACCTATCACGAACGTGCCAGCTAGTTTATAGCAAGTAGCCAGGCGAAACACCACCACCACAAGAGCGTTCCATACAAAACTCTCTCCCACCCAAGGTGAGGAATCTGGCCCAACGCTGCAGGTGGGAGGAGGGCACACCCGCGGAGAGGGACAAGGGATGGAAGGGTGGAGCATGAAGTTCGTAAAGACGCTCGGGCATGCGGGAAGGGTTCTGACACAACACACAGGAGGCTAGTGAAAGTGCATGCAATTGAGTTCAACTAATTGTTACCTAGACGCGGAGGGTGGCAAGTGGCATTTTTGTTATCTCCGAGTGTAACCCTAGAGTTGTTATCCCGTATTGTCCGTGGGAAGAAGGAGTCCTTGAGTCTGCTAGTCCTGGCATCTATTTCCCGAATTTTGTACACATGATCCAAGCGACCTATATATGTTGGAGAGCGAATAATTTTCGAGACCTCGGTGCTGAAACATGCGGATCCGAATTTATTTAGTAAGTTTAACCTAGCATTGAGTCGTCTTTCTTCCAATGATTCCCATCCCAACTCCATAAGCATTTCAGTGACGCTTTTCGTTTTATCGTAACAGTTTTCCACGAAACGAGCTGCCCGGCGTTGGACCTTCTCAATTTCCCGAATGAGGCCTTTTTCACACGGATCCCATACGCTACATGCATATTCTAAATGGGGCCTTACAAGAGCGTGATAACAACGTTCCTTGACCTTGGAGTCACTTCTACCGACAATGCGTCTAATAAATCCTAATTTTTTAAATGCTTGCCCGCAGACTTTACGTATATGGGTCCCCCAAGTTAAGTCTTTAGTGAATGTAACACCTAGGTATTTCACCGAATCAACTACTTCAAGGTCAACTCCAGCTAATTTTTAAACTAATCCCGTGGATCTTTTAAAGAAATTTACCACCGAACATTTATTAAGATTTAAAGGCAATCCCCATTTTGAACACCATTCATTAATGCTATTTAAATCACGTGCTAGAATTAAACGATCCTCATCCCCAGATATCTCCCGATAAATCACTGTGTCATCCGCGAACATCCTTATCTTACTTTTCACTTTGCGGTTCAGATCGTTAACAAAAATCAAGAATAGTAACGCTCCGATAACACTTCCCTGAGGAACCCCCGAGGTGACTCTTACGCTGGTAGAACTAGCGCCGTCAAGGACTACCCTCTGTTCCCGGTCTGAAAGGAAGTCTTCACCCCAATTTATTGCCCCCTTGTGTATACCTGCGCCCTTTAATTTATGGATGAGTTTACCATGCGGAACCTTATCAAATGCCTTTTGAAAGTCTAAAAAGATCGCATCCACTTGCCTACCACTTTCACCCGATAAAAGTAAGTCATGTGTGAACAATCCTAATTGGGTCTCGCATGAGCGGGTTTTTCTGAATCCGTGTTGATTGTCACTTACAAAGTTAATGTTATCAAGATGTCTCATTATGGAACTGACAATTATGTGCTCTAAAATTTTGCAACTTATTGAAGTGAGAGAAATGGGTCTGTAATTGCTGGGGTCCTCCCTATCACCACTTTTAAAAATAGGCGTTATTTGCGCGGTTTTCCAATTCTTAGGGACTTTGCACTCAGTGAGTGATTTGTTAAATATAAATTCGATATACGGGGCGATGTTAGGAGCTAAGTGTTTTAGCACACGAGCTGGTATATTTTCGGGACCCGGGGATTTGTTTGGTTTGATGTCTTTGAGCAATTTGGCAATTCCTTGCTCGTCCACTGTTATTTTTGTCATGGGTTCAGTATATATTGTTTCTTGGAGATATGCGGTGGCTACATCGTTCGTGAAGACGCTCTGGAAGAATTCGTTTAGAATGTTGGCTTTAGCTTCACTGTCAGTATGAATGATATTGTTGCAGACCCTTAAGCAAGCCACGGTTTGTTGACCCCCATTTATTTCCCTGACATATGACCAGAAAGCTTTGGGGTCAGTGTTCAAATACTCGCAGAGTACCTTACGTTTAAAATCTTGCAAAGCGCTACGTAATTGTGTTTTAGTTTCAATTTTAGAGGATCTATACTTGTCCAAAAGCTGTTTATTGTCCAAGGGTGATGAGTTCAGACCTGCTTTCTTTACCCTAGAGTGTAACATTCTTTGCTTTCGAAGGGCTTTTTTAACGCCTTTGTTGTACCACCTTGGGTCGCGATTTGCTTTAACGTATTTTACAGAGATGAAATCTGTTATTCCTTTTTGCATAATTTGGACAAACTTTGTCCAAGTTTCTTCCACGGTGGCAAGACTTAAGCGCGTTTTGAAATCGTGTAGTGAAGAGTTTAAATGGCTGGCAAAAGTTTCAAAATCTGCTTTGTGATAATTATAAATTTTTCTTTTTGGCTTGACATTCTTTTTTATTTCTACGTTCAAGTTGATAATAACAGATTTATGGCCACTTATACCCTCGTCGGTTGATACACTATTAATGCGTTCCGGTGTGTTCGTAAGAAATAAGTCCAATATGTTCTTTCCACGGGTGGGAGTGCGTACTGCTTGATGAAGCGAGTTTCTTTGTACCAATTTTAGTAAGGAATTGCAAGATTCGCGATCACGGGTCCGAGATTTAACGCTATTGCTATCCCAGTCGATACCAGGGAGGTTGAAGTCACCACCAATTATATTGATGCATTTATTATTTTTGCGTGTAAATCTATTTATTTGTTCATTGAGGGTATTAAGTGTTTGAAAATCTGAGTCTGGGGGTCTGTAGAAAGAGCATAAATTAATGTTGGGGTGATTGGATCGCAGTATGGTGCACCAAACACTTTCTATGTTATTATTTTCAAATGCAAGTTGTCTGCTTTCAAGATTACTTTTCACAGCCACGAAAACTCCGCCTCCGGGTCTTGTACATCTATCATGTCGGTAAACTGTAAAGTTTATTGGGAAAATTTCTTGGTCATTGATGTCATTACAAAGCCAACTCTCTGTACCTAATATTATATCAGCCGAATGACATTGGATTATGTGCTCGAGATCCGCTATTTTATTTTTGAGGCTTCTGCAATTTAATACAAGTATATTTAGATTGTTTTTCTCTTAAATCACGCCCTTGTTTGTGTCTGACCGTAATTTACGACACGGCAAGGTTTCCGCGGTCGTCATGCCACGAAACCCTTGCGGGGAAGAAATAACAGCAGCAGGACAGAAGACGCAGAGGAAGGCGAAAATAGCTAGAAAAGGTACATGGAACGTCAGAACAATGTTGAGGACAGGCAAATTAGAAAATATTAAGCGAGAGATGGAAAGAGGTAATATAGATGTTTTAGGTCTCTGCGAGGTGAGATGGAAGGATAGCGGGGATTACTGGAGTGACAATTATAGAGTGATATAAAGCGACGGGGACGATAGCCAACGAGGGGTTGCCGTCATATTAAATAAAGGGGTAGGAAGAAGCGTAGTCATCCTAGATCAAGCACCTGGTAGATATTTACTCGTAGAGATTAAAGCAGAGCCGACGAACTTGGTCATTGTTCAGGTATAAATGCCACCGCGCAACCACAAGGAGGAAGAAGTCGATAGGATTTACGATGAGTTAGAGGATATAATCGCGAGTGTTCCTACAGGGAAACATATGATAGCGATGGGGGATTGGAATGGGACGGTAAGAGAGGGTGGTAAAATGGGGGACTATGGGTTAGGCACGAGGAATGAACGCGGGGAAAAAGCATTTGAATTTTTAGGAGACAGGGGTTAGTCATCGCCAATACATGGTTTAGACACCACAAAAGGCGTAGGTACACATGGAAAATTCCAGATGACTCAGAAAGGTATAAGTTAGATTATATTATGGTAAGGCACAGGTTTAGGAATATAGTAGTGTGATAAATTCGCAGTTTCCCAGGAGCGGATGCGGCCTCGGACAGCAATTTAGTTCTTATGAAATATTCCGTCCATTTAAAGAAGATAAGATGTGAATGATGGTTGAGGCCGAGACTTTGTGGAAATCCATTGCGAACAGGAGTTTAGAAACAACTTTGCAGCTTCCACATAAAATAACTTATTTTATTTTCTACTAGTTTCGCTACACTGTAGCATCTTCAGGAACGTACAAAGAAATTATTCTTTTTTCACACATATATATACTAGTCCAAGTTGGTGTGGGTTGGGTGGGTGGGGGGGGGGGAAACTGACGCGCTGCCTGGGTGGGGGCGGTCAGAGTGGGTGAGAGTGGTTGACTATGAGTAGCGGGGGCTAGGGAAGGATTATGGAGGGACGTTATTCACAGGGGGGGGGGGTAGATGGCCGTAGGCGTCATTAGGGATGAGTTGTGGAATGTCCAGGAGAGGGGAATGGAAGGGAAAGAGGTGGTCGTTTGTTAATGTTTTCTTCTCCCTTAAGGCGGTTAAGATCTCCAATTGTTCCTTGATGTCCAACCTCTTTCCTTTCTCCTCTTTGTGTAGTAGCTTTGGTATGAAGTCTGCGTTGTGGCCTGCGCTGATGAGGTGAGCTGCAAATTGGGAATTCCCTTTTTTGGTACTGAAGTCCCGCTGATGTTCCGCTGCCCGGACGCGGAGGCTCCTTCCCGTTTGTCCTATGTAGGATGCCGCGCAGTCCCCGCACTCCAAGCTGTAGACTCCACTTTGGTCCAACTTGTTAGTGGAGTCCTTCACTTTGGGGAGCAGGTTCTTCATATTGTTTTCACTGTAATATGCCGGTCTTATGTTAAGGTCCTTAAGGAGTTTGCCTATTTTTCCGGAGGTAGGACCTAAATATCTAATACGTCGCCATTTTTCTTTTTCGGTGGGTGGAGGGGGAGTGTAAAACTGTTTTATGGCTAACCTTTTTCGTTTTTTGTCTAATAATGTGTCAATTAATGTCTCAGTGTAGCCGTTATTGATAGCTATTTGTTTGATAAGGGATATTTCTTTAGTGAGTTCTTCGTTAGACAGTGGTATGCTGAGTGCTCTGTGTAGCATGCTATGAAATGCTGCCAATTTTTGGTTTATTGCGTGTTTTTTTTCCGAAAAAAGTTAGCCATAAAACAGCTGTGGGGCTGGACAATATTCCTGTAGAAATGTTGAAATGGTTAGGGAAAGGTGGGAAGAGGGCCATATATGGACTGATTCGTAGTATCTATGAGGAAGGAATCTGGCCGGAAGATTTTGTGAGATCGGTGTTAGTTCCTATTCCAAAAAAGGCAAAGGCTTCGTCATGTGAGGATTACAGAACAATAAGTTTGATATCCCACGCAGCTAAAGTTATTCTCAGGATCATCAACAAAAGGATAGAGAGTAAGGCAAATGATAACTTAGGGGATGATCAGTTTGGGTTCAGGAAAGGAAGAGGTACCATTGCGTGATGCCATTGCAGTAATGAGATCACTAGTCGAGAGGAATATAGAATACAATCAGGACGTTTTTGCCTGTTTTGTAGATTTCGAAAAAGCGTTTGATAGAGTGAATTGGGAAAAATTAATGCGTGTATTGCAGAAAATAGGAATGGATTGGAGGGACAGGAGACTGATCCGCAACCTGTACATGTCTCAGACTGCTCAGGTGCGAGTGGGGAACGGAAAGTCCGGATGGGCAGTGTTAGGAAGAGGTGTAAGGCAGGGTTGCCCATTGTCACCGGTACTGTTCAACGTATATGTAGAGGAAATGATTAAAGAGGCATGGGAGGAACTGGAGGTAGGAATGAAAGTCGGAGGGGAATTCGTAAAATCGGTTAGGTTTTCTGATGATTAAGCATTAGTTGCTCAGTCAGCCAAGGGGTTGCAAGCATTGTTGAGTGAATTGGAGGTTCAGTGCGATAAATATGGGATGAGAATAAATATTAATAAAACAAAGGTTATGCGATTTTCCAGAAAGAAAAAGGCTAAGCTAAATATTAAAATAGGCGGGGAAAAAATAGAGCAGGTAGAACAGTTTACATATCTCGGAAGTGTTTTGGACCAACACGGTCAAAGTGGTAGGGACGTAAGGAGAAGAATTGCGCTAGGCAAGGAGGCTTTCTCAAGGAGGAGGGAGTTGATGACGGGGACGTTGAGTAGGGATGTTAAGACAAGACTCGTAAAAACTCTGATATGGAGCGTAGCTATGTACGGCGCGGAAACGTGGTCGCTGAAGCAGGAGGATAGACGTAGATTGGAGGCTTTTGAAATGTGGGTGTGGAGAAGAATGGAGAAGGTGAAATGGACCGAAAGGAAAACAAATGAGGAAGTACTAGAAATGGTGGGGGAGGAGAGGGGTTTGTTGAGAGAAATCCTATGGAGGCAGGAAAAATGGATGAAGGGCGTATTGAGCGGTAGTGGAATGTTGAAGAGGGTAATAGAGGGAAGAATGTTGGGCAAGCGAGGTAAGGGTAGGAACAGGATAGGGATGTTGGACGAGATGAAGGGAGGAAAGAAGTACACCGAGATGAAGAGGGACCTGATATAGATTAGTTTGCTAGGTGGGGAGCCACAAAATGTTTATTTGATAGTTGGGTCCATCCAAAAACCTACCTTAACCGGTAGATTACCTAAAAAAAAAATATATATATATATATTATGTTTTATTCTGTGTTCTATTGTGCCGTCAAAAAGTTATATTGCTCTCGTACTCTCGCATCATCTATATATATATATATATATATATATATATATATATATATATATATATATATAGATGATGCGGAAGTACTCACGAGAGCAATATAACCTTTTGACGGCACAATAGAACACAGAATAAAACACATAACACGTAAAAGGACACTGACACTGTAGATGATTTGAGCTATCGGGCCACTCCGAGGCCTTCTTCAGGTCAGACTGAATATGTATATATGTCAGAAGTGTATATTTATACCCATATATATATATATACATACATTAAACAAATATTTTTTTATCGTTAATGCATTTGTTTTCATTTAGTTATTCATTTGCAATGTAGGAAATAGTGGAGTACCAAGGAAAAGCGTTACAGTCGTAATGTCACCTTCAATATGTTTGCGATGCATATTTAATAAATAACGTAATCATTAGAGGAAAATTTTTTACATTACTACAATACCATATATATCATTTCCTTTAAGATATTTACAAATATTTAACGGCTGTTAATTTAGTGTTGAAATTTGTATTCCCACGTTCTTGCGACATCTAAACGGCTATATTTGTGACAATTTTGAAAAGTATTTTTATAATAGCATTTCAGTTGTCAGTAATCGTTATAATGTTCTATGTCACCAACTCATTTGGGACCAAAATGAATGTGGCTTATGGCATTTTTGGTGCATTTGCTAAATGTTATTCTGTGTTTGATCCGTAATTTTTCCCACAGGCGCACTAACCGTAAGCCATTTATCAAAAGGCATCGCTCGCGAAATCGTATAGATTGATTTGTTTGCCAACAATTATCGCTCCGTAACCTTGGCGCACGATAGTAGCAGAGATCCCGCCTCAGACTTTTCGGAGGTTTAGGGTAATTTCGTCGTTCATCCAGGCATGTATAATTCATGTCTCCTCAACTCGAGCGCAGCGAGCGAAAACGTCCTCTATATACGAGTTGCAAGCAATCGACACTCGATTCGATTTACACCCTTGGGGATGGAGATGGCGTACCTCCGGCCGGCGATCTGCCAAATTTGGGGGAGGGGAACAATCTCGCATCCCAAAGATAAAATCCAGCCATGAAGTCCCATGGACCATTGTCGGCGTTCACTCTTCGGCCGTGCGCGTGAGGTATGGGCTAGAGAAGGAGGGGGCGGGGAATTTAATTATTGCCTTGTCGACGCACGCGCAACAATGGGAGGGTTTTGGGTAAGCTGACCAGGGGTGAGGGCGAGGGATATTCCACGACGCGCTGCGGCGGGAAGGGTAACCAGAACGGACAAAGTGGAAGGAGGGGACAAGGGAAGAGTTTAGGCTTTGAAGCGATCACCTGTTGTCCCCTTTGAATGTTCTCTTCTTTATAGTGTCCGACGCGGGGGAGAAGGATTGCGGTCGCTCTCTCGGGAGGGTGTGATAAATATTTCACGGTGAGCCTTTTGGATGCGGGTAAAAGATGCTAATTTAGCATTTTTCCGCATCACTTCGAAGTCTGACTTGTTGGCATAATTTGGTTATTACCCACAGAAATTGCCAATCTGAATATTGGTTTATTGCAGCCGTCCTCTTCTCAACCTCTTCCCTTGCTGCTGTATTTTCCATCCGTCCGTAAATTTCTGAAGGCACAGATCTAATTATCGACTTGACCTACGAGGTCTATCCAATCAATACGCGAACTGAGGCTATAAAATCTTTATTTTGCAAAATTTAGTGTACATCGATTTTGCCCCTTCACAGTACTCTCCATTCATTGCTATTCACTTATTCCAACTTCTTTACCACTTTTAAAGCACCTTTGGAAGTCCTCGGCTGTTGAGCTTTTTAGTTTTCTCGTCGTCTCTTGCTTTATTGCGTCCACATCTGATTGATTTTCCTAAATTCAGTTCATCAGCTATCATTCGGACAGTTCGGCGATCGGTAAGGACAAGGGACCGCACACGATCAATGTTGTCGTCAACACAGGTGGTTGAAAGTCCCGGCTTTATATCATCCGTGGCGTCTTGTCGGCCATCTTTTAAACGCTTTATCCACTTTAAAACGGATATTTTCTTCAGAGCATTATCACCGTAAACAGCTGTCAACATTTCAGTAATTTCTTGATAACTTTTACCGCTGTTCACCAAACCACTTGTGTATTCGTTGCTCCGTGATTTCGTCAATTTCGATTTTCGTCAGTCAGTAGAAACAAGGACAACAGAAACTAACATGACTGGCACCACACGTACAGCTTGACGATCCCCCTAGCAGAGATGGCTCATTGAGTCTCAGGAAACCAGCACCGCTAGTGGGCGGGCCTACAGTCTGCGTCATGACCGCCAGATTGCCCCAGTTCGCGTATTTATTGGCTAGAATATCGTACGTACTCCATTCGTGGTTTTCTTCCTTCGTTATTTCTATTGATTTTTCTTTGCATTACTATTTTTAGTGGTTTATTATTTCTTGTACTATGTCAAACGAGATTATACCGCCTACTTTCATCTGTTTTCAGTTGGTTGGTTTCCTCTTTCAATGTGAAATTCTCAGTTCAATTAATCTTTATCATTCTTCTGTTACGATAAACATCCTCTGTTGCCGTTCTTCTGTTCCGTAATGTGGTTTATTTCTACGCCGAATAGCTAATGACTGAAATTCTAGAGATTTTTTGTTCATGCTGCCTTTCTTACAGGCGTGTCGTTTTACTGGAAAATGATCTAGGTAGTGTTTTCTTCTGATAGAATTTCTTATTTGTTTCTCGATACTCACTGTCTTAATGTCTATTTCTTCTACCGTTGGCGAACACCTCAGAGGAATATCTTACCCGTCTTCCAGATTTTGCTACTCTTCATCTGCCCAGGATATCTTGTATTCTAAAACTTTTTTATTGGTCATATAAGCGAAGATCATATCTCAAACGTATTCGTCAAACTCATCTGTGTGTTCTTAACTCATTTTATACCTGTGGTCGAATTTTCACATTTTTTAAGCTCATGATCATTTTCTCGGCATTTCACACAAACACGGGTGCCCGGTAAATTTCTAAATGTCTTAGTCTTTCGTGATTCAAGAGGCTCACAACGTAATACCGTCAACAAATCCGTCACGTTTACCCTTCTCGCCCTACCCTTCACAAATTTTCATTAAGTTCGCCAAAAGAGAGAAGTAGAAGAGAAATGAAAAATGTCTTCATAGAAGGTAGACGATCACCCAATCTTTTGTTGTAGCAAATGCTAACAAATCAAGCGGTTTTCCGTTGAATCCCTTCAAAAACCCTAATCAACGTTTGATCTCAAAATATCCTAAATATATGCCGCGTATATAAAAGTGGTCAAATCAATTTAAAGTTTCCGATCACTTAGCAATACTTACAGACCCTGGTCTGTCTGACAAATCAGAGCTTGGTCATAAGCAACCCTAACCGATTTTACGAATTCCCCTCCGACTTTCATTCCTACCTCCAGTTCTTCCCATGCCTCTTTAATCATTTCCTCCACATATACGTTGAACAGCACCGGTGACAATGGGCAACCCTGCCTTACACCTCTTCCTAACACTGCCCATCCGGACTCCCTGTTCGCCACTCAAACCTGAGTAGTCTGAGACATGTATAGGCTGCGGATTAGTCTGTCTCTCCAATCTATTCCTATTTTCTGTAATATACTCATTAGTTTTCCAAATTCACTCTATAAAACGCTTTTTCGAAATCTACGAAACAGGCAAAAACGTCCTGATTGTATTCTATATTCCTCTCGAATGGTGATCTCATTACTGCAATGACATCACTCGTACCTCTTTCTTCCAAGCTAATCTTCCTCTAAGTAATCATTTGTCTTACTCTCTATCATTTTGTTGATGATCCTGAGAATAACTATAGCTGTGTGGGTGCTCCCCTTCCTAAACCCAAACTCTTCATCCCCTAAGTATTAATTTGCCTTACTCTCTATCCTTTTGATGATGATTCTGAGAATAACTTTAGCTGCATGGGATATCAAACTTAATGACCTGTAATCCTCACAAGATGTTGCCTTTACCTTTTTCGGAATAGGAACTAACACTGATCTCACGGCCAAGTCTCCCGGCCAGATTCCTTCTTCATAGATGCTACGAGTCGGTCCATGTAGACTCTTCCTTCTTGATTGTCCTAAACCTTGTAGTAGTTTCACAGGAATATGTCCATGGTCATATTTGATTTCATCTCCCTTAATATCCTTTCGCGGGTTACGGTGGTCTATCGGGTAGAGCGTTGGACTATTGACCGGAGGGTCCCGGGTTCGATTCCCGGCCAAGGCACTTTGGGCACCTGCAGCTCCACCCAAGCTAGTTGATTTTTCGGGTACCAGATCTTCCTGGGAAACCATAAGCCGGCACAGGGAAAGGAACTGGCCCCCTAACCTGATGTGTGAATATTCACACGCCGCTGGGCTTGGTACACGGGGGAGCTCTACCTATCTATCACCTACTAAACCGACATTCGGGTTGATTTCTGTGTTTATGGTGCTTTCGTATCTCATCTTCGATTTAGCCTGGATCTAAGCTGCTTTCATACACGTCGAATATATCTTGCTAAAGTCACCTCCATTTTTTACATGTTTAGAATTTTATTGCTAAATAACGTTTGAGCAAAACTAAATATTCATGTTGCATGTAGATATGTAATCAACCCCTGCCACACACGGTAGTAATGCAGACCTCGCCGAGCATGCCTGGAGCGAACCCGGACACGAAATCAAATTTGACGAAGCCGAGATAATCGCCAAGGAAAGAAGATACTATCCTAAGCTGATTAGAGACTCAATTGCAATCACAAAAACGCCGAGAAATTTCAACCGGGAAGACGGTTACCACCTTACGAACGCCTGGAAGAGAGTGTTCCAGAAACCAGCCAATCACAACGCAGGAGCGAGAGAGCAAGGCTAATATAAGCGCAGCCAAAATGATATCGGCACTTCGACCTGAAGACGCCTGGTGGAATCCAGGCTAAACTGTCGTCAAACAGGACTACGAACGCGGCGGGAACCCGAAAAATGACGACTTCCACGAATTGACATTCATAATTTAAGAAGTATAAAATGAATTTTCGCACCGAAGAATTATTTCTAGGTTTTTAATTTTAACTTGTATCGATGCCCAATATCAAGGAATTAGAGAATGGTAGAATTGAAATTACGAGAAGAATATTTTCTTTAACAATATTATCTCACGTTCAACCTGGTAACTGAATTGAGAATTTCAGTGAAAATAGATAGGGATAGACAGGACAGTGGTTAACCATTTTACATTATTTCCATGAATATAAAGAGCCATTTAAGCGAATATATATATATATATATATATATATATGTATGTATAACTTTTTAGTAGGGATGTTAAGACAAGACTCGTAAAAACTCTGATATGGAGCGTAGCTATGTACGGCGCGGAAACGTGGTCACTGAAGCAGGAGGATACACGTAGATTGGAGGCTTTTGGAATGTGGGTGTGGAGAAGGATGGAGAAGGTGAAATGGACCGAAAGGAAAACAAATGAGGAAGTGCTAGAGATGGTGGGTGAGGAGAGGGGTTTGTTGAGAGAAATCCTATGGAGGCAGGAAAAATGGATGAAGGGCGTATTGAGCGGTAGTGGAATGTTGAAGAGGGTAATAGAGGGAAGAATGTTGGGCAAGCGAGGTAAGGGTAGGAACAGGATAGGGATGTTGGACGAGATGAAGGGAGGAAAGAAGTACACCGAGATGAAGAGGGACCTGATATAGATTAGTTTGATAGCTGGTGAGTCACAAAATGTTTATTTGACAGTTGTGTCCATCCAAAAACCTACCTTAAACGGTAGATTACCTAATAAAAAAATATAACTTTTGGACGGCACAATAGAACACAGAATAAAACAGATAACACGTAAAAGGACACTCACACTGTAGATGATTTAAGCTTTCGGCCTGCTCCGAGGCCTTCTTCAGGTCAGACTCAGTGTGAGTGTCCTTTTACTTGTTATCTGTTTTATTCTGTGTTCTATTGTGCCGTCCAAAAGTTATATTGCTCTCGTAAGTACTTCCGCACCATCGATATATATATATATATATATATATATATAATTCAATTATTTATATATATTCTCAATATTTTATATTATTCAATTATTATTATATATTCAAACTTGAAAATCCCGGTATAAGGAAAAAAATATAGGAATAGAAAAATAGGTATAAGGAAAGGGGATAGGAAAACACATAAAAGGCGAACACAGGACATGTGGGGAAGGCGGTTTTTGAGCAGATCACGAAAGTAAAAATATTTCCTTATCCGAGATTTGAACCACGGACCTTCCTATTTCCGGGCGGATGCTCTACCAGTAAGGAAACCTGATTTACATTGAGATCTGCGATTTTGTAAAGCGCCAAAGTGCTTCGATAGATGTTGCCCGAGAGACGGCGTTATGGAGCTGTTGGAGCTGAGTGAGATGTCACCCACCAAAGGAGAAATACACGGGACACAAGAAGGGGAAAGGATAGTAGAAAAGCATTCATACGATGTTCGCCTACCTATTTCTGTTTGAATGAATACATATATATATATATTTCCTATCCCCTTTTCCTTATACCTATTTCTATGTTTGAATGAATATTTGTGCGCCGTATGGCGGGACTTCGTATTTATATATATATATATATATATATATATATATATATATATATATATATATATATCTATATCTTCTTCTACGTCATGTTCCTTTTCTATGTCTAACCTTGTCGGCCTAAGTTCTTTACCATACAGTGTTACTATATATTCCTTCCATTTCTCTTGGATTTTTCCTGGTTCAACTATTATCTTACCTCATTTATCTTTAATTGTTAGCACAGATCTTGCCTTCTTACTTCCCGATAATATCTTAACCTTGCTGTATAGAGCACCAATTTCACCTTCTTCTGTAAATTTTCCATATCCTCGCATTGTGGAAATCGTGTGGGAACGGGGTGAAGGGACAATGAGGGGATGTGGGGAGAGGGGAGCAGATCTGATTAGGAGACATGTTTTACATCGGGGGCGATTGCAGGTAGGGGAAATATGTGGAAATTTGTCAGGGCGGGGTGTCAAAGGGTTGGTGGATCTCAGAAGGTTTCTGAGGTTGGCTGGTCGTCTGTAAGCGACAGAGGGACATTGGGGCAGTAAGGATGTGGTCGCGTCGTTGTCATGTAATATAGGATAAAGTTCCTTGAGAATGGTTTTCAGTCTGTGGGATCCGGGGAAATATATATATATATATATATATATATATATATATATATACATATATATAAGCCATTTAAGAGAATATATGCCATCCAGAATACATTCTGATAAATAAATTCCATTTTATGAACGAAAAATTATGTAGATAGAAGGAGAATAGTGGAATCAAATACTTTGAGAATGGCAGAAGTGGCAGTGTTAAATGGCATCGAAATCAATAGCACATTTCAATGTTCATTGCATCTAAGACTTTGATTTTGATATGAAATATCAGCAAAGGAAATATTAATTTTAAATTTCATAGTTTCTGCAGGTAAATAAGTTCGAAAAATTAGGAAAATTTGATCACTTTTTAATTAACTGTGAGTGAAATCATGTATTGGAATGTATGCATTATCCATGCATTTCACATTTTCTTTACACAAATTCATCTTTTAAGAATGAAAATTCAAAAATGCAATTAGCATGAAGGAAAATGATGAGTATCAGCACTGGTGCGTCTACAAAGTGGTTACTATGGTCGGGGAGAGCGAAGTTGGAATGCGATGATAAGTTGAAAACACATCCCAGGGATTGCGGGTTGAAATTCTTCACCCAAACCGTCGGATTCATTCGTCAAAAAAATACAATCCTTCATATCTCCACCACTGGGATTAACTTGGCGCTAAAACCAATTATAGTTTGCCACGTGTTTGGGGAATGTATTGCTTTCAATTGAAAACAACAAGATAAGGATCCGTTCATTAAATGACGAACACCATGCATTTTTCCACTGTTCTTTAAATATGTACCACTAGTTTCTACGCTTAGGCATAATCATCAGGTACATAAGCATGGAAACTGGTAGTAAAAAATAATGAACCGTGGGCAAATGTATTGGGTTCATCATTTGATGAAAATGAACTTCCGCAAAGTTGAGCAAGAAACAATCGCATACATACGGATCCATATTTATTGTGGCCTCGTGTTTATTGTAACCTCGTGCACCCCTTCACGGTCCCTTCAATTGGCACTAAATGCACAGTTAAGTTAACAGAGTTATGCAGGACTTCCAAGCTATTGGGAAATTAATTCAGTCTCTCCTTCAATAATTCTGTTCAATCTACACACGAACTAACACAGAGAAACTAATTTAACTTGAGTTAGTTACAGCTCCCTGACTCGCACTGTGACAATTTGAACACTCGTACAAAAATTTAAAGAGGTAATGAAGTTGAAATGTACCGTTGAGAGATAATGCCATAAAGAAAATCGAGAATAGGAGCTCTTCATCATAAGTTGAGCGTGAAAACTGTGGCGCCTGTTACCCTGTGACAAACGTAAAATCCTAGCCAGACCTTAATTAATGCTCATATAGTATTTTATTTGCGGCACTTAACTCATTCTTTCAGAGTTAAAACATACGAAAGATGAAAAAGTAAATCTTTGGCGACTGGCTTGAGAGTATAGGATGAAACATGAATATTCCTCGTATTCAGTGGATGCAGACCCCTGCTGTCAATTAACTGGTGGAAACTTGGACAAATGGTTAAGACAAAAGAAAATTATACCAAGAGAGTAAGTCCATGGGACGACGCTCTTGCCGGTAGCTCGCCGGAAGGAAATTGACGTCGTGCTGATATGTAGTCGATAGTCATGACTGCAGTTGGCGCGATTTCAACCCTAAGAGCTTATAATGATCCACTCGGTTTATATTTTTAACTACCACCATGCTGAGAATGGAACATTTAAATATACATGAATATTATCCCTCATTTGGAATTGTCAAGGTCAAAATACTTCTGTATGATGCAGGTATTACAAGAAATGGGGAGGATATCATTTGACACCCTCCCATTGACCATGACGTAGTATAAGACCTCGTGCGTTCCAATGACCCCTAGAGCTGTGCTGGCAGGAGTATTAACAAATTCACCTAGTAGGGACACCCATGACAGATTGGTCGAAGGCTAGTAGCAAGACGAAAGGTAGCTCACTCTGTCTGTTCTGTTCATCAAGTGAGGTGGCTGCAAAGGCGTCTGACCCATTCAGTGATGGTGTCATGTTAAAAACACCACTGAAGAAGTCAACGGGAAACCACGACTATTATTATTCCCAAGCACAATGATGGACACAAGGGAGAAAATGAGCCCTGGCAACTGCGGGACACGGCCCAAGCGGCCGTGTGTCGTGCCCGGCAGCGGGGGTGGTAAGGCTTCCGCGGTCGTCATCCAATGCAAGGAAAGGAAAGATTTCCATGCGCTTGCAAGAAAAAACCGACGCCAGCAGGACAGACGATGCAGAAAAAGAAGACGGGATAAGTTAAAATAAGAACATGGAATGATATGACAAAGTTAAGGAAGGCAAGTTAGGGAATATTAAGTGAAAGATGAAAAGAGGAAATATAAATATTTTAGGTCTATGTGAGGTGAGATTAAAGGATAGTGGGGATTACTAGAATGATAATTATAGAATAATATACAGCGGCGGGGACGAGAGCCAACGAGGGGTTGCCGTAATATTAACTAAAGAGATAGTAAGAAGCGCAGTCAACATAGAGGAAGCAACGGATAGAATATTAGTTGTAGAGATTTAAGCAGAATTAACGCAATGGGTCATAGTTTGGGTATACATTTCAAAAGGAGGAAGAAGTCGATAGGATGTATGATGAGTTAGAGGATATAATCGCGTGTGTACCTGCAGGGAAACATTTGATAGTGATGGGGGATTGGAATGCGACGGTAGGCGAAGGAAGAGATGGCAATGGGGTGGGGGCTACGGTTTAGGCATGAGCAATTGCTACGGAAGAAAGCAATTGAGTTCTGCAGGAGACAGGGGTTAGTCATCCCCAACACAAGGTTTAGAAACCACAAAAGTTGTAAGTATACAGAGACCATGCCAGGAGACTCAGAAAGGTATCAAAGAAATTATATTCTATTTAGGCACAAGTTTAGGATCAGTGTGATAAATTTGCACAGTTTGTCAGGAGTGGATGCGGACTCTGACCACAATTTAATTGTTATGAAATGTAGCGTCCATGTCAAATATAGAAGGCAGCGGTGACGGGTTAGGAAATGGAATGTAGGAGCATTAAATGAATTCACAAGGAAAGAGTGTTAGCATTTAGTAGAGAAAAATATAGATGACGGTGAAGAGCTGGGTACTATCGAAGAAAAATGGGATTGCATCAAGGAAGTGACATGAATGCCGTAAAGGACGCTAATGGAACCGTTAACGGGATAAGGACAAGGAAACCTTGGATCACAGAAGAAATTATTGCAAAGATGTAATCATTAATCAACGTCAGTAATGTAAACGCAGTGCTAGGCAAAGTGAAGTACAAAGATTTATATAAATCAGTTTCTGGCGTAACTTGGTGGAAAATCTTCATACTGACTTTTATTAAAAGTCAGTATGAAGATTTAAACAATAAAATGAAACGGGACACAATTAAAGCAAATACAGCATGGTGAGGATAGGCGGAGTTTATAGAGTAAGTGTGAAATTGGTGAGCTATACAGCAAGGTTAAGTTATTATGGGGAAGAAGGAAGGGAAGATCTGTTCTAACAGTTAAGGATGAGCGAGGTAAAATAATAGATGATGAAGAAAAGATCCGAGAAAGATGGAAGGAATATATAGAAACACTGTAAGGTAAAAATCTTAGACCAGCGAGGTTAGCTATAGAAAAGGAACAGGACGTAGAAGAATATGGTTTAGGTCCAGGGATACGCGACGTTGAGATGGAAAGGGCATTAAGAGAGATAAAACCAAATTAGGCCGTGGGGGATAGTCAACATTCCTGTGGAACTACTTAAATATTTAGTAAAATTAGGGAAGACGACTCTATATGGAATGATTCGTACTATCTATTAGGAAAGGAGTCTGGCCGGTAGATTTTGTGAAGTTAGTTTTCATTCCTATTCCGAAAAAGGTAAAGGCTATATCATGAGGACTACAGAATAATAAGTTTGGTATCCTACGCAGCTACATACACGCAGGGAGGTATATAGAATACAATCAGGACGTATTTGCTTGTTTGGTTCGTAGATTTCAAAAAAGAGTGTGCGATAAGAGTGAATTAGGGAAAACGAATTAGTATATTACAGAAAATAAGAGTAAATAGAGGGGCCGCAGACTAATCCGCAACCTGCATACAGTATTACTCAGACTCCTCAGGTGCAAGTGGGGAACGGAGAGTCCGGATGGGCATTGTTAGGAAGAGGTGTAAGGCAGGGTTGCCCATTGTCACCGGTGCTGTTCAACGTATATGTGTAGGAAATTATTAAAGAGGCATGGGAAGAACTGGAGGTAGGAATGAAAGTCGGAGGGGAATTTGTAAAACCGGTTAGGTTTACTGATGAACAAGTAGTTGCTCAGACAGCCAAGGGGTGGCAAGCATTGCTGAATGAATTAGAGGTTCAGTGCGATAGATATGGGATGAGAATTTATATTGTTAAAAGAAAGGTTATGCGATTATTCAGAAAGAAAAAGGCTAAGTATTAGTAAAAGTGAACTTATCTGCAATGAAATATTTTTCAGTAAAATGGGAATATTTTTAAATAATGAATATAGTATAGTTTTGTATACTGTTTGTTTTTTGCGATCGATTGATGATTTGCGCACATTCTAAAAATTTATCTAAGCATTTTTCACAGGGACTCGCTGTCCCTCAAGGGTGAAAACTGCTATAGCTGCAGAAACTGTATCCCCTATACATAAGCCAAAATCATACACAGTTTTTAACCCAGTATGGTTAGGTGACGGTAGAGTTCACTCCGTAAGCCCGACGGCGTGTTAAATTCACAGACGGTAGAGTTCACTCTGTAAGCCCGATTGCGTGTGAAATTCACACACCAGGGTAGGGGGCCAGTTCCTTTCCCTGTGCCGGTTATGGTTTCCCAGGAAGATCTGGTACCCTAAAAATCACATAGCTTGGGTGGAGCTGCAGGTGCCCAGAGTGCCTTGCCCGGGAATCGCACCCGAGTCCCTCCGGTCAGTAATCCAACGCTCTACCCCCTGGAATACCGCGGCACACCCCTGATACATTATTAAGTGAAAAACAGGACATTTTGAATGGGACCGCACACTGATAAAATCCAATCGAAATAGTAAATGCACGATGTTTTTCTGGAACTCAATACGCTTACCATGAAAAAATAAAGCTATTTTTCCACCCAGTGGCATATAATGTACCCATTTAACCAATCATTATGCGGAAAGAAAGGCTTTAATATTTTAAACATTTTATGATGGAATAAATTTATGAGCACAGTTTTTCCAGAGAAAGGCACGATCAAAGGGATGTCAAAATTCCTTCAGAATACTTCGTTGAATTCTATTGCACGACCTTTGTGTTTTTTATCCACGTTTTCCATTGCTTCTGCATGAGAAAATGTAATCCTCGATAATACAGATATCCAGATGTCAGTGTGGTTTTCAATTTAATTGTGTACAATATTCTGTTCCGAATAATAATTATATTTCTGCCATGCATGAAAAAATAATATGGATAAAAAACTAGAACGATGCTCTCCTTAAGCCTCTACATAGATTACATGTTAAATTGGAGATAATCCTCATTACAGCGGAATAATTATATGCCAGGGGTTATGCCATATTTATTTTTTGAAATACAACTGTTTTTATTGGGTGACCAATAGGTATTTCATTCAATTCTCCAGATACCGGTGATTTATTCGATCATATTCGATTGTGGTAAAAGAAAAATGTGTAGAGTTTATTAATGCATATATAAACTATAGAAAGTGCAACAGATTGATCATTTACTTGGATTGAAATGGACTTAATTAATTCCTACAATCAAAGATGAGTGCATGGTTGAAAAAAACGTGATTTCGTTATTTCTATGGCAGAGTGAAGTAAAACATATAATTAACTGTTTCAGACAATAACTATACTAACACCTATAGATAGATAGATAGATAAAGGACTTTATTTGGGCGAAATTGAGACCTAATGGTCCCTTCTTCCATTTAACCCATTGTCATGTACATAAAATACAAGGTATAAAATTTATAAAATACATGTATATACTACCTTGAACAAAAAGTTCCCGGAATAACCACCGTGTGGCGCTCCCATCGTTCCGATTTGAGTTCTGTTTTTTTTTTTGTTAAATTGGTACATCTGTTGTTGATATTCCCTTTAAATCTTAGTGTCATAACTTGACATTTGCAAAAGTTACGTAGCCAAGAGTACATCTATCTCTGTGTGTGTTGGCGATTTTTTACAATTGCGAAATGGATTTAAATTTGCAACAACGAACTTGTATTAAATTTTGCGTAAAAAACGGATTTAGTGGCGCACGGACGTTGGAAATGTTGGAAAAGTGTTCCGGCAACGATTCTCTAAAAAAACGGTCGTTTACCAGTGGCACGAGCGGTTCAGAAGTGGTCGTGAGTCAATCGAAGATGATGAACGCAGTGGCAGACCATCGACATCGAAAGTTGGTGAAAAAATTGATAAAGTAAAAGAAATGTTGGTCAATAACCGCAAATTAACCATCAGAGAAATAGCGGAGGACTTGAACATTGCCTATGGATCCGCCCAAGACATTGTGGTTAATGATTTGGGTTTCCGTCGTGTAGCAGCAAAGTTGGTGCCAAAAGACCTCAATTTCATGCAAAAAAGAGACCGTGTTGACGTCGCTAAAGACATGATTTGCAAGGCTGAATCCGATCCCACATTCATGAAAAGGATCATTACTGGAGACGAGACGTGGGTTTATGAGTACGACACGCAATCCAGACATCAGGCAAGTGAATGGCCTTCACCAAATGAGCCAGACCAAAAAAACCACGTCGTTTTCAGTCAAAAAAGGAGGCAATGCTGACAGTTTTCATGGATTACAACGGTGTAGTGCATCATGAATTTTTGCCAGAAGGCCAGACAGTAAACAAAGAGTATTATTTGGGCGTTATGAGACGTTTGCGTGAAGCAATTCGCCGAAAGAGACCAGAAATCGTCGCACAGTGCGTCGAGACCGTCGCACAGTGCTATCATTATTCGTAATATTTTGACGAAAAATGCAACAAATACCATCCAAGAGCCACCGAATTCACCTGATTTGGCTCCCTGTGACTTCTTTCTGTTCAATCGAGTTAAAAAACCATTACGGGGAACGCGTTTTAGCAGCCGAGAGGAATTAATGGAAAAATCGCAGGAAGCACTGATGGACATACCGAAAACCGAATATAAAAAATGTTTCGAGGATTGGATCAAGCGCTGGCATAAATGTGTTGCAGTCGATGGGGATTACTTTGAAGGGGACAATATAGATTTAGATGAATAAACTTGTATTTTTAATTTTCTGAATAAATTCCGGGAACTTTTTGATCAAGGTAGTATACACATAAATACATATAGACAGACACAAATTTTCACATCGAAAGAAAAGGAAAAGAAAATATATATATACATGTACCCACACATACATATATACATACATTTACATAAAAAAATTAGGGATACACCAATACATACACACATGCACAGAGTAAAAGTGATTAGAGACAAACATTAGGATAAGAAAAATGTAAGCAAAGAATAAGGTTTGTGGGAAAAGCTAGGGTGAACGTGGCATTGCTCACCTGGTAAAAACCCACGGGGGAAAACACCCACGAAGAGAAGGGGGGTGTGAAAAACCCGCGAAAACCCTATTATTAGAGGAAAGATACATATAAATTGTAACAATCATTTGTAAAATATACATGTTTTAAATTACTGAAGATGAAATGATGGCACTAATTATATTGACAAAAATTACCAGTAATGAGAAAAAGAGTATTATATAAAAATGATGCTGAAGATTCTACTGCTTGAGATATCAAAAAACAAAAAAGAGCAGAAACCAGTGATCTGTGTAAAGGCTGATTGAAGTGAGGGAGGGTATACCGGTTAAGTTGGGTACCTGAGGAGAATGAACTTGTGAAGTGCTCTCTTAAATGTTATTGTGGATGGAAAGTTTTTTATGTCATCTGGGAGAGGGTTCCTTAGACGACATGCTGTAACATGAAATGCTTTGTGATACATTTCCGTGCGATGTCGTGGGACAAGAAGTTTATTGATCATTGACCCCTAGTATTCCTGTTGTGGCTTGAGCTTTTGGGGAGGAAATTTTTGTATAAATATTTAGGTGTGTAATTTGAGAATATCATGTAGAAAATTGAAAGAATATGTAAATGCCCGCGGTCTTCTAACCAGGATATTCTTGTAAATGAGTCGGAGATATGATCGTATTTTCTAAGATCGCATATGAACCGCACACAGGAATTATGGGTCCTCTGAAGTTTATCTTTCAGTTCTCCTGAAAGGTTTTGGCATACATACTACATCACAGTAATCAAAGTGGGGAAAATGAAGAGAGGATACCAGAAGCATCTTTAAGGAGGGGGGAGCAATGTGCGCCCTATGTGCGGGCATGAAAGAAGAAATAAATTAAATGTAGACGAAGCTTTCATGAAATCAATTCTACAGAAGAAATTGTACGATTTTAATTGTTCCACGTTGAAGAAATTGTACGAAACACCCAGCGAATAAAATTTTCCATTTGATATTACGGCGTAGATTATGCGAGCGAACCCATCTCAATCCCTTGCACTAGATAGACGTTATTTTATCCTGCCCTTACTGAACTTCTCCTGGGGATGAAAAATTAAACCAACTGATTACGAGGTAAGGTCCCAGAAATAGCCGACCCAACAATGAAAAAACAAATATTTTGGAAAAAATGTATTTGTTTTTCAACGTAATCTCGTTTCAGCTCTATATTCTTTGCCCAGCGATGCTCAATAAGTTCGATACCCTTCTTATAATAAGTAATGTTTTGTTCCTCGAAATAGTCATTAACTGCCGACATCACTTCTACACAATTGAAAAATATTTTACCCCCGAGCCATTTTAAAGTTTACGAACTGAAAATAATCCGAGGGGGCTAAATGTGGCAAATATGTTGCATAAGATAGCAATTCAAACTTAAATTCATGAATTTTATCCACTGCAATAACGAATTAGTGAGTTGGTGCATTGTCTTGAAGAAACAACACATTCTCCTAAGCTACATGCGACCGCTTTGGCTTAATTTCTTCAGTTAAACGTAACAATGAGTGCGCATAATACTCGCCGTTGATAGTTTTTCCTTTTTAAAGATAATCAATGAATATTATCGCACCCGTATCCAAAAAACCGACACCATGACACTGCCTGCAAATGAAACGGTATTTGCCTTCTTTAGAGTCGGTTCTCCTTTTTGAATCCATTGTTTTGATTGTTATTTTGTCTCGGGTGTAAAGTAATGGACCTATGTTTCATCCATGGTTATGAAATGGTGCAAAAATTCAAATCACTTCTTGGTTTCTATATAAGCCTACTTACAGCAGATAACCGAGTAAAAGTTGTCGAATTGTATAAAAGTTTATAATAATATTTTGTGTGTTGAGAAATATTATTTTATGTAAAATTTAGCTATAATAAAATCTTATATTGAAACCATATTTCCTATTGAGTGGAAGAGTTGTACTTGATACGAATCAGTTGAAAGAGAGATAAATGAATTTGTATATTGGTAACTCAGGCAAAATCTACACCGTGAAAGACATGGTCAGAGGTGAATCAGTATTTGTTGCACAATGGGGAATTTGTGGATGGAGTAAAGTTTAGACAAGACATATCTCATACATTCGTTTGTAATAATAAATCCGTAGAAAGCTACTAAAAATAAAATCTATATAAATATCTTGAACGTACATACTATACATTATGGAGACATTGAAGGACCAATGCGTATTTTTCTTTACCTCTGATGAACTCGAGGACTAAGCACAACCTTCTTCACTTCTAAGAATAACCTAATTACGGTAAAATATTCATCTCCACATACGATGTAGCTCTTTTTATTTCGCTTAATATGACTAATCTATTCCTCCCTTTACCTCAAATGCCCAACATTATCTCCTCTATCGCAGTCCTCTACGTTCCATTGCCACTCAATACGTCATACGCCCAATTTCTGTGTTATTCCACCAACACTCCCTCTTTTTCACTCATTCCTAGCTCTCTTCTTCATCTCTTTCCCAGTGTGTTTTATCAAAATTTCTAATTTTTATTAATTATTAATTAAGCTGTCACCGTCGATTAATTGAGAACATGTTGCAATGTAAATGATGCAGGAAATACTATGTATGGGATCGTCCGTGAGATACAGGTACAACCCAGCGATTGTGCGCAAGTGGCAAGCAAACCAAAAGATAGAGAGAAAGGCAAAGGCGTTCGAGAGGGGTGATGATTAGTCGGAGGGGAGGAGCGCCGTGCATCAGGGGACGTGGCGATTGGAATCTATTGCGATTGGGAGGGAGGCGTGATGGAAGATGGTCGAGGGAGTCAGTCGCGCGGTCAATACCCTGAACCCCTCGAATGTTGGAAGGGCGGGAGGAGAATGGGAGGAGGGCATGGAAGGAGGAATGAACGGTGCGAGGGCCAGACGAAGTGGAGAGGGTTTTTGTGAAATGAATGTCAATGGATGGAACTTTCTGGAGGCCTTTAAACCACAATTTGGTGTAGAGCGGGGGCGATATCATGCGGCGATGAATTTAATTTTTCCCCCATCCTATTCACTCTAAAGTGACGACTACTTGCTACGCATGACCGCTGAGAAATCGAACTATCGAGGAGAAGTATTTAATTGTAGACTCTTCCGGAGGATGAATGCCAATGGATCGAGGAGAAATTTCATTTTTTCATCGATGAATTCCGAAGGATTAAATTTAACCGGTTCCCGGTCATACTTTGTTTCAAATACCTTTCACGCTCCAACGAGGAGCGCCACTGAGTCAAGGTCCCTACGGTCATTCTTGTGAAAGACGATGGATGAGAAACATCTCCGAGCTTATAAGTAGAAACCATTCTCGGTTAAGGTAACACCTAAAATATGAAAAACTCGTTCAGACCGATCGACTTTCGGAAACCCGTTTCATTCTTTCATATTGACAGGAAAGAACTGATTGCTTATAATGTGATATATTTAGTGAAGTCAACAATATCTAATGACCGAAGTCATATTATAATTCCGACTCCTAAAACTTCATGTTAATATCAGTACAACGTATGTTTACCCGTAATAAGAGCTTGAGAGTTTTTTCTACTTGCCAAGTTTTCATGAACACTAAAATATGATATATAATATGATGTACTGGTGGTCACTAGTATATTTGGATCCCGTATGTTTGTTGGCTCGGTTCATTTGCTGCTCTGCATATTTCCTGAGTCAATAAATTATTTTTTTGGCTATAACCAATAATATATTTTGACGTGGCTTATATAACAATTAAAAATTAAGGTTCCGTACATCATTCTTCTCCCAGCCGGATAATGAAATATCCCCATTCTAATGGGGAACTATTAAAACTTATTGCTGCTTTATCATTCCTGGGCGGGAGCAGCTTATTAAATGAAGCAAAAGATATTAAAAGGCCGAATTGATAAAGAGGGCGGATGGTATCCAATATTTTTGCATGAAGTACTGTATCCTATATTCTACTAACTTTAGATGCCACCTATGTCTGGAATAAGGAAACATGTCTCCGAGAGCGAAAATATCACGTACTAAAGCATATGGTTAAAAACATTTTAGTCCTTCTTAATTATGAATTGTAATATTTGCTGACCATCTCGTCACGTTAAATGTCGGATATTGATCACATCTTTGGAAGTAAAAACGCAGACATTGTAGTTGGAACGGATAGTTGACTCACGGGAGATACAGCAAACAACGAATTTTTTCCAAGCGGTTTCACAATTTATAAAAGGGACAGAGCTAATAGATTGGGTGGGGGAGTATTCATAGCTTTAAAATCACATCTTAGTAGCCAAAGATACGAATGCGACGAAAATAGCATAGAAAGCGTTTGGCGTAACATAAAGGAATACAACGACAGAAGCCTATTCCTGTGCTCACTTTATAGACCCCCAGATTCTGGTACAGATATTCTACACAAGCTCGACGACCAAATATCCTCTCTTAGTAACAAGCATATCAACAGTATTATTATAATCGCTGGTGACACAAATCGACTGTCAATTGACTGGGACAAGTACTGCGTAAAGAATCCGCCAAAAACAGAGATTCATGCCAAGAACCCATTCATATATTCACGAAGCACTCCTTAGAGCAAATTGTTAAATCGCCCACACGGGGCAACAGCATACTTGACATATTCGCGACTTCTACGCCCGAAATCGTAAGAAACATTGAGGTAATGGACGGAATTAGTGACCATAGGGCAATTTCTGTAGAGTTAAAAACTAAGTTCGTGAAAATAAAAAAGAAAAGCGTAAAATATACCTATTGAGCAATGCGAATTTTAACGGACTACGAGATTATTTGAAAAAAGAATTGCCAGAATACAAGACAAAAACACTCACTGCCGATAAAGAGAACAGCTGGAGTTATTTCTTAAATATTTTGCGCGAAGGAATGAAGACGTACACCCCATCCAAACTTAAATGCGACAATTAGGAACCTAGATGGTACAACGGGGAATTAAGATCGGTATTTAGAAGGCAAAGAAGCCTACAGTCAAATTTTAAAAAGAGTTTAAAAAGTGACGATATTTTTTTGTGAATACATCAAAACAGAAACTTAAAGAATGTCGTAATAAAACAAAAAGTATCATGCGCACAGCTCTACGCTCTTTTGAATCTAAAATGCTAAGGGAATAACTGGAGGAAAATCCAAAGTCATCCTGGTCCTATGTTAGGGAAATACAGGGTAAACGTCCAACTGTACATTCTTTGAAGACTGAAAACAGAGAAATTATTACAGACAGCGTGAAAAAAGCAAATATTTTAAACAAGTATTTCCAGAGTGTCTACAGTAAAGACACAAACCTCCCTCCACACCCACCCGGGGAACACATGAGCGATGTAACACTGACCAAGAATGGAATAGAACGTCTACTACGTACCATCAAACCAAGCAAATCACCTGGTCCGGAAGAAATACCTCTAGAATATTAAAGGAATTGACCGAAGACATTACCCCGTTTTTAGAAATTGTTTTCCTAATATCGATAGAAGATGGCTCAGTTCCTCGTGACTGGAAGCTAGCCCATATTACTCCCATTTATAAAGGGCAGGATAGGGATAAACCAACCAATTACCGACCAATTTCTTTGACAGCGATCTCTTTGTAAAATATTAGAACACATTAGTGTCAGTAACATAATGAGTTTTCTTGATAGTAGGAAAATACTAAGCCACAACCAGGACGGATTTAGGAAGAGAAGATCTTGCGAAACACAATTAGGTCTTTCCCTTCACGATATACTTAGGTCGGGAGAAAACAACCCACAAGTTGACGCAGTATTCCTAGATTTCAAAAAAGCCTTCGATAAAGTCGCACACAAAAAATTGTCACACAAACTTAGATGCTATGGAATCAATGAGAAAATTATTAATTGGTTTAGAGACTTCTTGTCAAACCGCAAACAAATAGTAGTCATCGATGGGTTGTGCTCAAAGGAAAGAGAAGTAACATCAGGCATCCCGCAGGGAAGTGTAATAGGGCTTCTTCTATTGTTAATATAAATTAATAACTTAAGCGCACATGTTAGTAGTATTCTCATGTTATTTGCTGATGACACGGTGGTATACAGGGAAATAAGGAGCCAACCACATAGCGAGCTACTCTCTAGAGACTTAGACACAATCTCGGATTGGTGCAAGAAATGGGGATTAATGCTTAATATAGACAAATGCGCAGTTTTGAAATTTTGGAATAAAGGAAATGGCGAACAGGACATAAACTACGAAATAGATGGTTCAGTACTTACCACGGCCAAACAAGTTAATTCGGGGGTAGTTCTAGCAGCACTCTTTTCATGGGGAGCACATATCAGGACAATATGCGGATCCGCTTTAAAGAAACTGGGCTTCATTAAACGGGTGGTGAGGAAATGTAATGAGAAAGTTATAGAGAGGTGTTATTTTGCTGTTGTTAGATCACATTTGGAATATGCCGCAAGTATTTTGGATCCTTGGGAGAAAATCTGGCAAAAAGAACCAGATAAAGTTCAGTGAAAATCCGCCAGATTCGTTAATATTATTTATATTAAGAACACGAGTGCAACGGGTTTCTTAGAGGATTTAGGCTGGGAGCCCCTTGAAATACGAAGAGAACAAGTGAGACTTAAACATTTAGGAAGATTCAGAACCAGCGAGTTAAACGATGACACAAAAGGAATTATAATGGCCCCACACTATTTAGGTCGATCAGACCACAAAGATAAAATAAGGCAGATAGATTCCAGTACAGATAGATTCAAATACTCATTCTTTCCTTGAACAATCAGAAATTAAAATAGTATGAATCCGAAGTCCATTTAGAAATATTAAAAACATTTAATTACAAGTCGGAACAAAATTAAAAATTCAAAGATTGTCCATGGGATATGTTTGTTGATAGTTTGTGGGTTTGCATGTGTGTGAAAGGGTTGGGGCGAAAGGGTTCGTGCATGAATGTTTACCTTGTTTGGTTTGTGGGCTATAAATTTGTGGCTTCTGCTTGCGGTGTTTTTTACCATAATTTACTGGTGGTGTCCTAACATCCCCTGCCACACGCTCTTGCGGCGGCTTGCGGGGTATTGAGTAGATGTAGATATACCACCTAAAGACTTCATCTTCCAAAAAATGGTGCATGTAACACCCATTTAAAAACAATTCTTTGGGAAAGTTTTCTCGGCAATTATCCTTGTGAAGCTTGGAAGGTAAATCCGTCTCCTATTTTATTATTTAAAAACTTCATGATACAATTTATTCCACTTGTTACTAATTAACTAACGGAAAATGACGCCTAAATGACGTGATGTAAAGTAACACTGCCAATGAGACAGGGATAAACACTACATTTTATCAGTTACATTAAAATAAAGATACCGTTCTTTGCATGGAACCTTGGACATGAAAAATATCTACAGTTTAAATGCGTGCCTTATTAATATATGTCTGTCAGTAAGTTACAGATATCTTTTTTAGCTGAGGTTATCTCTTGGTTAATTGAAATATTTTGATAGTCGTGTCTTGTTCCGAGTTATACCAACCTCATTGCTCTTTTGGTTTTTTAAATCCCCTGCTCTGTTATGCAATAATGAAACGAGAGTGAAATAAGTGAGTGAAGTATATATGGAGTGGGGGAACGTGGGGCGGGGGGTGAGGAGATGGAAAAATTGAAGAATAAATAAAAGAATGGTCTCTCGGTGCCTGAATAAAGTTATTTGAAATCGCACCAGCCTGCCTGCTTCGGAAATAAAATCGTCCCTCTTTCCAGTGAAAAGGTCGCCGCGGTAATGATAAGGTAGTAGTTTAAGCCCTGTTGATATGGTATGCATTACCTGAGAAGTAGAGGCCTTATTTAAAAGAAGGGATGGTCTCGCATTAAAAAATGTTGTATATCCAATCAATGTCATTTTCGAGAGGAATACAGAAACCATTCAAGCTCTCCTTTCATGAACATTCCCCTTGTTATGTGCTAAGAAAATTTAACGTGTAGAAATTACTTGGTGATCGTGTCAATGTCAATAAGCTTACGATTAGGTTGATGTAGGTTTTTTGAAAATATTTGGCCACGAAATTGATCTCATTTAGGGTTTGTTGATGCGATGGAAATATGTATGGGTTAATGCAAAACGCGATTGCATTGATAGGTAGCTATTGTGAAGGAAATAGTGTTGATGATATAAATAAGCAACTTATTCGGCGTATGAGGCGCGTTCATAATTTAGATTGAACTGTTTTAACGTTAGAATAAAAATATGTATTCTCTTGATTGCAAATCATTCTGAATCAGGGATGATTCCCTTTTTGAGTTTAGAAAAGACAGGAAAATAAAGTCATGTCGTTCACAAGAATTCATTTCACATCCGAAAAGCGCGCTCGAGTGTATCGGAATGATTTTAATTAAATTTATTTATATCTGAATAGCGTAAAAAACGATCTATTCTTGGCCATATTTTTATTATTTTCGCTTCGTTACCTATATCAACGGAAATTATTTGATAAACTTCTTTGAATGACACCTCGAGGAAAGTATCGTAATTTTCCCATTAAACGTTCCTTCGATGGTGTATCCGTATCCCTCCTTCCTTCCTTCTTTCTTCCTTCCCTTTTGTTCAAGTCCATTGCCACCCCTAGCTGTATCTCCTCCGCTCCGCTGAATATTTCTTTATTTAGCTCTAACTTTGGTAGCCCCGCTGTGCTCCCATCGCTCCTCGCACAACCTTGAGAAATCTATATTTCCTCTCTCCATTTACCGCTGTATTTTTTTATTTTCTTTTTAAATCAATTTATTATTAGCAACACTTTTTAACTAAATTATTTCCAAGAATTTCTCCTCTTTCTCATGATTCCAAGAATATTTTAGTGCCCTCGATCATTTCCCCAGCGGCCTTCACCCTGTCGAAATCTATCCTTTTGGAACACTGCCTCATTTCCTATTATGCCCCAAGCTTCAAAGCCCGGGGAAGTAGAAATTTAGACGATGAGTGAGCCTTAATTGGGTCATTTGGCGTCGTGAACATTGCATATCGAATCCCCTAAGATCGTGGGCAAAGACGAGAGTGAGGAACGAATGAAATTACCCACTTAATATCCCCCAGTAGGATTATATTCTTTCAACATTAATTTACTTGGAGTAAATACTCCACCGGGAATATGTCCAATGTTAAGAATCATGTATAAAATATTTGATAGACTTAATTGATGTTTGGTCAATGGTTAGAAACTTCTTATTCGGAGTATGTGAACCCAGAAAATGACCATTTATCGATTAATGCTGTATACTTAGTTCAAATTGTTATCCACCTTAAAAATACTTGTTGGAGGTATTTTCTGGAAAACAAAATTAATTCTCAACGGAGAGCCCACGTGAATTGACACATCTATTTCTCTCCACCAACGCGACGTCAAGAATGGAGGTTCATCGTCCTACTCCTGCCTTGCATCTTTTTTTATGACATCCTGGAAAATTTATGCCCGGCAGCGATGTATTGGTATATCCTGTCCTGGTGAAGGCTGCGGAAATATCATATCCAATCCCATGGCAGGTAACTTGGGTATTATAGCTTAGGCCCAACTTGTGAAAAATATATGTATGAATGTAATATGCATATTTATTAAGTGAAAGTCACAATTTCTGCATTCATGACTGGTGCCTTCACATCCCCCGCCATACGTCCCGCCATACGTCCCGCCATACGGGATATGGGGTTTAAGAGATGTTGATATAGTCATTCTACAAAACTCCTCCGTATCGTCATTACCTTATCAGCTTCCGGTCACACCCCCTCCCCTAGATTTTTTCTCTTCTCGAAATCAACTCACGTACTTTCCAAAATATTTAGTCATCCAAACATCCAAATTTGGTGTGTGTGTATATATTAAATCTAAAAACTTAATGTAATTGATCCCTTTGAAATTGATGAATGGGCCAAAGTCATGGCCGATTTGGCAATAAACTGAGGTCGTATGCCAACTTATATTTTTTTATTTTATCAATATAAAGATTCGATTGGTCTATATGAAATTAAGGGAACCTTGCTTTGATAGCATTCATGCGTAGGAGGCGGCTTGAATGCAAACATTTCGAAAATTCAATTCCAAAATTATTGAAGCGTAGTGGAACGTGGGATAGAGGACATATATTCGGTGAAAAGGTGATGGAATCTTCATATGCGCTTACATTGGTGTATTTTATTCATCATAATCCTCTTTGCTTGCGTGTCTCTCCATAGTGGAGTGGCAGAGGATTAACGCCAACTATGATAGCTGAGAGAGTTTTATAGAAGAGCTGAGGAAGCTACAAGGCTAAGGTTTTGAGTTTTATTCATGAATCCCTTTCAGAGGTGAGCAAAACTTAAGTCTAAGCTATGTGAAATCTATGTAAGGGGAGGAAAACCGTCATCATTTGAATCTGTGATCCTTTCGAGGAAATTTCACCTGAACACTTGGTTTATGACGCCTTTTCAAATTGCATTTGCTTCCAAATACAACACAAAAAATAATCACCTACTGTTGTGAACAATTACCAACCTACTATTATTATAAGTTAATCTAACGGATAAGGTAGATTTTTCGATTTACACACCTATCACATAAATAACTTGCGACTCCAAGCAAAATACAACCCAGCAACCTAATCTATATCAGGTCCCTCTTCATCTCTGTATACTTCTTTCCTTCCTTCATCCCGTCCAACATCTCTATCCTATTCCTGGCCTTTCCTCGTTTGCCTAACATCTCCCCTCAATTACCTTGTTTCACATCCCACTACCGCTCAATACGCCTTTCATTCATTTTTCCTGCCTCCATAGGATTTCTCTCAAAAAACCCCTCTCTTCCTCCACCATTTCTAGTACTTCCTCATTTGTTTTCCTTTCGGTCCATTTCACCTTCTCCATTCTTCCCCACACCCACATTTCAAAAGCCTCCAATCTACGTTTATCCTCCTGCTTCAGTGACCACGTTTCCGCGCCGTACATATTCCGCAACGCTCCATATCAGAGTTTTTACGAGTCTTTTCTTAAGATCCCCACACAACGTCCCCCACAACAGCTCCCTTCATAGAGAATGGAGTTCATAGAGAAAGCCTCCCTGCCTAGCACAATTCTTCTCCTTACGCCCCTACTGCTTTGACCGTGTTGGTCTTAAACACTTTCGATATACGTCAACAGTTCTATCTGCTTTATTTTCCCCCGTCCTATTTTAATGTTTAGCTTAGCCTTTTTCTTTCTGAATAATCGCATAACCTTTCTTTTTACAATATAGATTCTCATCCCATATCTATCCCACTGAACCTCTAATTCATTCAGCAATGCTTGCTACCCCTTGGCTGTCTGAGCAACTGCTTGTTCATCAGCAAACCTAACCGATTTTACGAATTCTCCTCCGACTTTCATTCCTACCTTCAGTTCTTCCCGTGCTTCTTTAATCATTTCCTCCACATATGCGTCGAACAGCACCGGTGACAATGGGCAACACTGCCTTACACCTCTTCCTAACACTGACCATCCGGATTCTCTGTTCCCCACTCGCACCTGAGCAGCCTGAGACATGTACATTTTGCGAATCAGCCTCCTGTCCCACCAATCCATTCCTATTTTCTGCAATACACGAATTAGTTTTTCCCAATTCACTCTACCAAACGCTTTTTCTAAATCTACAAAACAGGCAAAAACTTCCTAAATGTATTCTATATTCCTCTCGATTAGTGATCTCATGACTGAAAAGGCATCACTCGTACCTCTTTCTTCCAAGCTAATCTTCCTCTAAGTAATCATTTGTCTTACTCTCTATCATTTTGTTGATGATCCTGAGAATAACTATAGCTGTGTGGGTTATCAAACTTAATGATCTGTAATCCTCACATGATGTAGCCTTTACCTTTTTCGGAATAGGAACTAACGCTGATCTCACAAAATCTTCCGGCCAGGTTCCTTCCCCATAGATGCTACGAATAAGTCCATATAGAGTCTTCTTCCCACATTTTCTAAACATTACAATAGTTCTACAGGAATGTGTTCTACCCCTACTGCCTTAGCTGGTTTCATCTCCCTTAATGCCCTTTCTATTTCATCGTCGAATATGCCTGGATCTAAGCTATATTCTTCTACGTCATGTTTCATATCTATGTCTAACGTTGTTGGGCTAACTTCTTTACCATATAGTGCTTCTATATATTCCTTCGATCTCTCCTGGAGTTTTTCTGGTTCAATTATTTTCTTACCCCACTTTTCTTTAACTGTTAGCACAGATCCTGCCTTCTTACTTCCCGATAATAATTTAACCTTACTGTATAGCTCACCAATTTCACCCTTCCTCTGTAAACTTTCAATATCCGCATTGCATTTTCTACCATTCTTCTTTTGCTTTATTTATGGCCCGTCTCGATTCATTGAACTCTTTCTAAATCATTTTGCCTGACTCTGTTTTTACAGTCGTCCACTTTCAGTTCTAGTACTCTGCTCTTCACCGTCTTCTCTATTGCCTGCTCATACTCCTTCCTTGATTATCCATTTAATGCTTCTACATTCCATTTTGTAACCCGCCACCCCTGCCTTATCTTTTTGAAACGGACGCCACATTTTACAACAACTAAATTGTGACCAGAGTCCTCATCCGCTCCAGGGAAACTGTGAAAAAATATTACACTCTTGTAAAACCCATGCCTAATCATGATATAACCTAACTGATTTCTTTCTTAGTCACCTGGAATTTTTAATGTATACCTAGGTCTTTTGTGGTGCATAATGGTTTTGGAATGGATTTTTTGGTGATGGCGAACCCCTGTCTCCTACAGAACTCAATTGCTTCTTCCCCGCGTCTTTCCTTCTGCCTAACCCTTAATCACTATCTCACCACCCTCTCTTCCTTCGCTTACCGTCGCATTTCCATCCGCCATGACTATCAAATATTTCCCTACAGGAATGCACGCGATTATTTCCTCTAACTCATCGTACATCCTATCGACTTCTTCCTCCTTGTGATTACTCGGTGGCATGTACACCTGAACCAATGTACACCTTTCTGAGTCACCTGGCATGGTCTATGTATACTTGCGACATTTGTGGTTTCTAAACCTTGTGTTGGGGATAACCCCTGTCTCCTGCAGAACTCAATTGCTGTCTTCTGTAGCAATTCCTCGTGCCTAAACCGTAGCCACCCACCTCATTACCATATCTTTCTTCGCCTACCGTCGCATTACAATCCCCCATCACTATCAAATGTTTCCCTGAAAGTACACACGCGACTATATCCTCTTCTCTAACTCTTCGTACTACCTGTCGACTTCATCTTCCTTGCGGTTGCTCGGTGGAATGTATAGCCAAACTATGACCCAGTTCTTTGGTTTTGCTTAAATATCCACCACTAATATTCTAGCCGTTGCTTGCTCTATGTTGACTACGCTTCTTCTTATCTCTTTATTTAATATCACGGTAACCCGTCGTTGGCTTTCGTCCCCGCCGCTGTATAATATTTACAATTATCACTCAATTAATCCCCGCTATCTTATCTCGCGTATACCTAAAACATCTATACTATATATCCTCTTTCCGTCTCTCGCTTAATGTTCTTTAATTTGTATGTCATCAACATTGTCCTAATATTCCATGTTTCAATTCTAACTCATTTCGTCTTTTTCTGCGTCTTCTGCTCTGCTACAGTTATTTCTCCCCTGAAAGGGTTTCGTGGGATGACGACCGCGGAAGCTTTTCCTCCCCCGCTGCCGGGCACGACACACGGCCGCTTGGGCCGAGTCCAACAGTTGCCAAGACTCAATTTCCCTCTTGTGTCAATCATTTGGTCTTAGGAATAATAAATGAGGTGGTTTACCGTGCCTTCCTCAATAGTGTTCTTAACGTGACAGCATCATTTAATGCTCCCCCCCACTGTGATCAGACGCCTTTGCAACTGCCTCACTGAGGAACAGACGCGGCGTTGAATATCTTTTGTCTGGCTCCCAACCTTCCACCTATCTGGCATGGGTGGTGACCTATCCAGGAACAATTATTATTACTCCCACCAGCACAGCTTTAGGGGTCATCGGAACGCACCAGCCCTTCCTCTACGTTAAGGTTTAAGTTCATGAGAGGGCAACCTACTATATTTTATCGTTTTTATATTATAGCTATTACTTATTAAATTTAGAATTTTAACTTTCGCTAACAATTAAAAACGCTTAACTTTTGCATGGATTTCCTCTTCTTTGACATTTTATGTTCTTTATACTTTGCATCTGACTTCATTCATTCCAGAATCCTTGCTCTCTTCCTTCCTCTTCTCCAGCTACCCAGTGCTCAACGCGCTATAATGGCCTAAGAAATACCTCTACTTTCCAAGATGTTTTTGCTCACTCTTTCTGCCTCCTTCATAATGCCCACCCTTTACAGTCTGAGAAAATGTGAAGATTAGGCTTTCGAAGTTAGTCTTTTTACTTTAGCCATTAGTGTGATTGGTACCACAAAAAGTTGGACACATAGTCACCATTTATTTCTAGAATTTAAGGTTATTTACTTTCTCAATGAAATGACACCTTTAATCATCCCTTAACAAATCGTATGCCATAGGTTGATGGCAATAGGAGATGAATATCCTTATCGTCAAAGTTAATCGATACACAAGCGTTTATGAATGCATGATGTATTTGTGCATGTTATACAAAGACACTTTAGGTGTTTAAATTTCGTGTCTGTATACATCAGTTTCGTAATAGATAAAGGTATTCAATCATTTTTCTTCATAATATTACGATATTTTGATGAAAAAATCAGTGTTCTACAGATGTAGGTGAATAGAAGGTGGATAAATTCATAAAATTCTTAAATATGTCAACTTGTAATCGACTTTACCTCTTTATATACCTCATACATTGGTAATCGATTCTTTTCAGAAAAAAATATTTGGAAAAAGAGTCATGACGGCAATGAACGATATTATTTGTTGCGCATGCCATCAAATACGAGGTTAGGCTGAAAACTAATGCACACATGCGTGTAGATCACAAACTAAATGACCTTCAGAAACATTTCTGGTGGCATGCGGAAGTAGAATTCCCCCTCAACACGCATGCGCAGGCTTGAAATCGTTACATTCAACCAGTGCATTTTGAGAAGGCGAAGTGTGGAGACGTGTTCTAGTGCTTTGTCAACGCGAGTTAAACAGCACGCTGTTTAACTCGAATTGGCATGTGTATATATGTACATACACTTGCACACCAATGCACATCGTTCTAGGCTAGAATATTCACACACATGTTTAAGTATACCTTCACACAGTAAAAGACAAGTATAGAGCCTGTAGAGAATATAAGAACTGTAGAGGTGAGATAGAGGGGATTACTTGATTGATAATTGTAAATAATATACAGCGGCGGGGAGGAGAGCCATCGAGGGGGTGGCGTGATATTACATAAAGAGATAAGAAGAAGCGTAGTCAACATAGAGCAAGGAACGAATAGAATATTACTGGTAGGGATTAAAGCAGAACCGACGAACTTGGTCATTGTGCAGGTGTGCATGCCACCGAGCACCAATAAGGAGATAGAAGTCGATATGATACACGATGATTTAGAGAATATTTCGAGGATTTCCAGCACATCCAGGTAGTAGGCAGCGTTAACTGTCTGTCCTTGAGGAAAAAACTCGTTATGGACTGCTCCTTCACTTTCGAAAAAGACAATGATCATTGTTTTCACTTTTGATTTGCCCATTCTTGTCTTTTTGGGCTTTGGGGACTGGTCGGTGTGCCACTCAGAGCTTTGGCGTTTTGTTTCTGGGTCCCAGGTTTCATCACCGGTGATAACATTGTCCAAACAATGAGATTCATTCCTAATACGTTGCAAAAGTTCACTTGAAATTTCCGCTCGGTCGGTCTTTTGGTCGACAGATAGCACCTTCTCTCACACTTTCCTCATCGTTAAATCTTCAGTAACAAACACCGCAGTAGACGATAAGTTCAGCTCATTGGCAACTATCTTGATACTCAATCGACGGTCAAGAGTCCAACAAATGTCGAACACGAGCCACATTTTTATACTGTATGATATTCCACCATATCACGCCTGAAACGTCTCCTTTTATACGCGCCACATTGCTGTGGGTTTGCTGGTTGATTATCGCCCAGAGCGTTGTTCATCGTGAACCTCTTCCCGGCCCTCCTCGAAGGCTTTTAAGCACCTCGAGACTTGTGAGTAGAACAGAGCAGGATGCCCGTAAGCCTCACCATTCATTTTATATGTCTCCTCATGAGATTTTTTTTAGTGTAACACAAAACTTAGTTATCGCGTAATGTTGCTCGATCGTCGATTGCATTTTTTTCGTGACACGGTCGGTTTGAGGTTTACAATAACTGACGTCTTGCCGCTTCCACGGCTTGCAGAGCACTGAGATTGAATTTGCGGCAAAGCTTTGTGTCCTCCCCACCTACTACAAGTGATTTGATCCCACTCCAACCAATAGCAGCGTCGCGGGAAATTCAATCGCATTACTTTTGGAACTTACCCTGTTTATTTAGATCCGCTTCAATTTATGCTTTGATGTTGAGGGAATGTTTGTCTCGCCATCACTTATTTGCGTGTTTGAATCTAACCCGTTGGAAAATGGCGCCTACTCCATCCTTTTACCGGGTAAACCTTCTTTGCCTTTCGTGTCGCGGCACTGGCGAGGAACGTTTGACGGGGGAAGCCATGACCGGCTCTACGGCAACCACCTTAAGTGCTGCGAGGGACCTAATGCACCGAAATGGTAGTGCCCATCAAAAGAGCAAAGGTGTTGGCGGCAAGCTAAAAAAACCCTCCATATGTGAATGTCGCGCAATCATTTCCAAGTGAAGGGATGGGTTGGGGGTGGGTGGATTTTTTTGAGGGAGTGAATAAACAGATGTCGATGGAACAGGAGCGTCTTTGTTGCAGACTTCCATGACGTCACGGCTCCGTTACCTCTTTTTGGAGCACCAAACTTGCCGAAATGCTCTAATCTCCCCTTAATGGGTGGATTATAATTTTTTTGGAAATGGAGCAGGCAGAAATAAGAACTCGCGTATCTCTATCGATAAAACGCACGAAGGTAATCTTTTCTCCGTGAAATAATTTTAACCTTATCACTCTGGCGTACTTGCATGTGTCTCGTTAACTTTAAAACGTGTTTAAAAAAGCGATATTTCATGCATACTCGGAATAATTTTAACTCCCAATTTTGATACTACCTACAACAAATATTTTCTCGTAATTTATGAGAAGATTAATGGGATGCAGGGGCAATTCTGAATGAATTTGAAAGAAATGGATTCGCATCCACCGTTGCCGCCTCCTTGGAATTTACATCCCACTCCTCTCCACCACCCCATCTCTAGTGCGTACTTCATCGCTTTTCTCCTTTCTCTCTATTTTATTATTTTCTCCTTTCTCCCTATTTTAGTATACTTATAGATTTATTTAACTTTGAAAATTATTTTCCGGAATATATAAAATATTAAAACAACTAATCGTAAGACGTGCCATATCTAAAAAAAGTAGAGCTGTTAAATAAAAACGGATTTCATATTTGGATTCAGCTCTACAAATCTAGTTAAAATCATCACAAAGATTCCCGGCACCAAAAAAAAAATTTTTTTGTAGGTCTGTGTTATTATCCTGCTTCAACAACCAAGATTGCGTGCCGTTAAAAACTACGCTCCATTTTAAAGTTTTTACTGATCTGTCCTTAACATCCTGACTCAGCGTCACTATCACTAAGTTCCTCCTCCTTGTGAAAAATTTTTCGTCTTACGCAATTCTTCTTCTTATTATCCCACCACTCGGACCTTTTTGTTCTGAAACATTTCTGAGATGGGCAAATTTCTCTTCTAGTTTTCGGGTTTATCTTTAGCGTTTCGCCTTCCCCTTTCTCGAAAATCTCATAACATTTAGATTCATTTTATGGATTCTCTTACCTTACCTTCCACTCTGGCTTTTTAATATCCTCAGTAATAATGTGACGGGATGGCTAATTAAAACGAAAATTCTCGTAGGTATTGGTAATCCATCGGTAATGGTAAGTTTTGGATGGACACAAGCTTAAAAAATACACTGCATATTTTTGGTACGTGTTCTATTTCAGTACAATAAGGGGTGTATTAGAATAGTATTTAAATGAATTCATTCTCTACACTGTAGAAATAATTATAATTTACTTTGCAAATGTTGACACAATGAAGCTACTGAGTAAAAATATTGAAAATTTGAAATGAAGAATTGATGTGTATATTTTATTTGAAAATATTTTCGAAAAACTAGGAAGTAAACAATACCCAAAAGTGTTTTTACTATTTTCTTAACTTTCGTTTTATTCGGTCGTTCATTTCTGTCTTCCGTTTGAATCGATAATTATTTGTTCCTGCTTTAAAGTTCCTTTTGAAATAATCCAGAATAACGTGGCCAGCATGAGTTTCAATTAGGGGAAACATCAATGCCCTAAATTTTAATTATGAAATAATACTTGAAATTCTATCAATGAGTTGAATCAATAGGAATCACTATTGCCTCTCATGATCGTCTCTGCTAGCATAACACACTGGGAAATGGAATACGAGGGTGATCCCATTAGTACCCGGCCTGACCTAGAGATGGGGTAGTTGCCTGAAAAATCACTGTATTAGAAATTATGCAATCATTTAAGGTTATGCGTCAAGTGTGAAGGCGCCAAATTGCTTAGTATTTGTTTGGCAGCCATTAAAAGTGAACGTTTTCAGTGAATTTGTGAAAATGGAGAAAATTGGTCATCGTTATGTGATACAATACTTTAATTTAAAAGGCCTCAGGCGTACCAATATAAAAGATGAACTGGATTCTACTCTGGGTGAGTCTGCTCCTATGTTTACAACACTAAAATATTGGGTAGTAGAGTTTAAACGAGGCCGTACGAGCTGCCAAGTCGGACATCACATTGATCGACCATATGAGGTTATGACTCCAGAAACAGTGGAGAACATCCAAAAAGTGATAATAGTTGGTCGTTGACTGATAGCGCGCGAGCTAGCTCGCATAGTATACATTTCAAAAATTGCGGTACATTGCATATTAACTGAAAATTTGGACATGAGAAAGCTATGTGCAAGATGATTGCCGCGTTTTCTCAGACGCGAGCAAAACCAGTGTCGCGAAGATATCTCAGTTGAGTGTTTAGCAAAGTTTCACAGCTAAAAAGACGAATTTTTGCACCATTTCATAACCATGGATGAAACATAGGTCCATTACTTTACACCCGAGACAAAATAACAATCAAAACAATGGATTCAAAAGGGAGAACCGACTCTAAAGAAGGCAAATACCGTTTCATCTGCAGGCAGTGTCATGGTGTCGGTTTTTTGGATACGGGTGCGATAATATTCATTGATTATCTTTAAAAAGGAAAAACTATCAACGGCGAGTATTATGCGCACTCATTGTTACGTTTAACTGAAGAAATTAAGCCAAAGCGGTCGCATGTAGCTTAGGAGAATGTGTTGTTTCTTCAAGACAATGCACCAACTCACTAATTCGTTATTGCAGTGGATAAAATTCATGAATTTAAGTTTGAATTGCTATCTTATGCAACATATTTGCCACATTTAGCCCCCTCGGATTATTTTCAGTTCGTAAACTTTAAAATGGCTCGGGGGTAAAATATTTTTCAATTGTGTAGAAGTGATGTCGGCAGTTAATGACTATTTCGAGGAACAAAACATTACTTATTATAAGAAGGGTATCGAACTTATTGAGCATCGCTGGGCAAAGAATATAGAGCTGAAACGAGATTACGTTGAAAAACAAATACATTTTTTCCAAAATATTTGTTTTTTCATTGTTGGGTCGGCTATTTCTGGGACCTTACCTCGTAATCAGTTGGTTTAATTTTTCATCCCCAGGAGAAGTTCAGTAAGGGCAGGACAAAATAACGTCTATCTAGTGCACGGGATTGAGATGGGTTCGCTCGCATAATCTACGCCGTAATATCAAATGGAAAATTTTATTCGCTGGGTGTTTCGTACAATTTCTTCAACGTGGAACAATTAAAATCGTACAATTTCTTCTGTAGAATTGATTTCATGAAAGCTTCGTCTACATTTAATTTATTTCTTCTTTCATGCCCGCACATAGGGCGCACATTGCTCCCCCCTCCTTAAAGATGCTTCTGGTATCCTCTCTTCATTTTCCCCACTTTGATTACTGTGATGTAGTATGTATGCCAAAACCTTTCAGGAGAACTGAAAGATAAACTTCAGAGGACCCATAATTCCTGTGTGCGGTTCATATGCGATCTTAGAAAATACGATCATATCTCCGACTCATTTACAAGAATATCCTGGTTAGAAGACCGCGGGCATTTACATATTCTTTCAATTTTCTACATGATATTCTCAAATTACACACCTAAATATTTATACAAAAATTTCCTCCCCAAAAGCTCAAGCCACAACAGGAATACTAGGGGTCAATGATCAATAAACTTCTTGTCCCACGACATCGCACGGAAATGTATCACAAAGCATTTCATGTTACAGCATGTCGTCTAAGGAACCCTCTCCCAGATGACATAAAAAACTTTCCATCCACAATAACATTTAAGAGAGCACTTCACAAGTTCATTCTCCTCAGGTACCCAACTTAACCGGTATACCCTCCCTCACTTCAATCAGCCTTTACACAGATCACTGGTTTCTGCTCTTTTTTGTTTTTTGATATCTCAAGCAGTAGAATCTTCAGCATCATTTTTATATAATACTCTTTTTCTCATTACTGGTAATTTTTGTCAATATAATTAGTGCCATCATTTCATCTTCAGTAATTTAAAACATTTATATTTTACAAATGATTGTTACAATTTATATGTATCTTTCCTCTAATAATAGGGTTTTCGCGGGTTTTTCACACCCCCCTTCTCTTCGTGGGTGTTTTCCCCCGTGGGTTTTTACCAGGTGAGCAATGCCACGTTCACCCTAGCTTTTCCCACAAACCTTATTCTTTGCTTACATTTTTCTTATCCTAATGTTTGTCTCTAATCACTTTTACTCTGTGCATGTGTGTATGTATTGGTGTATCCCTAATTTTTTTATGTAAATGTATGTATATATGTATGTGTGGGTACATGTATATATATATTTTCTTTTCCTTTTCTTTCGATGTGAAAATTTGTGTCTGTCTATATGTATTTATGTGTATACTACCTTGATCAAAAAGTTCCCGGAATTTATTCAGAAAATTAAAAATACAAGTTTATTCATCTAAATCTATATTGTCCCCTTCAAAGTAATCCCCATCGACTGCAACACATTTATGCCAGCGCTTGATCCAATCCTCGAAACATTTTTTATATTCGGTTTTCGGTATGTCCATCAGTGCTTCCTGCGATTTTTCCATTAATTCCTCTCGGCTGCTAAAACGCGTTCCCCGTAATGGTTTTTTAACTCGATTGAACAGAAAGAAGTCACAGGGAGCCAAATCAGGTGAATTCGGTGGCTCTTGGATGGTATTTGTTGCATTTTTCGTCAAAATATTACGAATAATGATAGCACTGTGCGACGGTCTCGACGCACTGTGCGACGATTTCTGGTCTCTTTCGGCGAATTGCTTCACGCAAACGTCTCATAACGCCCAAATAATACTCTTTGTTTACTGTCTGGCCTTCTGGCAAAAATTCATGATGCACTACACCGTTGTAATCCATGAAAACCGTCAGCATTGCCTCCTTTTTTGACTGAAAACGACGTGGTTTTTTTGGTCTGGCTCATTTGGTGAACGCCATTCACTTGCCTGATGTCTGGATTGCGTGTCGTACTCATAAACCCACGTCTCGTCTCCAGTAATGATCCTTTTCATGAATGTGGGATCGGATTCAGCCTCGCAAATCATGTCTTTAGCGACGTCAACACGGTCTCTTTTTTGCATGAAATTGAGGTCTTTTGGCACCAACTTTGCTGCTACACGACGGAAACCCAAATCATTAACCACAATGTCTTGGGCGGATCCATAGGCAATGTTCAAGTCCTCCGCTATTTCTCTGATGGTTAATTTGCGGTTATTGACCAACATTTCTTTTACTTTATCAATTTTTTCACCAACTTTCGATGTCGATGGTCTGCCACTGCGTTCATCATCTTCGATTGACTCACGACCACTTCTGAACCGCTCGTGCCACTGGTAAACGACCGTTTTTTTAGAGAATCGTTGCCGGAACACTTTTCCAACATTTCCAACGTCCGTGCGCCACTAAATCCGTTTTTTACGCAAAATTTAATACAAGTTCGTTGTTGCAAATTTAAATCCATTTCTGCAATTGTAAAAAATCGCCACACACAGAGATAGATGTACTCTTGGCTACGTAACTTTTGCAAATGTCAAGTTATGACACTAAGATTTAAAGGGAATATCAACAACAGATGTACCAAATTTCAAGAAACTGTAACAGTAACTTTAACGGAGTCACCCGCTATGTGTGCATTATAATGCAACCATTTCAGAGAGTAAAAATCATTCGCCTTGACCGGGATTCGAACCCGGATCCCTCGGATGGTTGCATTATAACAGATGTACCAATTTAACAAAAAAAACAGAACTCAAATCGGAACGATGGGAGCGCCACACGGTGGTTATTCCGGGAACTTTTTGTTCAAGGTAGTATATACATGTATTTTATAAATTTTATACCTTGTATTTTATGTACATGACAATGGGTTAAATGGAAGAAGGGACCATTAGGTCTCAATTTCGCCCAAATAAAGTCCTTTATCTATCTATCTATCTATAGGTGTTAGTATAGTTATTGTCTGAAACAGTTAATTATATGTTTTACTTCACTCTGCCATAGAAATAACGAAATCACGTTTTTTTCAACCATGCACTCATCTTTGATTGTAGGAATTAATTAAGTCCATTTCAATCCAAGTAAATGATCAATCTGTTGCACTTTCTATAGTTTATATATGCATTAATAAACTCTACACATTTTTCTTTTACCACAATCGAATATGATCGAATAAATCACCGGTATCTGGAGAATTGAATGAAATACCTATTGGTCACCCAATAAAAACAGTTGTATTTCAAAAAATAAATATGGCATAACCCCTGGCATATAATTATTCCGCTGTAATGAGGATTATCTCCAATTTAACATGTAATCTATGTAGAGGCTTAAGGAGAGCATCGTTCTAGTTTTTTATCCATATTATTTTTTCATGCATGGCAGAAATATAATTATTATTCGGAACAGAATATTGTACACAATTAAATTGAAAACCACACTGACATCTGGATATCTGTATTATCGAGGATTACATTTTCTCATGCAGAAGCAATGGAAAACGTGGATAAAAAACACAAAGGTCGTGCAATAGAATTCAACGAAGTATTCTGAAGGAATTTTGACATCCCTTTGATCGTGCCTTTCTCTGGAAAAACTGTGCTCATAAATTTATTCCATCATAAAATGTTTAAAATATTAAAGCCTTTCTTTCCGCATAATGATTGGTTAAATGGGTACATTATATGCCACTGGGTGGAAAAATAGCTTTATTTTTTCATGGTAAGCGTATTGAGTTCCAGAAAAACATCGTGCATTTACTATTTCGATTGGATTTTATCAGTGTGCGGTCCCATTCAAAATGTCCTGTTTTTCACTTAATAATGTATCAGGGGTGTGCCGCGGTATTCCAGGGGGTAGAGCGTTGGATTACTGACCGGAGGGACTCGGGTGCGATTCCCGGGCAAGGCACTCTGGGCACCTGCAGCTCCACCCAAGCTATGTGATTTTTAGGGTACCAGATCTTCCTGGGAAACCATAACCGGCACAGGGAAAGGAACTGGCCCCCTACCCTGGTGTGTGAATTTCACACGCAATCGGGCTTACAGAGTGAACTCTACCGTCTGTGAATTTAACACGCCGTCGGGCTTACGGAGTGAACTCTACCGTCACCTAACCATACTGGGTTAAAAACTGTGTATGATTTTGGCTTATGTATAGGGGATACAGTTTCTGCAGCTATAGCAGTTTTCACCCTTGAGGGACAGCGAGTCCCTGTGAAAAATGCTTAGATAAATTTTTAGAATGTGCGCAAATCATCAATCGATCGCAAAAAACAAACAGTATACAAAACTATACTATATTCATTATTTAAAAATATTCCCATTTTACTGAAAAATATTTCATTGCAGATAAGTTCACTTTTACTAATATAATGAACAGGGGCGGGTCGCGGTGGTCTAGCTGGTAGAGCGTTGGACTGCTGACCAGAGGGTCCCGGGTTCGATTCCCGGGCAAGGCACTTTGGGCACCTGCAGCTCCAACCAATGTAGTTGATTTTCCGGGTACCAGATCTTCCTGGGAAACCATAACCGGCACAGGGAAAGGAATTGGCCCCCCTACCCTGCTGTGTGAATATTCACACGCCGTCGGGCTTGGTACATGGGTGAGCTCTACCATCACCTACTAAACCGACCTTCGGGTTGATTACTGTGTTTATGGTTTAATGAACAGGGAGAAAACAGTTGGTGAACAGAAAACAGTATACTATATGGCTCTCAAGTTCCGTATTCGATTTGGATTTACGATATTTGTGATCGGTTGGATATTTTAATCAGTGTAATTGAAATTGCAACGGTACCTTTGATGGGTAACCGTATTAAAGCTTTAAATATAAATGAAAATATTGGAGGAATGCTTGCTAAGGGGGAATGACAAACTTTGTGGAACGAGTGTTGGGGAAAACAAATGTTAATAAATAGATAAAATTGTCTATGCCCTAAAGTAGGCCATTAAGCATTTCCGCCACATGGACCTACAATGGCGTACCAGCAAACCTATACCTTCCCATGGCCTTCATGACCTGCCCTGAACATGGCTCTCATGCACCGAGCACGACAAAATGAGCTTTTTGAATGGTTTCGAGGCATTTTCAGTGATCCTTAGCGTCTCACGTAATTCATTTGGTGGATAAAAAGCTAAAAACCAGGGTCCAAACAGCATTAAAATTCAAATCTCTGGGCCCGAGTTCCTACCCTAACTTCGGCATTCAGTTTTTATTTCAAGCCAAAAGTATTCTTTCCTCGCTCAACGGGAAAATCCCTCGATGCGAGCGCCCCTCTGGCTCAACCTTCGCGATCTCCCGGGGTCACCCTCCCCCTAGTCCTCACTTTTTTTTCAGTTCATGAAATTCTCTCTCTCCTTCGGCCCCGATCGACAACTGCATTAGGATGAGCGTCACGTCCGAGTAAATAGGAATAATAATTGGGACGACTTGGGACGCAGATTTAATATTCCAGCAGGAAAGACTTAAGGCAAGGGACGAGCATGAGGAACATTGAGTGGATCCAATCTGTGAGAAGGTGGGACATGTTGCGTAGGAAAATGCTGCGCTATCGGATGGAGACTTTTCAAACTTCCCTCGTTTTTTCCGTTTGGGATTAGTGACAAAGAAAAGATTTCGTTATTACGAAGAAGTAAATTGGAAGCTCCAACCACAAAATCCTGTTGGATTGAATAATGCTGCGGAATAAATTTGCGTCTATTTCAGAGGCGAGTTCTAGTCGTCGCTGAATATATATTCTGTACTTTCCTTTAAATATTAATGTTTATTTGAAATATATGAACTAATATACTTTCATTAGTTGATCACCATATGAAGTCGATATAACCCTTTTTTTCCATTTACTTGAGAAGATCAAATAGTTAAAGTTTCCCAATTGGCATTCCACAAATATTTTCACCCTTGTGAATACACACCGAAAACGACCCTGGAGAACACCTGAAATAAATTCTACTGCATTTGAGCTAACTCCATATATCACTACTCTTTAAACCCCAACATTCAAAAAGTCTTTAATCTAAACTCAGATATTTTTGTCTATGCCATACGTTTATAGCTTTACGAGTAGTTTACTATGAGGAACTTTGTCTTTTTGTTAAGGCTTTCTTGAAATCTGTAAAATTCGCGTCCACTGGAACATTGCTCTCTCCCGAAATTAGAATATCATGAACAAAAAGCGCAAGTTGTCTCTCGTAGTATCTAACTTTTTAGAAACCGTGCTGAATTTTCATTAATAACTCCTGATTATCGAGGTATGTCACGATCGAACTAGCAAACTATATGTTCCAAACGTTGCACGAAATGAATGTGAGGGAAACAGGTCTGTAATTACTCGGTTCCTCCTTGCCTCCGTTTTTAACTATTGGTGTTACGTTTTCCAATCTCTGGGAACCTTGTGATCTACTAGGGACTTCTGAAATTTTATTTATAGGTATGGCGAAATATCCGAAGCTAGATCCTAAAATAAACAAGCGGGTACTTCATCGGGCCATGAGGATTTATTGCTCTTAACGTTTGTAAATCGAAATTTCGATACTATTGTCTATATTGTCTCATCATTCGTTTTAAGGTTGATTATCTAAATAGTAAACCTTTTTTGACCTTCTTGTTGAAATTACAGGCATTATATCTAAAAATCATTTGATCTATGTATTTCTTTTAATGAAACGTCTCATTAGGAAGGGAATTTACTATTTTGCTACACATTAAGGAAATGACTAGGTTTTATTTAGGATTGTCGCTATTTATGTATTATGCTCTTAAAAGCCTCGTCCACAGTATGTATTGTTATTACCACGGTTAATTATGTTACACGGTTTTATTATGTTATTACCACGGTTAATTATGTTACACGGTTATATTATGTTATTACCACGGTTACAATTCCTTTAATCTAATTTTCAGGATAAATAAGGCAAGCATCTGGTTGCGGGTACTTCGAATTATATTTTCTGACAATTTTCAAAAAATTAACTGTTATTTAAATTAATGAATGTTTTATTTGGCATACTTTGATATTTCTATAGTTATGTAGAACGCTCTTGAGGGATCTATGAATGAATTGTGGTGGGAAAAATTATCGTCAGACTCACAATGCTGTAGATCGGTCTTAGTCTATTTCACGAATAATTTACTCAGAAACTAACCTTATAAATGTAAGTTTATTATTTTTCCCGTTCAATGAATTTAATTATTATTAAAACACATTAAAGCAGCGTCAAATATCACGGTATCTTTATTTCCGGCAATTTAGGATATTCCAGGTTCCAAATATAATTGTCGCACAGAGCCACGTGGTTCACCATTTACTACAGAAATTGACTGTTCCAACATTTACTTAACTTATGATAAGTTTTAGATCGTAGAAAAAAACCTCGGTCCAATGTACAAATGCTTTTTTAGAGAGGAAACTGACTCAGATCTAGAATTGTTTTAGTGATTTTGTGCTCATGGGTCAATTTCTTTTGCGTCGAAAGAAAGGTAGAGCACCCACGCCTTTTCATTTTTATCTGGCATAAGCACACTAGGATGATGGTCTACGTGTGGCTGAAAGATCTCAGAATGCTTGAAATAAAGACAGGCGCAGCTGCTACCTGCGAAGTGTCGCTATTGGCAGTGGTCTCTGCTCCTTTTCCAGCTCGTCTTGAGGCCTGCCATCATCCTTGGGTTTAGTGGAGGTTGACGCGCACCTGCTCACAATAAAATTCTCGTGGTGTAGCTACTGTTCTTGCAACTTTGGAACACGACAGGAAATTTCCCCAAAACAAAATTCGATCAATTGCCTGTCTTCAATGATGTGTGTATAACGTATTCAAAATGATTAGAGTTTCAGGTACCTTAAAGAAAAATGAAGCTCGGCTGATTCGTCATATGGTTATGTAGGTTATCATTTTTCTCTTTGAACGAATACTTAAAACTGGAAAAATTGTTTTTGGAAAGCTGGAAAATTCCCCCTCCAAAATATGAATTTGGTGACTATGACGGGCGTACCAAGAATTCGCATTAGACAGCATCAAATGCAAATTGTAAGGCCAACCATAACCATCTAATAACACTCGGGGGTTCGCAAGGATATCTCCATGCCAGGGACCCGTTGCACTCACACAGGAATGAAAAACAATATAAAAATTCAAAAAAGGTAAAAGAACCAAGGTCACGTTCGCAGTCACTCAATCACTCGGGTGTGTTAGACCTTTGTGAATCGCACTCACTCACTGGTTCGGGATTGTCTGTGTGATTGAGATACACATGGGTTACTGTTTCCCAAACACGCCCAAGTAAACCTAGTGTGTGTTCCCTATCTTACCCTTGTCTTTACTACACCTTGTCTAAGCCCCCCCTTGTCTTTACTACAAGGGAGGGCTTAGATAAACCTAGTTCCAAACAAGTTTATGGTCTCGGCAATTTCGTTTTCCACTAAAAATGATGTCGGTGAAATGTCAACTTTAGGTGCTACTTATGTTTATGAATTGAAATAAGATAAAGTAAAAGGATTTTTTCACCAGGGGCCAAGTAATAAATTAAGGGAAATCTCGTAAATGGGTTACTAAATCGGGGATGATCCTAAAGGGATAACAATATCCATACTAAAAGGAAAAACTTGTACTTTTCCACAGATTGTTATTTTATGGTACAACGCGTTTCACCGACTGGCGGCATCATCAGGTATTAGATACTACATCATTAGGATATTAAATACTTCCGCGAAGTGAAGCCTGGAACAATAGAACATAAAGGATAACTATGTGTTTAGCAGTGTTTGAAATTGTGCAACACTTCACTTAATCTCATTAAAAGTTTCCCTTTGTGAAAAAGATAGAGAAACGCACTGAGAGCTTGAATGCAGTCCTAATTAAAATGAAGGTGAGTGTTTTTAGGTCCTTGCGGAAATGAAAACTGGGAAAACTTTCCTTTTCTTTTGCTTTGAGACGGTATATTAAAAGTTGTAGTTGCTTGTTTCCCTTGGCTCAAATTAACGCTTTCCTTTGCAATGCAGCCTTTATTCATTTTGCCTCCTTCCCCAATCCGAACTCAGAATGACTTTATGCCGTCAAATAAAGGCTCATTGGCTGGTGTTGAAATACAAACGGTACAGAGGTGACCAACATTTCCGCTTGCTCTCAGTTTCTCTGAGACAACATATCCTGAAATAACAGCTTATTTATTCCTATTATACATATTAGCTCCGTTTTTGTGGCGGAATCTAATTATTAATCAAACAATGACGAGATCAGACGAAGCTCCTTTATCCTCCAAGTGAAATATTGACTCAACACTTTTACCAGTTATTTACTTTTCGGCTGGTCTCTCTCTCTTGATCATGAGCGTTGGACGTGCGAACAATTCATCGGATACTCATTGCGGCATCGGCGATCTGTTGGAGCTGTTCGTCACATCCTCCTTATTTCTTAATTCGCCTTGTCATTTGCATTTCTGTTCTCTTAATCCCTGCCATTCCCTTCAATCTTCTAATCACTCTTCTTTTTCCTGCCGTCTACTGATATTTACTTTGTTTATTTTAGAACCCTTCAAGCCACCGCTAGGGTGTGTGGCAGGAGGTGAATGCACACCACACTAATTTTGACCCAAAATTTTACCCCTACCACGGTCGAACATTCTTATTCTGATCCCTTATCGTTCTTGGAAAATTTGACATCTTAAATCTAGCCGTTCTAAACTTAATCTCTCTAATTTGATTGACATGATCTCTTCTACTATAGTACGATGGGAGTAATAATACATTTACCACACCATAGGTAAAGACACCTCCTTCCAACTTATGCTAGAGCTTCAACCTGTAATTTATCTTTCGCTCCGTGAGTGATTCCCAACCCAAATGCTCTAAAATTTTAGAAACGCTACTAAGTTTATCATAACAACGTTTTACAAATCTAGCTCCTCTACGTTGCACGAGACCCAATTTTGTGTCCGACACATGTGCAGAACATAGTACCAATTGTTTTGGTATTATTTTAATTAATTAACCCATCAGTTAAGGCTGGTTTTGAATGGAAAAAAGTACCAAAAACTAATAATCTAACAAAACACAATAAAGCATCCTACACTACATCAGGTGATACATAAACTGGTCTACTCTATTTTACCTGCTCTAGTGGTTGCCGTCTTATTTCAATGTTTAACCTTTTCTTCCTGGAAATATGCATTAATTTTGTTTCATTAATATTGTTTCTCATACCATATCTATCGCACTGAATTTCTAATTCACCCAGCAATTCTTGCAACACCTTGGCTGACAGACAAATCAGAGCTTGATCAACAGCACACCTAACCGATTGTACGAATTCCTCTCCAACTTTCATTCCTACCTCCAGTTCTTCCCACGCCTCTTTAATCATTTCCTCCACATATGCGTTGTACAGCACAGGTAATAATGGGCAACTCTGCCTTACACCTCTTCCTAACGATGCCCATCCGGAATCTCCGCTCACCACTCGCACCAGAGCAGTCTGAGAAATGTGCAGATTGCGGATTAGTCTCCTGTCCCGCCAATCTACTTTTATTTTCTGCAATACACTAATTAATTTTCCCCCATTCACTCTAGCGTACACGCTATTTCCATATCTACGAACCAAACAAGAAAATATGTCCTGATTGTATTCTATATTCCTCGCTGCGTGTATGTAGCTGCGTGGGATATCACACTTATTCTTCTGTAGTCCTCACATGATGTAGTCTTTATCTTTTTTTGGAATAGGAACTAATTCTTATCTCACTAAGTCTCCTGGCCAGATATCTTCCTCATAGATACTACGAATCAGTCCATGTAGACTCTTCCTTCTGCATTGTCATAAACCTTTTAGTAGTTCCGCAGGAAAGTTGTCCACTCCCACGGCCTTATTTGATTTCAACTCCCTTAATGCCCTTTCCATCTCATCGTCGAGTATCCTTGGACCTAAGCTATCTTACTCTACGTCCTGTTCTCCTTCTATGTATTACCTTGTTCGCCTAAGTTCTTCACCATTTAGTTCTTTTATATCTTCTTCCATCTCTATCTATTCTATTCTGTGTTAACTATTAACTTACCAGAATTATCTCTAAGTGTTGGCTCAGATCTTCGCTTATTTCTTCCCGACAGTGATTTAACCTTGATGTATAGCGCACCCTTCACCGTTTTTTCACCCTTCCTCTACAAACATTCCATATCCTCGCACTGCGTTTTCCACCATGCTTCTTTTTCTTTATTTGTGGTCCTTCCCAATTTCTTTTTTAACTCTTTAAACTTCCCTCTGTCTAGCTCTGTGTTTAATTCTTCCATTTTCTTCTTTCATCTGCGCAATGTGTAAAAAAATAACGAGAAGTTTAATTTTTCGGACAATAATATTTATTCTTATACATTGATGTTGTCACCTTCAAAATAGTCCCCATTGGAGATTATCAATTTGTGCCAGCGCTTCTTCCAATTCCAGAAACACTTCTCAAACTCGATCTTTGAGATAGCCTATAGTTCTTTCAGCGATGCGCTTTTAATGTCATCTACGGCTGTAAAACGACGGCCCTTCAAGGTTTTCTTAATTTTTGGAAATACGAAAAAGTCACACGGAGTCACGCCATATCTAGCGAAAATGGAGACTGGGGCACCGTCACAGCATTTTTTTTGGCCAAATATTCACGAACAAGCAATGAAGTGTGAGCTGCGGCATTATCATGATGTAAAAGCCATGAATTGTTTTCCAGAGATCCGGGCGTTTTTTTCGGATTGCTTCACTCAAATGGCGTTGAACTTGTAGGTGGTACTTCTTATTGACTGTTTGACCTGGCGGCAGGAATTCATGATGCACTTTGCCATTAAAATCGAAGAACACAGTGAGCATAACCTTCACCTTTGCCCTCACTTGTCTAGCCTTTTTCGGTCCTGGCGTGGTCTTGGAGCCAGAATGCCTCCACTGGGATGATTGAGCCTAATTTTCAAAGTCATATCCATAAACCCATGTTTCGTCACCTCTCATAATACGTTTCAGTAATTCTGCATCGTCGTTTACTACATTTAGTGACTCCTGAGCAACTTCCATTCGCCGCTGTTTTTGTTCAAAATTCAAAAATTTTGGAACGAATTTTGCTGCCACGCGTTTCATACCCAAAAAATTGGAAAATATGTCATGACATGATCCAATCGATATGCCAATATCGTCACCGACCTCTCTAATTGTGATTCGACGATCGTTTGTGACCATTTCTTTCACTCTTTCCGCGTTTTCATCGATTGTTGATGTGCTGGGGCTTCCAGGGCGTTAGTCATCTTCGTCTTCACGGCCTTCTTGGAAACGCTTATACCAGTCGTTAAGTCTTGATTTACTAATAGCAGACTCACTATAGGCCTTTGTTAACATTACACACACTTTGTTACACTTTATTTCATTTTTAACGCAAAATTCGATACAAATTCTTTTATCCATATCTTTTTAGAAATGTAAATCGGCGAACTCATAAAACACGTCTAACTTTAGTGGCGATCAAGGATAAAGTCCACAATGAAAACAGCTGAAAGTTTTATCATACTTCAGGTGCATGTATACAAACATAAAAAAAAGTTTGACAATCGGACTCTCCAAGCCCTCGAAATAAAAAAAATCTCTTTATGTTTTGAACATACCTTGTATGTTAGTTATTATGTCATCCGTGATCCAAGGTTTCCTTTTAATTTCCCCGTTGACAGTTCCTACAGTGCCTATTGCGGCTTTCGATATCCCTTGTTGGATATATTCCCATTTTCCGCGATATTATTCAGGTGTTTACCGTCATCCATGATTTTCTCCAGCCTGCTGATACTCCTTCCTTGCCAATCCATTTAATGCTTCTCCATTTCTTTTCCTAACGCGCCGCCCCTGCCTTATTTTTTGAAACGGACGTTATATTTCATAACACCTAATTTGTGTTCAGAGTCCGCATCCGGTCCCGGGAGGCTGTGCGAATTTATCACATTTCCTAAACCTGTGCCTAACCAGAAAATAATCTAACTTATATCTTTCTGAGTCACCTGGCATTTCGCATGTATACCTACGCCTTTTGCGGTTTCTAACCCATGTTTTGGTGATGGCTAACTCCTGTCTCCTGCAGAACTCAAATGCTTTCTCCCCGCGGTCATTCCTTGTCTAAACCGAGGTCCCACACCTCATCACCAACTCTTACTTCGCCTACTGTGGAATTCCAAGCCCCCATCACTATAAAATGTTTCTCTGTCGGAACACACTCGATTATATCCTCAAATTTATCATATATCCTATCAACTGCTTCGTCCTTGTGGTTGCTCTCGGTGGCATGTACACCCGAACTATGACCAAATTCGTCGGTTCTGCTGTAATATCCGCTAGTATTATTCTATATGTTGCTTGTTTTACATTGACTACGCTTCTTCCTACCTCTTTATTTAACATTACAGCCACCCCTCGGTTGCCCTCGTCCCCGCAGCACTATATTATTATTTAATTGTCACTCGAGTAATGCCCGCTATCCTTCCATCTCACCTCACATTATGCCTAAAATATCTGTTCTTCCTTTTTCCATCTCTCGCTTAATGTATCTCGTCTATGTTTCATGTCCTCAAATTGTTCTATGACTCCAAGTTCTTTTTATAACTAATTCCGTCTTCTTTTTTGCGTCTTCTGTCCTGCTGGTGTCGATTTTTCCTTGCAAGTGTTTTATGGGATGACGGCCGCGGAGACCTTGCCTCCTCCGCTGCCGGGCACAACACACGGCCGATTGGGCCGAGTCCCGCAGTTGCCAGGACTCAGTTTTTCTCTTGTGTCCATCATTGAGCTTGAGATTAATATATGTGGTTGCCCGTTGCCTTCCTCAATAGTTTTAACGTGACACCATCACTCAATGACAGCCCAAGTGGGGTCAGAAGCCTTTGCAGCCGCCTCACTGAGGAACAGACGCTGCGTGGGTTACCTTTCGCCTGGCTCCTAACCTATCTGCGATGGGTGCCTACTAAGAGCAATTATTGTTGCTCCCCACAGCACAGCTCTAGTGGTCATCGGAACGTAGAAGCCCTTCCACCACGTCAAGGTGGTAGCCGGCGGGAGGGATTCTTTTGTTTTCAAAGCCTTTTTTCTGACCGATGTTCTAAACTTCTTCGGTATTCATATTTTCTGCTGTCACCATGTTTCTCAAAATTTCTCTAATCTTCATCATTCTACTTTGCTATGATATTCTCTTCTGTAGTGTTTTTCGTAAAATATTTAACATTTCCAATGTTAGGTTTGGAGATATCTTCGAAATTCCATGCACTACTCTTTTATTCCCTCTTCACCATATTTAGCATGTTTTTCATTAAACTTTTTCACTAAATTCTTCAGTCTTCTGTCCCTCTCAGGTCCCACCTCAAAAACCGTCAATTGACCCTCGTTCATTAGCGATCCCGAGGATATTGTACTGCTACATTGTTCATTCTTCCGCGTCGCGTGTTGCAACTTCCAAGGATACTGCCGATTTAATTAAGATTTCTGGATTAATAACCGAACTCTTAGGTTTATAGGTTATCATCATATAAAAGATATCCACAGTATAATTACAATTGTTTATCAATGTGATAAAATTTCACGAAGTGTTTAGTTAAAACTCAGTGAAAATGACACCTCTCTATGCATTTCGTACGTGACATTGAACTTCACAATCGATCATAACGTCTTGTTTTTATTGTAACGATTTTTATAAAGTCCCTTTGTTTTAATATTCAATTATTTTAATCCAGTTTTTCACTTTATTAGACTTGTATGATTTTTCACATTCGTTTCACATCTGTGAGGCCAGAAAATTATTTTAGATGAAATATTTGTAATTTTTTATGCTTCGTATTTGCCTTTATTCAAGCTTGAAAGAAGTGAAAATTATGCCTTCCGAGTTCTTGGGCAATCATTAGTACACTCTCAATACCGAGAGTGTACTAACACTTGACGTTTCATTTTTCGTTAACCACCGTGTTGGGGTATCGTGTGCTATTTACTGGAGTAGGGTAATCTGCCAATGTGCGGTTGAATTAAGGTTAGAATTCGGGTTATGCCACAACCACTAAAATAAAGGCTCTCTAATTTACTGTGAAGCTTCCTGGGAATACCGTGCAATGTAAGAAACTGGAGCATCTAATAGTACATAAGCGTAAACTTTACACAAATTATGACTTGCTACCACGTGAAATTAATATTTGGTACCACGTGATCCCCTCTCTTATAATCAAAGTAACCTTCGCGTTGAAGAGAGTGGTTGTTGATGGCACTTGTACTTGATGGTGTACCACAAATGCATACTCATATTGTCCAGTTTACTTCTATTTATCTCTGCATTTTCCTTTTTCGGAGGCCCATCATGTCCCAAGGTACGATGGGAAGCAAAAAGGGTGATGATTCTTAACCTTCCTTCATCCCTTCGCATAAGCTGTCATCCTGCCGAGAAGACCACTGCGGAGAAAACCACGAAGAACTCAGATTCTCGTGGAATATTCTGCAATCCTTCCCTCCCCTCCGGAGAGCCCTCCCCTCCCCGCGTCTCCGTGAGTACGCCCTCTCGTTCCATTATCCTGGGTTCCTCTCCCATTTCGCTCTCAGCCATTCCAATCGCAGCATTCGGCTCACAAGCACACACACAGACGTTTCCCGTCAGTTGCTCTCCCTCTCGCCCAAAATAAACACCGTAATCTTTTCAGCGTGTCGCTGTGCGGGAACGAAAAAGGTAATTTGAGTTTTTATGCCGTCTGCGACCAAGGGGGTCCAAAAAGAGCGTTCAGCGGATCAAGCTGAAATTTCCTTGCCTCCTCTATTCTTCCTCCTCATTGCTCTCTCTTCCCTTCCACTTCTTTCGTCTTCATATGTTCCTCACTCATTTCTTTCTTTCGTCTCTTCCACTTCTCATGCCGGTCACGGTAGCCTGGTCTCTAACGCATCAGCCTGAATCAACTTAAAGATCGGGCGTTAGAATTTCTCCTTGAGTATTTACAACTATGTTCTACTCAACCTTGGATTGCTTACTTCTCCTACTTGAATCAGATTTTGGATTGCTTCAATTTTACTTCAGTTTTACCTCAGCTGATGGATAACTTAAAACCGCACTCGACCTTGACTGCTAGTTTAAACTTGGAATTTACGAATTCTGCACGCACTTGTTCAACCACACCAGACCACAGTTATCAATCCTAAAGTCTATTTGATAAATGAAAATTGAATTCACGCTGTATTAAGACTTATGGCTTTGAAATTAGCACATTGGGTTGAGGGGGCCTTTCCCTGTGAATATCTGCATTTTTCAAGGAAGATCTGATGCCCGGAAAAACAGACAGTTTGGACTTCGGATGTCAATTTTTCGAATATTTTATCACCTGGATGACTCGGAATACATTTGTAGTATTTACGCTTATTTTTAAATGAATGTTTAAAATTGATGTTGAAAATGAATGTGTTTAAATTATTGTTTAGTATTACCACATACGATGTTTAATTCACTCTCTATATTTCATCGTGGGGCCGCTTCATCAGGGGACAATGCAGTCCATTACACTGAGTAAGGGATATACTCCGATACGTATTCTGTTGGGAAAGAAAGTTACCAAAAGGGTAAAAAGGATGGAGAGGTAAAAGAAAGATGTTGTTTTTGGGACAAGCATTGTGTCACTAATTTGAGTGTCGAGGCTGCAGAGGAATAATAATCCTGTGTGTTTTAGCAAAGTGTTGGAGATTCTTCCGCTGTCGGAAGACGCGCATATTTTCACTACTATTTCTCGCTTTTATGCTAAATGTATACCTGATTTTTATTTAATAAATTGTTTGTTATCATAGTTAGCCGGCGCCATTGCTGTCTAATAGTCGCCTCTAATGAAACACGATTGTTATCATCTGTTAATTACGATATATTAGGAAATGATACGAATGGGGAATGGGTGCAGTTAAAACCTATAGTTAGATTACGAGCAACTCATATTTGGTGACTTGTTATGGATTCAACACGAGTGGTGAGACTTAAAGGATAATATTTGGGAGAATAATGGAATTCAATTAAGTAGAATCGTCCCTTCTAGCCATCCTCGTATCTTCCAGTTCGTACGTTCCGAGAGCTTCCTCCCCCATTGGCGTCAGGGCAACCTTTAAATGAGCGGAAGCGTGCTCCTCGTCGCTCATCGGGAAATGTCGTGGGCTCCGGAGGGAGGAAGTTTTGGAAGGAACGCTGAAAAAAAACGAGAATATTCCTCTTTCTCCTCTCCATTCTGCCCTCTCTCCCCTCAATTCTCGAGCACATCATCGTTTGTCTATTCCGTTCATTGCACCCGCTTCCTCCGTTCCCACTCCTCTTCCGTTTAATTTCACCTTCCCGCCAGTCCCGTGTTAACGTGTTGTCATTCCTTCGAAGGGTTGAAATACGTTTCCGTCGCGCCACGAGTTCCTCCGGTGAAAAAGCTTCGCGCTCCATGTTTCCATTCGGAAGGGAGGAAATGGTCCTCACCCCGAGTTCATTCTCCATTTTACTCCAAAAATGGAAATAGTTTTGTCCTCTAAGTGTAAGGTTTACTTTAAATTAGGGCCCAAAAGGCTCTGGAGAGGGTCGTTTTAATTTCTAAAAAATAACTGCCATTTTAACTTCGACAGAATCTACTTCATGGTAGATCTACATTCCTCTCTCAAAATAGTCACCTAAGGTTAACTCTGTAACAGATCATCATAATGAGGTCTTTGTTAACAAACTAACAATAATTTCCAGCAAAAAAAAGTTAGCATATAATGTATCTACTATATAACAATGCAACAACATTCCACATTCACCGAATATCAAAGTAAAAGGTCACCTTGTGAAAATGTGCATTACATCTTTAAATCTATTCAAAGGTAAATTTTCACAATCAATAAAACATTGCTTTTAGACTGTTAAAATTGAGTTTGGTTCAAAACTTTGCTGCTTCAATCAGTGATATGCCTTGCAAAAGGATGCGTTTCTTTGAGCTTTTTTCTATAATAGAACGATCATTAACTGAGTGTTACGTTTCCATCTCCATCGCTATCATTAATGGAAATGAAGATGACAGTGACAGCATTCAAAATGCCTCGATAGAGGACGGTGGGCGCCATTGCAGGGTAATATCATGCAGTGTATAATACTCGTGCAGTTTTATCCAGTGCTGGCTGGCCTTTGACATCATAGCAGGGGCATTTCTGATAGTCCAGGAACGCATCTATATGTGGCGTTAATAACAATAGTGCACAACCGTGATTAAAGTAAAATGAAAGGTTTTAATGTGGAAAAAGTACTTAATTAATCCACCTTAATGAGTGAAGCTGCAGCATCGTCGCCATAAACAACCTTTAAAGAACTATGAATCTCTGTAGGAGTCACTTTTTAAGTCACTCTGTTTAACTCGCGTTGGCATAGCACTAGAGCACGTCTCCATACTTCCGCTTCTCAGAATACACTGGATGAATACAACGATCTCAAACCTGCGCATGCGTGTTGAGGGGGAATGTTAATTCCTCATGCCACCAGGAGTGCTTCTGAAGGTTATTTTGTTTGTGGTCTACAAGCATGAGCGCATTAGTTTTCAGCCTACCCTCGCACATAGACTTGCATTGAATTCGTTTATTATTTGAAATATCCTTAAATAAGTTCCATTGCATTCCGTGTTCATATATTTAATGGACTGACCTGTGTGGTCTTCTATGCCCCTGGGACAAAATAAGGTTTTAATAATCCATGCATTGTTAGCTGTAACATGTTTTGGGTTTCAATACTTTGTAATAGGGCTGTCATAGAATTTAGTGCCGTAAGAAAACAATTCGTTTGAATGAGTATATACTCATATATTCCAAGTAAAGCGAAGGCTTGTTCTTTTTCCATTTATAGCCTTTATTTCAGCCGCCTGGCGTCTGAAAAGGCGTCTGACCCCAGTGGGGCGGCCATTAAGTAATGGTGTCACGTTAAAAACACTATTGAGGAAGGCAACGGGAAACTACCTCAATTATCATTCCCAAGAATGTAATGATGGGCACTATAGAGAATATGATTCTTGGCAACTGCGAGACTCGGCCCAAGCGGCCGTGTGTCGTGTCCGGCAGCGGGGGATGCCAGGCTTCCGCGGTCGTCATCCCACGAAACCCTTGCAGGGAAGAAATAAAAGCAGCAGGACAGAAGACGCAGAAGAAGACGAAAATAATTAGAATAGGAACATGGAACGTCAGGACAATGTTGAGGACAGGAAAATTAGAAAATATTAAGCGAGAGATGGAAAGAGGTAATATAGATGTTTTAGGTCTCTGCGAGGGGAGATGGAAGGATAGCGGGGATTACTGGAGTGACATTTATGGAGTGATATACAGCGGCGGGGACGAGAGCCAACGAGGAGTTGCCGTAATATTGAATAAAGGGGTAGGAAGAAGCGTAGTCAACATAGAGCAAGCAACTGATAGAATATTACTCATAGAGATTAAAGCAGAGCCGACGAACTTGGTCATTGTTCAGGTATACATGCCACCGAGCAACCACAAGGAGGAAGAAGTCGATAGGATGTACGATGGGTTAGAGGATCTAATCGCGTGTGTTCCTGCAGGGAAACATTTGATAGTGATGGGGGATTGGAATGCAACGGTGGGCGAAGGAAGAGAGGGTAGTGAGGTTGGGGAGTATGGGTTAGGCAAGAGGAATGAATGCGAGGAGAAAGCGATTGAATTCTGCAGGAGACAGGGGTTCGTCATCACCAACACATGGTTAAGATATCACAGAAGGCGTAGGTATACATGGATAATGCCAGAGGACTCAGAAAGGTATCAGTTAGATTATATTATGGTTAGGCACAGGTTTAGGAACAGTGTGATAAATTCGCACAGTTTCCCAGGAGCCGGTGCGGACTCTGACTACAATTCAGTTGTTATGAAATGTAACGTCCGTTTCATGAAGATAAGACAAGGGCGGCGGGTTAGGAAATGGAACGTAGAAGCATTAAATGGATTAACGAGGAAGGAGTATCAGCAGGCTGTAGAGAAAATGATGGATGACGGTAAAGAACTGAGTACAATCGACGAAAAATGGGAATGTATCAAGCAAGGGATATCGGAAGCAGCAAAATACACTATAGGAACCGAAAAGAATAAGGAAACCATGGGTCATGGATGAAATGATTGCAAAGATGGATGAGAGAAGAAGATTGAAGAATGTAAACACAGAGTTAGGCAAAATGAAGTACAAAGAGTTAAACAATAAATTGCGAAGGGCCACAAATAAAGCAAAAGAAGAGTGGTGGAAAACGCAATGCGAGGATATGGAAAGTTTACAGAAGAATGGTGAGATGGGACTCTATACAGCAATTCAAGATTTTTTCTGAAAACCATACCCCGGGAAAACCTGAGATCCTTCTATACAGCAAGGTTAAGTTATTATCGGGAAGTAAGAAGGCATGATCTGTGATAATAGTTAAAGATAAGTGGGGTAAGATAATAGTTGAACTAGGAAAAATCCAAGAGAGATGGAAAGAATATATAGAAACACTGTATGGTAAAGAACTTAGGCCGACAAGGTTAGACATAGAATAGCAACATGACGTAGAAGAAGATAGCTTAGGTCCAGGAATACTCGACGGTGAAATAGAAAGGGCATTAAAAGAGATGAAAGCAAATAAGGCCGTGGGGGTGGACAACATCCCTGTAGAACTGTTGAAATGTTTAGGAAAATGCGAAAAGTAGGCCCTATATGGACTGATTCGCAGTTTCTATGAAGAAGGAATCTGGTCGGAAGTTTTTATCAGATCGGTGTTAGTTCCTATTCCAAAAAAGATGCGATAACGGGAAATGGCAATAAAGGATTTAAGAGGTCTGTTGAGTAACTCTAAAGTAGTTGGGGAGGCGGTAGACCAGATTGGTGAACAGTATTCTAAAATTGGGAGGCAACAATCAAAAAACACCGTCCTAAGGGCAAGAGGATCATTAACGTCAGTGTGGCGGTAAAGTAGGCCGACTATTGCCATCTCTCTCCCGACAATCCTTTCAACGTCCTTGCGAAAGTTTAGCTTCGCGTAAAAGATTACACCTAAATTGTAGTAAGAACTGATAGATAGGATAGGGCGGTTCGAAAGAGCTTATGGAAGCAAAAATGGTTTGCGCTTTAAAGAGAAGGTCATGATAGCTGCTTTGGAGGGATTAATGCATAACTGGCCATCGGAGCACCAAGCAGTGACGGAATTAAGAGTAGATTTTAGGAAAACGGCATAAGATGTGCTATTAATCTTTTTGAAAATTTTGCAATCGTCTGCGTAAAGCAAAATATGGCATCCAAGGCGGACGACATTGTCTATAATGCCGTCTAAGTAAAGTGAAAAGAGGAGAGGGCCAAGGACACTGTCCCGTGTTACCCCGTCCGGTACAGAAAGAAGGGTGGAGAAAAAGCCATCAATAAGAACACGCTGTTTGCGAGAGCTGAGAAAGCTGCGGATTAAAGAAAGGAAAATGCCGTGTATGTTGTACCGATGTTTGAGTTATGGACCAATAGGGAGTGGTTAATGGAGTCAAATGCTTTCGTGAAGCCAATGTAGCAAACATCCAATTGTGAGTTAAGCTCAAGAGAGTTTGTGACATGGCGGTGTAGAGTGGCCAGATTAGTGAGACATGATCCACCGGGGAGAAAGCCGTGCTGATGGGGAGAGATGTATGGGAGGGTGAAGTGAAGAAGACGATCATGAAAGATACGCTAGAAGATTATTGAGAGATCGGGCAAAATGGAGATCTGACGGTAGATATGAACTAAACATTTACGGCCAGATTAAGTTAATGAAGTTGGGATAGTAACCGAGGGATTTAATTTATCATTATTAATGTAAAAAAATTCCAAAATAGGGTCTGATACCATTTATTTTTTTCGTATCGTACTTTTTCCTCTTGGCATAATATGTCAACACTTTTTGCTTCTTCTATATCTGTCCATTCTATCTATGTGTCCAACGCCATCATTCGTTCAACACATTCTCCGAATGCTTCGATTTTATACTCCTCTCTTATGTTCTTATTTCTTTCTGTCTTTCGGTGGTTTCCTCCTGATTTTTCTTAACGCAATCTCCATTTACCATCTTCTCCTTATCATTCACGCCATATGCTCTGAGATGCATATGATGAGATGCAAGAAGTGGTTAACAAGGTAATGGGGCAGAAAATGAAATTTTATACTTAGGCACAATGGTGGCCAGTAATTGAATGCCCAATACGGGAAATAAAATACAGAACTCATAACGCCTATAAAATAACAAACTTTACGTGTAATATTCGGAACAAAAGAACATCAAAAGCGGAATTAAAAAGACATAATTTTTTGACTAATCATAAAGCATGAATGTGAGAGAAATTTTAATTTTCTGAGTACATCTTCTTCGTTCTTGTTATGTACATTCTATGTCTGTTGCAATGTTCATTTCGGTGCTCCAAACGAGAGAGTTGCCCTGGTTTTCTCAATTCCACCAGAGCGAAGACGCTCATCCCTATTTCTCTGCTTTTCTCCCAGACCACTCCTCTTTCTTTATTCTTTCCGATTCCCGGGTGACTCTTACCCTCTCTCCTCATTCCTCTCTTGCATACCCGACTCCCTTCCTTCGCTGTAGCCCTCCGCTCCCTCTCGATCCCTTCCTTTTTCACGGGGGGCTTCTCTTCCGCGTCAGACTGCTGTTTTATGCCGCGATTCCTTTCGCCCCCGAATTTTTCCCTTCCTTCAGACCCGCTTCCCCCGTCTCCACATGTGAGGGACCTCAATCGTTTTTTTTAGCGAAGGAGGAAATAAATACACGAAGTGGTCAGGAGACGGAGGAAAAGTGGACGTGGGGTAGGCGAATGGGGAGGATGGAAGTCCAAGCCTCTTACGTTCTCTCTCTCCCGTGGACCGAGAAGAAAGATTGAGACCAAACGGTTCCTCTGCTTCCACAAACACGCAGTTTGCGAACGTCAGCTTTAAAAATTCATGGGATAAGCATATTCGAATTGCCAGGGATGGACTCGCGGAAGGGAATAATGTATTACGGGCGAGCGGAGGACACGCTGAAGGGGATTTTTGCGCGTACAAGGAGCCAGGCAGACGGAGAGGGTAGAGCAGACAGAGTAGAAAAGAGAGGTCGGACCATAACTTATGTCTTGATAAATAGCGGGGATCCACGGAGATGGCGGGGCACAGCACACAGCCGATGGTATTTATTTCGTAGGAACTACGGAGAGAGAGATTGGGGGAGTGGTTCACTATATTTTTCTTTATTTCCAAACTTCACTCCTGAGTTGAAAGAGTACTTCCAAGCTCTGCCATTTGAGATAATTCTTCGCCGCTTCAACGGAAGAAAGTTAATGCATTCTCAGTGATAAACTGACTCCGATTCGTTTAAAATGAAACGGTGAACACGAGTTGTCTTTTGGCAGGTTAAATTAAGTGCTGGGCTGACCGCGGGAGACGGGGAGTCGAAGAGGGTCACTCTCAGGGATTCGGCGTAATATCTTGGAGTTCGACGAGTGTCGCTCGTTGATTTTAATATTTTTGATTGTGTTGCCTAGACGCGGTGTAAATAGACACCGTGATCTTGAAGATTTTTATGGTGGGGAGTATTTGATTGCCTTTTTTTTGTTCCCACGCATCTTCGCTTCTGAAGAATCTCGTTTATTCCCAGAGGAAATAAAGCAACAGAATAATTCACTAGACGCAATGCTGGGTTTCAGCCAACTTACCAGTGTATGAAAGGTTTAAATCCAAGTATGCGCAACTTTACCGAGTCGAAGAATTTCGGTGACAGTTGCAGGCCTTCCAACTTCGACAGCATTACTTCTCTAAAAATTTCCATCGCATAATTCTTCTCAGAATATTTCAAATTTAATAGTTCCCACTCCTCATTTTAATGCTTCTTTAAATTACTCTTATATTATACGAGATGGAAGTTCTCACTTAATTATTTTCCTAATTGCTATTCTTGCACTCTAAAAAATATCTAAGGTTGTGACTTTGTTGAGATTATTAAAGCTAGCACGCATATTCATGTATCAAAAACATGATTATATTCAGTACGATTAATGCTTAGGTCAAAGGTCGAGTCAAAACTATTTCTTTTACCAAAACAGAAAAAAATATTTTTCCTGCTTCATAACCGTTCAAAAACATTAAAATAGGAGGGGAAAAATAGTTCAGGTAGAACAGTTTGCGTAATTCGGAAGTGTTTTAGACCAACACGGTCAAAGTAGTAGGGACGTACGGAGAAGAATTGCGCTAGGCAAGGAGGCTTTCTCAAGGAGGAGGGAGTTGATGACGGGGACGTTGAGTAGGGAGGTTAAGACAAGAGGCGAAAAACTCTGATATGGAGCGTAGCTATGCAGGTCATTGGAGGAAACGTGGTCATTGAAGCCAGATGATAGATGTAGATGGGAGGCTTTTAAAATGTGGGTGTGGAGAAGAATGGAGAAGGTGAAATGGACCGAAAGGAAAACAAATGAGGAAGTACAAGGGATGGTGGGGGAGGAGAGGGGTTTGTTGGGAGAAATCCTATGGAGACAGGAAAAATTGATGAAAGGCGTATTGAGCGGCAGTAGGATGTTGAAGAAGGTAACAGAGGGGGGAATATAAGGAAAACAAGGAAAGGGTAGGAACAGGATAGGGATATTGGACGGGATGAAGGGAAGTGGGAAGTACACAGAGATGAAGAGGGACCTGATATAGAGTAGGTTGCTGGATTGTTGTTTGTTTGCAGTCAAAAAATATTTATTAGATAGTTGTTTCCATCCAAAAACCTACCTTAACCGGTAGATTACCTAATAATAATGATAACAATGCAAAAATGTCTCCAGTCTTCAGAGGTTTGGCAAGCTCTCCGCATTAAGGAAAACTCTGACGCGAATATTCTAATAATATGGTAGGTGGCCTCATCTTATTTGCTTGGGTGTTTATCCATCTAATAGAATTGTATCAAAAGTAAACGTTAGAAAAGCAACATTAATTAAAATTGGCAATTTTCCACAAAATAAAATGTTATTAATACGACCTGTTTCAATGTAAAACCAGAAGATGATGTAGTTACATTGAGATCGGTCGTATTAATAAAATTTTATTTTGTGGAAAATTGCCAATTCTAATTAATCATGATATTCCACCATATCACGCCTGAAACGTCTCTTTTTATTAGACAGCTGCAGTTGGTAAAGCGAGTGTAGGAAAGGTTTGTTATTAAACGGTAGTTATTAAACAATCCGAGCGAGCGTAGAAAAATGACCAAAAGAATTCAAATGCATTTTGAGATTACAATAATCAATTTTGAAGGTAGTTTTAATGGGTTAGGATAAAAAATTCCACTTTGAAAATGCTATGAGATGATAACTCACTCTTCAGCGTACCATTCCCCTCTGCCGTATAACATTTCCTAGGAAAATCTGGTACGTTCTTGAAAAAGGTTACACAATATTTTTACAAATAGTTTTAAGGAACAAACGTTTCAAATTCCCGGTGTAATAGGAAAATTAAAAGAAGTGCAATGAAAAGTCTTCTGTTTTTTAGTCTTGAATATGTTGAATGTTTCTATTTGGGATAAAAAAAATATCGACACTTCCATGTAAAATCGTGAAGGGCACACTAAATTCTACTATGAAGTTGAAATATTGATTGTAGGTTAGGTATTTCGAGAAAGTAGTATGTGACTAATTAGAGAATGCATAATTTTTCCCATAAATGAAATTTAATGACGGAATGAATGAAGTGAAAAGTAAGGGCCCTCAAAAATAATTTTGCCTAATTTCATTTGGAATGAATGAATGGTGCACGGACAGTTGTGGTATTTAAAGGTCAACGCGAGTGGGAATGAATGAGGTCCATGTTGAATTGAAAGCGTAAGGATGCATGTAACGATGAATCATGGAGTAAAGAAAGATATGTCGGCCTAGAGCGATTACCCTCACTCTCTCTCGTAACATGCACGAACATGTTTGAAAGATGGAGTCCAGCTTATTTCTGCTATGTTTTTGTGTCTATTTTTCAAGCGCAAAGTATTTGCAGCCCTTGGTTTAAACTTAATCTGCTTTTTTTGAAGGAGGGTTAAATTGTAACACGGCTATCAAACTCATGAGGTCATTACATGCGTCAGGAAAGCGACTATTAGGACGCCCAAGCCGACGAAGAATTACGTGTGTTAACTTACGGCATGGACTTCATTTGAGGTAATGCATTCAAAGTCGCCAACCTCGAATCCCTCGTATCCGGCGGTGGGATACATTTTTTGTAGGCCGGGATCTCTGCTCCTCGCGCATGCGCTTTTCTCCGAGGGGCGATTTGGTCCGCGATATTCTCGAAATGGCAATCTTGTGAATGCAAGAAAGGTCATTCAGCAGCAATAATTCTTTGGGGAAAGGCGCTGGTGCCCGCACATATAAGGAGTCACGTACGCGCGTCGGTGATATTTTTCATTGCTTTTTTTATTCCGAGTTCTACTGCTTTACTCTAATGGAAATATCCCGTTCCCCAAAATTTGGCTGGGAGATATTGGCCAAATTTCGGATCAGAGCTATGATACGAGAGTAAATCTTTAGAAGCTTGGCTGAATTTATTCAGTCTTCGAGGGCGGTGATTTGTTTTAAGGGCGAGGTTTCTCACTATTTTCGTTTTCCTGGACATTGTCACGAGAGGCGGTTATTATTTTACGAATTATTTACGCCAAATACGTTTTCCGCGCGATTAATTTGGGCTTCATCCCGTCTGGAGAAATCACGGTCGTTTTCGCAGGCCCCAGGCGACGCTGACCGCATGGACACTTTGCTTCCAATCGCCGCGCTTAATGTCTTCCACACGACGAAGCTAAACTCGTGCATCGAGTCTCTCCTTTTGATCCTCGGTGATTCATGCATACCATTGAGCCGTTTGGTTTTGCATTCAAAATTGATCTCTTTCCCTCTCTGTTTTTGATCGAAGTATTGCCGAAGTCAAGAAATGAAGAATAAGGCCTTTGACTCTTGAACATCTCCAAGTGATTCGTTAAGTATCTCACTCTCGATAGTCATTCTAATAACTATTTAATTATAGCTAATTGCCAAGGAAAATCATAAATGAACTATGAAGTGAATCAAAGACAAATAGTTCACCCATTCTGTGTTATCCCGCATTCTCTTCATTTAGTTGGGCACTGCAAGATCATTAATCTGTCTACCGGTTCGGAAGAACTTGTGTGGGTATCATTCAAAAACGTAGTGACCATTTTATTTAATAGTAAATAATGATTTACGATATGTAAATTATTAAGAAAATAATAATAATGAATTACGAATAAATACACAACTCCACACAAAGGTAGTCATTGTAAGACGAGGCTTGAATGACGAGAAAGTTTTTATCTTTTTCAGAGAGGAACGTTGAGCAAAATTTCGAGCAATATTGCCATGCATATTCCGTCATCTTAATTCAAGGAAAAAATATATACAAAAACGCTGCAAAGGTGTTGCATGCCGTGATGCTTTATGGTGAATGAATTCAATTGACGTAATAGTCTGAATGCAATGCATTATGAATGCTTCTAGGGGGCGTTGAGAAACGATTTAAAGGGACGCTTGTTTAGGCTCTCGGTAATCCTGGGGACAGTCTCTCGCTTCCCTGCCTACTTCTTATTGAGATGGTGACGGGACCGATTGCTCACTCGACTAATTGGCGATTCGATTTGAGCCTTTTCGAAATTTCACCCATAAAAGATACGCCACCGAGTTGGTGGGATTTGTCCGGGGATGACAGGGAATTTGGTTTCAGACAATGTAACGCCACTTTGGGAGTCCTCTTTAAATTACGCCAATGATCTTTGGCCATCTTTTGATTCCCGCACATTTTGATGGCCACCCCAATCCTTTCGAATTTCAATTAGTCCAAATTCACTAACCCCAAATCCACTTTTAAGCATACTTGTTTAATGGAACGCCCATTTTTTGGCCCAGAAATTGTTTCAGAGCGAATGAGAAAGCAGAAAAAAGAATTGTTTTTCACAAGCAAGATTCGACACGGGAAAACTATTTTTTTTTATTTGTAATGTCTATTTTTTCTGACATTTCAGCATTTATCTAACGAATTTCATTCGAACAAGCGCTCCGATCCGAAAAAATACTCTGTGATGTGTTTTTGAGAATCGCAGTTCTCTGGAGTGTTTTTCTGAGTGTGTTGAGGCGCGGAGGCATCCCGGTATCTAATGCATCGGATCGCTATGGCTATCTCCAGCTGAAATATTAGCAATGTGATTCTATAGAGAATATGGCTATGTGAGAAAGTGCGTGAGTTTTCGCTATTTCTCGTGGACGAAGGACGCCCTATACTCATCCTCTATACTGTATCCTTAGGTTTAAACGAGAGATTGTTGGGATTCTGTCGGGAAATCGGAGCGGACTTCGTTGATCTGAGGCCTGTCCTCTCATCGTGTCGGGTACCCCTAAATCGCTCCGGGGTCCATTATACTGCCGTGGCATCACAGTGTGTAGCGCGTAGGTTACACGAACACGTTTCTAGGGTTTAGCATAGTTGGAAGGCAAGAGCGCAGGTCATATATTGGGATAAATAAAGTAGAATCCAGCGCTTTTTGTCACTTGAGATCAGGTTACGCCTCACAGATCCCAAAAATAACAGAACAAACACAAACTTGTTTTAATACAACATACAACCGACATGTAAAAGTAACCGACAACCCTGGCATTGACGTAGAAAGATATTTGACATGCACTTCTCCACAAACGTGTCGTAAATTACGGTCAGACACAAACAAGGGCGTGATTCAAGAGAAAAACAATCTAAATATACTTGTATTAAATTGCAGAAGCCTCAAAAATAAAATAGCGGATCTCGAGCACATAATCCAATGTCATTCGGCTGATATAATATTAGGCACAGAGAGTTGGCTTTGTAATGACATAAATGACCAAGAAATTTTCCCAACAAACTTTACAGTTTACCGACATGATAGAGGTACAAGACCCGGAGGCGGAGTTTTCGTGGCTGTGAAAAGTAATCTTGAAAGCAGACAACTTGCATTTGAAAATAATAACATAGAAAGCGTTTGGTGCACCATACTGCGATCCAATCACCCCAACATTAATTTATGCTCTTTCTACAGACCCCCAGACTCAGATTTTCAAACACTTAATACCCTCAATGAACAAATAAATAGATTTACACGCAAAAATAATAAATGCATCAATATAATTGGTGGTGACTTCAACCTCCCTGGTATCGACTGGGATAGCAATAGCGTTAAATCTCGGACCCGTGATCGCGAATGTTGCAATTCCTTACTAAAATTGGTTCAAAGAAACTCGCTTCATCAAGAAGTACGCACTCCCACCCGTGGAAAGAACATATTGGACTTATTTCTTACGAACACACCGGAACGCATTAATAGTGTATCAACCGACGAGGGTATAAGTGACCATAAATCAGTTATTATCAACTTGAACGTAGAAATAAAAAAGAATGATAAGCCAAGAAGAAAAATTTATAATTATCACAAAGCAGATTTTGAAACTTTTGCCAGCCATTTAAAGTCTTCACTACACGATTTCAAAACGCGCTTAAGTCTTGCCACCGTGGAAGAAACTTGGACACAGTTTGTCCAAATTATGCAAAAAGGAATAACAGATTTCATCCCTGTTAAATACGTTAAAGCAAATCGCGACCCAAGGTGGTACAACAAAGGCGTTAAAAAAGCCCTTCGAAAGCAAAGAATGTTACACTCTAGGGTAAAGAAAGCAGGTCTGAACTCATCACCCTTGGACAATAAACAGCTGTTGGACAAGTATAGATCCTCTAAAGTTGAAACTAAAACACAATTACGTAGCGCTTTGCAAGATTTTAAACGTAAAGTACTCTGCGAGTATTTGAACGCTGACCCCAAAGCTTTCTGGTCATATGTTAGGGAAATAAATGGGGGTCAACAAACCGTGGCTTGCTTAAGGGACTGTAACAATATCATTCATACTGACAGTGAGGCTAAAGCCAACATTCTAAACGAATTCTTCCAGAGCGTCTTCACGAACGATGTAGCCACCGCGTATCTCCAAGAAACAATATATACTGAACCCATGACAAAAATAACAGTGGACGAGCAAGGAATTGCCAAATTGCTGAAAGACATCAAACCAAACAAATCCCCGGGTCCCGAAAATATACCAGCTCGGGTGCTAAAACACTTAGCTCCTAACATCGCCCCGTATCTCGAATTTATATTTAACAAATCACTCACTGAGTGCAAAGTCCCTAAGAATTGGAAAACCGCGCAAATAACGCCTATTTTTAAAAGTGGTGACAGGGAGGACCCCAGCAATTACAGACCCATTTCTCTCACTTCAATAAGTTGCAAAATTTTAGAGCACATAATTGTCAGTTCCATAATGAGACATCTTGATAACATTAACTTTTTAAGTGACAATCAACACGGATTCAGAAAAACCCGCTCATGCGAGACCCAATTAGGATTGTTCACACATGACTTACTTTTATCGGGTGAAAGTGGTAGGCAAGTGGATGCGATTTTTTTAGACTTTCAAAAGGCATTTGATAAGGTTCCGCGTGGTAAACTCATCCATAAATTAAAGGGCGCAGGTATACACAAGGGGGCAATAAATTGGGTTGAAGACTTCCTTTCAGACCGGGAACAGAGGGTAGTCCTTGACGGCGCTAGTTCTACCAGCGTAAGAGTCACCTCGGGGGTTCCTCAGGGAAGTGTTATCGGACCGTTACTATTCTTGATTTTTGTTAACGATCTGAACCGCAAAGTGAAAAGTAAGATAAGGATGTTCGCGGATGACACAGTGATTTATCGGGAGATATCTGGGGATGAGGATCGTTTAATTCTAGCACGAGATTTAAATAGCATTAATGAATGGTGTTCAAAATGGGGATTGCCTTTAAATCTTAATAAATGTTCGGTGGTAAATTTCTTTAAAAGATCCACGGGATTAGTTTAAAAATTAGCTGGAGTTGACCTTGAAGTAGTTGATTCGGTGAAATACCTAGGTGTTACATTCACTAAAGACTTAACTTGGGGGACCCATATACGTAAAGTCTGCGGGCAAGCATAAAAAAAATTAGGATTTATTAGACGCATTGTCGGTAGAAGTGACTCCAAGGTCAAGGAACGTTGTTATCACGCTCTTGTAAGGCCCCATTTAGAATATGCATGTAGCGTATGGGATCCGTGTGAAAAAGGCCTCATTCGGGAAATTGAGAAGGTCCAACGCCGGGCAGCTCGTTTCGTGGAAAACTGTTACGATAAAACGAAAAGCGTCACTGAAATGCTTATGGAGTTGGGATGGGAATCATTGGAAGAAATACGACTCAATGCTAGGTTAAACTTACTAAATAAATTCGGATCCGCATGTTTCAGCACCGAGGTCTCGAAAATTATTCGCTCTCCAACATATATAGGTCGCTTGGATCATGTGTACAAAATTCGGGAAATAGATGCCAGGACTAGCAGACTCAAGGACTCCTTCTTTCCACGGACAATACGGGATAACAACTCTAGGGTTACACTCGGAGATAACAAAAATGCCACTTGCCACCCTCCGCGTCTAGGTAACAATTAGTTGAACTCAATTGCATGCACTTTCACTAGCCTCCTGTGTGTTGTGTCAGAACCCTTCCCGCATGCCCGAGCGTCTTTACGAACTTCATGCTCCACCCTTCCATCCCTTGTCCCTCTCCGCGGGTGTGCCCTCCTCCCACCTGCAGCGTTGGGCCGGATTCCTCACCTTGGGTGGGAGAGAGTTTTGTGTGGAACGCTCTTGTGGTGGTGGTGTTTCGCCTGGCTACTTGCTGTAAACTGGCTGGCGCGTTCGTGATGGGTTTCTTGCTGCATCCTGGGGTGGAATTATTTGTTGTAGGTAAGCGTATGTACTTGCATGCTTTTGGAGTGAGGATAGGTTGATGTGTGGTTGCATGCGCGTCGAATGATGGGGTGTTGCAATGAATGTGTGCACTGTTGTGGATTGGGGTTTGCATGTGTGTGTTGGTTTTGAATGCGGTGTTTTTTTTTTCTTTTTCTTTTTTCCTTTTTCTTTTTACCTTTTTTTGGGTGGTGGCCTAACACCCCCCGCCACACGCCCTTGCGGCGGCTTGCGGGGTATTATGTAGATGTAGATGTAGATGTAGATGTATCCTATACCCGCGAGCTCGACGGTTTCGTATACGTCCAATATTTGAAGCTGTTTCTTTGAGAAAATTTGTCGTACGCTTGACGCAATATCTGAATGGATGTCACAATTATAGCAATCGAAATATCTGATGTTCTTTATTCTCCAAATCCACATTTTCCTTTCGCAGAACATCTGATTTTCGATAATTGATGGTGTTCGGCGTAACTTTGTGAAATCGAGTCATATTGTAAATGAAAAGATGATAACTTTGTAATTTCACAGAAATTTATTACGATACGATCCAGGTTTCGACGTCCAACGTCAAGTTCAGGTAACAATTCTACAGACATCTATCTGTATATACTACATTCAGGTAGGGGCGGGGAGGTGAGAAGGTGGGGGAGGGAAGCGAGCGATGATGGTTGGGGAGCGGGAGGAGATCCACTATGGGGAGCACTCCTCCTAATGGCAGGGGAAAAGTGGTTGGGTTTTTAAAACGGTTCATAGACATAAATGTAAGGCCATTTACATATCTTGAGGTCTAGGGAGAGAATTAGGGGAGAAATAGAGGGGTGTTTTACCCTCATTAGCCCAGGTATCGAGTAGTGGTAGGTTTGGGAGAGGGGAGTGGGAGGTGTGCAAAAGGTCATCAACAATATTCTCTTTGGAGCGTACACTTTTTAAAATTTCAAACTGCTGCAAAGGATCTAGCGTGAGTCCCTTCCACATGCAAGATTTCTAACTTAAAGTCACTGTTTTGGTCATTTTCTAATAGATTTTTAGCAAAATTTGACGCTGGTTTTTTTGTTTTTTACGCAGGCCTGGTGTTATCTCACCCGTGCTTGCAATTTTCGCCCTGTTTGTCCAACATACACTGCGTCACACTCATCTTCATTTATACACTCCACTTTTATCACTTTTGGGAATTATGTCTTTTGCGTGGGTTCCTGAGGTTCGATTTACGACGGGTGTTCATAAAGTAAGTCCCGTTTGGTCACAGGAAAAAATATACTCATATGAAACACATTTTATTGGCACTTTTAGTTAGCTACAAACCTACTTCGCTTATCTACATAATCGCCGTTCACTTCTAAACATTTTTCGTACCGCTGCACCAGCTTCTTTAACCCCTCTGCATAGAAACTCGCCGCCTGAGGGTTGAACCAATCGACAACGCCATTCTTGAGTTCCTCTTCGGTTTCGAAACGTTGTCCACCGAACCACTGTTTCAAGTGCAAGAAGAGGAAGTAGTCGCTGCGTGTAAGGTCAGGACTGTACGGTGGGTGGTTTATAGAGTTCCCAACGACCCAAAAACTCTCGTCCACTGGACATTCTTTGCTCTTTGTGGCGGTCGGTGAGCATTTTCGGTACCCACCTTGCACGCAATGTGTGGTATCCGAGGTTTCCCGTAACAATATTGTAGACAGTAGTGCGTCCAAGTTGAGGAAATTGTTCAGCCAGGCCATTTATTGTCAATCGACGATCACATCGCAGTTTTTGTTTCACTTGCGAAACAATTTCATCGGTCAGAATACTGGGCCTACCACTTCGCTCTTCGTCATGGACAATTGTTCGTCCATTTTTAAAATCACAGCACCATTGTCTAACCTTTCCTTCACTCATAACTGTAGGTTTATAAACTAGGCATAATTCCCGATGAATTTCAGCCGCCGACAATGCTTTTCATCTACATCTACATCTACATAATACCCCGCAAGCCGCCGCAAGGGCGTGTGGCGGGGAGTGTTAGGCCACCACCCAAAAAAAGGAAAAAAGAAACACCGCATTCAAAACCAACACACACATGCAAACCCCAATCCACAACAGTGCACACATTCATTGCAACACCCCATCATTCGACGCGCATGCAACCACACATCTACCTATCCTCACTCCAAAAGCATGCAAGTACATACGCTTACCTACAACAAATAATTCCACCCTAGGATGCAGCAAGAAACCTATCATGAACGTGCCAGCTAGTTTATAGCAAGTAGCCAGGCGAAACACCACCACCGCAAGAGTGTTCCACACAAAACTCTCTCCCACCCAAGGTGAGGAATCTGGCCCAACGCTGCAGGTGGGAGGAGGGCACACCCGCGGAGAGGGACAAGGGATGGAAGGGTGGAGCATGAAGTTCGTAAAGACGCTCGGGCATGCGGGAAGGGTTCTGACACAACACACTGGAGGCTAGTGAAAGTGCATGCAATTGAGTTCAACTAATTGTTACCTAGACGCGGAGGGTGGCAAGTGGCATTTTTGTTATCTCCGAGTGTAATCCTAGAGTTGTTATCCCGTATTGTCCGTGGGAAGAAGGAGTCCTTGAGTCTGCTAGTCCTGGCATCTATTTCCCGAATTTTGTACACATGATCCAAGCGACCTATATATGTTGGAGAGCGAATAATTTTCGAGACCACGGTGCTGAAACATGCGGATCCGAATTTATTTAGTAAGTATAACCTAGCATTGAGTCGTCTTTCTTCCAATGATTCCCATCCCAACTCCATAAGCATTTCAGTGACGCTTTTCGTTTTATCGTAACAGTTTTCCACGAAACGAGCTGCCCGGCGTTGGACCTTCTCAATTTCCCGAATGAGGCCTTTTTCACACGGATCCCATACGCTACATGCATATTCTAAATGGGGCCTCACAAGAGCGTGATAACAACGTTCCTTGACCTTGGAGTCACTTCTACCGACAATGCGTCTAATAAATCCTAATTTTTTATATGCTTGCCCGCAGACTTTACGTATATGGGTCCCCCAAGTTAAGCCTTTAGTGAATGTAACACCTAGGTATTTCACCGAATCAACTACTTCAAGGTCAACTCCAGCTAATTTTTAAACTAATCCCGTGGATCTTTTAAAGAAATTTACCACCGAACATTTATTAAGATTTAAAGGCAATCCCCATTTTGAACACCATACATTAATGCTATTTAAATCTCGTGCTAGATTTAAACGATCCTCATCCCCAGATATCTCCCGATAAATCACTGTGTCATCCGCGAACATCCTTATCTTACTTTTCACTTTGCGGTTCAGATCGTTAACAAAAATCAAGAATAGTAACGGTCGGATAACACTTCCCTGAGGAACCCCCGAGGTGACTCTTACGCTGGTAGAACTAGCGCCGTCAAGGACTACCCTCTGTTCCCGGTCTGAAAGGAAGTCTTCAACCCAATTTATTGCCCCCTTGTGTATACCTGCGCCCTTTAATTTATGGATGAGTTTACCATGCGGAACCTTATCAAATGCCTTTTGAAAGTCTAAAAAGATCGCATCCACTTGCCTACCACTTTCACCCGATAAAAGTAAGTCATGTGTGAACAATCCTAATTGGGTCTCGCATGAGCGGGTTTTTCTGAATCCGTGTTGATTGTCACTTAAAAAGTTAATGTTATCAAGATGTCTCATTATGGAACTGACAATTATGATCTCTAAAATTTTGCAACTTATTGAAGTGAGAGAAATGGGTCTGTAATTGCTGGGGTCCTCCCTGTCACCACTTTTAAAAATAGGCGTTATTGGCGCGGTTTTTCCAATTCTTAGGGACTTTGATCTGAGTGATTTGTTAAATATAAATTCGAGATACGGGGCGATGTTAGGAGCTAAGTGTTTTAGCACCCGAGCTGGTATATTTTCGGGACCCGGGGATTTGTTTGGTTTGATGTCTTTCAGCAATTTGGCAATTCCATGCTCGTCCACTGTTATTTTTGTCATGGGTTCAGTATATATTGTTTCTTGGAGATACGCGGTGGCTACATCGTTCGTGAAGACGCTCTGGAAGAATTCGTTTAGAATGTTGGCTTTAGCCTCACTGTCAGTATGAATGATATTGTTGCAGTCCCTTAAGCAAGCCACGGTTTGTTGACCCCCATTTATTTCCCTAACATATGACCAGAAAGCTTTGGGGTCAGTGTTTAAATACTCGCAGAGTACTTTACGTTTAAAATCTTGCAAAGCGCTACGTAATTGTTTTTTAGTTTCAACTTTAGAGGATCTATACTTGTCCAACAGCTGTTTATTGTCCAAGGGTGATGAGTTCAGACCTGCTTTCTTTACCCTAGAGTGTAACATTCTTTGCTTTCGAAGGGCTTTTTTAACGCCTTTGTTGTACCACCTTGGGTCGCGATTTGCTTTAACGTATTTTACAGGGATGAAATCTAAAAGTAATGGTTTCAGGCGTAACTTTGTGGAATTGCTTCATGGTAAAAAATTGAAACACTGTAGACTTCCACATATAGTGGAAGTCATCCACTATATGTGACATCCATTCCAACTATATGTGGAAGTCTACAGTGTTTCAATTTTTTACCAGGGATGAAATCTGTTATTCCTTTTTGCATAATTTGGACAAACTTTGTCCAAGTTTCTTCCACGGTGGCAAGACTTAAGCGCGTTTTGAAATCGTGTAGTGAAGAGTTTAAATGGCTGGCAAAAGTTTCAAAATCTGCTTTGTGATAATTATAAATTTTTCTTTTTGGCTTGACATTCTTTTTTATTTCTACGTTCAAGTTGATAATAACAGATTTATGGTCACTTATACCCTCGTCGGTTGATACACTATTAATGCGTTCCGGTGTATTCGTAAGAAATAAGTCCAATATGTTCTTTCCACGGGTGGGAGTGCGTACTGCTTGATGAAGCGAGTTTCTTTGAACCAATTTTAGTAAGGAATTGCAAGATTCGCGATCACGGGTCCGAGATTTAACGCTATTGCTATCCCAGTCGATACCAGGGAGGTTGAAGTCACCACCAATTATATTGATGCATTTATTATTTTGCGTGTAAATCTATTTATTTGTTCATTGAGGGTATTAAGTGTTTGAAAATATGAGTCTGGGGGTCTGTAGAAAGAGCATAAATTAATGTTGGGGTGATTGGATCGCAGTATGGTGCACCAAACACTTTCTATGTTATTATTTTCAAATGCAAGTTGTCTGCTTTCAAGATTACTTTTCACAGCCACGAAAACTCCGCCTCCGGGTCTTGTACCTCTATCATGTCGGTAAACTGTAAAGTTTGTTGGGAAAATTTCTTGGTCATTCATGTCATTACAAAGCCAACTCTCTGTGCCTAATATTATATCAGCCGAATGACATTGGATTATGTGCTCGAGATCCGCTATTTTATTTTTGAGGCTTCTGCAATTTAATACAAGTATATTTAGAATGTTTTTCTCTTGAATCACGCCCTTGTTTGTGTCTGACCGTAATTTACGACACGTTTGTGGAGAAGTGCATGTCAAATGTCTTTCTACGTCAATGCCAGGGTTGTCGGTTACTTTTACATGTCGGTTGTATGTTGTATTAAAACAAGTTTGTGTTTGTTCTGTTATTTTTGGGATCTGTGAGGCGTAACCTGATCACAAGTGACAAAAAGCGCTGGATACTACTTTATTTATCCCAATATATGACCTGCGCTCTTGCCTTCCAACTATGCTAAACCCTAGAAACGTGTTCGTGTAACCTACGCGCTACACACTGTGATGCCACGGCAGTATAATGGACCCCGGAGCGATTTAGGGGTACCCGACACGATGAGAGGACAGGCCTCAGATCAACGAAGTCCGCTCCGATTTCCCGACAGAATCCCAACAATCTCTCGTTTATACCCTCTATTCGGCTCCAAACGAGCCTTCCGCGGTCAGTACGAGGCACAATACTACAAATACTTAATTTAAGTGGAACCTTCAACTCTGCCTCAACCCGTTTCACCTCCGAGTGCATCTCTTTAAAGGAGCGCAGGATCTCTTTAGATCCACGTTCTGAGGCGTAGTTTGTTCCCACATGAGCCACAATGCGTAGCTTTGAGCAACCTGTATTACTGACGGCCGCCTTCATCGCCTGCGTCGCCTGGGGTACCCCGCCGCCTGGTATACACCAGGACGACAAGAATCCAACGCCTCCCTCCTGTTGAACTCTGCGGCGCAGCGGATGCATTATACGCTGGACGTTAGAACTGCCTAAAATAACGGTTCCCTCCCTTCCCGAGCGCTGATGTCTTACTCTAGGCAGTGCCCTCGGAGTAGGGGTAGGAGCTGCAGGTACGGTGGTGCTGTCATCCGACAGCACCTGGTACCTGTTGGAGACGGGGATGGTGTCTGCCTCCGCAGAGTCCAATCCTCGCCGCAGCGTTACCTTACCCTTGCCCCGAGATATAACCCTCCAATCGTCAGACCTACGGACAAGAGGTACTCCCTCGTTGAGAGATGGGACACGAGGCAGGTCTCTAATCGCCCAGCCACGTGTAGCATTCGGACGAATCCGTGCATCCCTATGGGCGTGGCGGGTTTTCGAATTCCCACACCGAGTCCCAACTCTCCTGAGGGGAGCCCTCCCTCCGGCGATCTCCGAACGAAGCTCCCGCACCATCCTCTCTAACATGACGATACGAGCCCTTAGAGCTGCGCATTCGCCAGTGCCTTCAATCATGGCAACAGGGGACCTAGGTGAAGCCATCCTGGTTATTAACCGAGTCCCAACAAAAGCTAACCTGTATACATCTACATCTACATAATACCCCGCAAGCCGCCGCAAGGGCGTGTGGCGGGGGGTGTTAGGCCACCACCCAAAAAAAGGAAAAAAGAAAAACGAAAAAAGAAAAAGGAAAAAAGAAACACCGCATTCAAAACCAACACACACATGCAAACCCCAATCCACAACAGTGCACACAATTATTCAGTATACACTATGCTAAGATGTCTAAGACGGGTTCCCGAAAAATAAAAGCTAACCTAAACCTGCTATGCTAAAGATATGTTTTTGTTTTATATAGGGCGGTACTATAAAAAAAATGTACGATACTGGTAACTTAATGTATTGGACACTGTACTTGTAACAGTAAGTGGCTACTCAGTGGAAAATAAGAGAAGAAGAGAGATAGTACTCACCAATAACCAGTCAGAGGAGCGGGAAACAAATAACTACAAGCCACTAAGAATACCCACTAAAATTACCACCACACTATTGAAAAATAATAACAAACAGCACAAAGACTAAATAAACTAAGCTATTTCACGAAATCATAGCTAACACCACACTACACTTCACTAGGGAAGAATATGCACAGAGGCACACGAGTAACAGCAGGTAAGCTCGGCTACGGTCAAACCGGTTCCCTCGAGCGAGGTCAGGCACGTCTGTTCTCGGCAGAGGCCAGGTAGAGAATGAGAAGAAGGCTTTTGCATACAAGAATCGTATGACAGAACGCACTTCACAGCTGGCGGGATCAACGATTGTCGCGGACATTGTTGTTTGCTTGCACGGACAAGCAAACGACTTCTGGAACAAAACAAATGCTGCTATAGCTTCTCAATGAATCAGTAGATGGCGCTGCAGGAGCAAAACTTGAAGGGCCAATATTTAAATATAAGCAAACGGTACTTACTTTAAGAATACGCCTCGTAGAAAAGTAGGCTATTTTAAACTTATCTTTCGGCGGTTTTCTGCAACTTCTCATAGTAATGTGATCCAGATACAGGATTCTACGCCATTTGTTGTTAGAGTTTTGTTTGCGGTTGGGATTTATAAATGTCTCTGACTGCCAGTTGATTAAGTTTAAAAAAAAAAACAAATTATTAATCAGCTGCTCCTTGTAGCCATTGTGTCTAGCCATTTTTTTATGGTAGCTAATTCCTTTTCGAAATTAGTTTGAGACATGGGAATGTGAATTAACCTGTTAAGCATGGAGTGAAAGGTGGATAACTTTTGTGAAAAACAGTGTCTTGAGCTAGAGTGTATCATTTGGTCAGTTTTACAATCTTTCCGAAATATGGAGAACTCAAGGTAGTTGTTCATTTTTGAAATGTTTACCTCCAGGAAATTGAGGGAGTTGTTTTGTTCTAATTCGCAGGTAAATACCAAATTGTGATTTAAGGAATTTAGATAAACTAGAAAACTTTCAAGTTGCCTTTTGGAACCCACCCACACTCAAAAGACATCGTCCTCGTATCGATACCAGCACAAAACATTCTTGCTCAGTCCATTACCAAAGGAGAACAGACTCTTTTCAAAATGGTCCATGTAAATATCCGCCAGTAGTGTGGACAAAGGAGAGCCCACGGCTAGGCCATTGGGCTGTTCGAAATCTCGTCCGTTGAACTTAAAGTACTTCTGTGAAATACCTATCTTCAAAAGTTCACATAGTTCCAAGATGATGGGGGCAGGTACAGACTTCTGAAACAGGAGGGTTTCTGCAATGTCCAGCGCTTCCTTGGGTGGGGCACTAGGGAAAAGGTTACACACATCGAACGGCACTAGGATGCACTTATTTGGGATGGTCACTTTTGATAGCCGGGTGATTAAATCTATGGAATTGCTGACTCCAACTTTTGCTGAAAATTTAGAGTGATGTCTGAACACGTTGTTTAGTTTTCTCGGTAGTTGGTGGTTGGGGGCGGTCGCGTTTGAAACTGCCGGTCTAATCGGAATTCCAGGTTTGTGTATCTTCGGTAACCCGAGGCGCTGAGAGGTTCATTTGGTATAATCTCTTCACTTCAAACTCTTTAAATAGCACCGAACACGATTTTAACGATTTTTTGCATCCCAGTTGAAACTTGGCCGTCGGGTCTGATTGCAGTTCTTGATCTCGTTCTCCTCAATTAATTCCTCTCATTTCTCGATGTAATCACATTTTTTCATAATCACCATTGCATTGCCTTTTGAATGATTAGGTTTTCCGACTTTTCCGCACCATTCGACACCATTTTTGAGTAATTCAGTGCTATTAAGAGTTTTTCCATTTTATTTATTATAAACGCATAGATTTAATCTCTATCCTTTCATTACTTGGCATATTCTTGTCATTCATTGGCTGTTAAGGTCTGAGGTAAAATTCAGGGGAAACGGTTCTGGAGGGATGGGTGACTCGTTTCGTTAATTATCCGTCACTATTTGGAAGACAGGCGTTAATATCTCTCTGTAAGATGAGCCACCTTGGAATATAGCAAGGAATAGTAAAAAAAGTCAACAATTCCACAATTATTAGTGAACCTTGCAATTGAAGTTTTCTTTAACGTTCCATGCAACATGGATAAATTTTACTTAGGGCTGAGGTTAGGGCGGTCATCTGCACCGGCGGTCCTATTTTTTATTAAAATTAAAAACACCAGATATCAATAAAGAGCGACCATTCATACAAATTTGGGCGACTTTTGTTTCACGACCAACAATGTATCCCAATGTATCCCTTCAACAAAGAAGCGAAAAATGGCGGCAAAGCTCTCACATTTCCGCTCTTGTACGCTCTTGGAGGTCTGCGAAGCACCGCGTGAAATAGCATAGGTATTCCTCCCAAATTACCATTACAATGACTTCCTCGGCACACTTGTTCTATCCTAGACGCGGAAACATAGGATGATTACACCACCCGCCTGCTTTTAGAAGATTCCGAAACTTTTGAGGGAGAGAAGAAAATTGAGGGAAAAAGAAAATATCTGACCCGAGTTCAAGAAAACCCCCTGTTGAGTTTAGACCGCGGTAGGTTATCAATAAGGATCACTGAGAACGGTATACAAAGAAATTGTATTTTCCATGTGTGTTGTACATTTTGCATATAAGTGGTTGGGTTTTTACGACCCAGTAGAGGCTAAAATTTGCCAAATATACTGACATTTCAACCTTGTTGCTTCACATTCTTAGTCTTAACTCTTGATAATCGTTTTAATGGATATAGTCATGATTTACTTTCATCTCCTCCAATTTGTGTATAATGGCACTCAATATCGTATCTTATTGATAATTGTGAAAAAAATATTTAAGGGTATCTGCCTGTGCATTGGTGTTAAGGTAATCAACGTATTCTTTGATTGCCTAAAGTTTTAAATCTTCTTACTTTCGGCTATTGACAGAATGATCCTAGTTTCAAATCTAGGTGACATGCCTTGTGCTAAAAATCCTAGCGGCGTGATGTTTGGGATAAAATAAAAGTTTGCGCTTTCGATTTCCCACAAAATGTTTTGTGTGTTTTTTTAATTTTGTGGGAAACCGCAGTGACACCGTGAAAGGATACTACCTCCTGTTCCGGGTTGGTAAACTTCACACGCCCAGGAGTTAGTGCAAAGTTCCTCAAATCACCAAAGTAAAAGCTCTGCCATTATTTATTAAAACCAACCTTAAAATGGATCGTCGTGATCGGTGGATGCTATACAAAATTGGCTGGCATAATATTGTCCCTTTGAACTATAATACATTCTTGTGAAAGCAATTCTAAGAAATAAAAACTGCTTTTGCCGTTGGGGTTTTATCGTGGAATATTATTGTCCTCGTCGGCTCCTCATTATTTCTAAACATTTCACAGTGTAACCATTTACCATTCCCTTATCCTTTCTCCTTAATATCCTGTGTTCCTTCGCAGTTTAAAAGTGTGTCTGTGCCATGTGTTTTCTTTCTTATTTTCGTCCTTCTCTTTTTTATCAGGCTATCTACCTCTTCTTATTGTAGTTTGATTTCTCCTTTTCTAGTCTACGCTGATCCACCCTGATAGTGTTCGCCGAAAGATTATTTTCTGTATAAATTCAAATTATATATTTACTTTTTTCGTTTAAATTCAGTACCCCTTAATCCGTTTCATCCAGTAATCCGTTAAAAATTAATAAATGGGTGGGTAAATTGAACAAACCTATTGCGATTGGTTTTACTTAATTTTGTCATTCGACGTAGAAAAAGGTGTACTAAAAGTCTTTCAGACTCGCACCTATAGTATACCGAAAGTAACAGTTGCCGCAAGTCATAGTCGCTGCATTATCATTATCCGAATTAGGAATTAACGAGTCCTCATGACATAATTTAAAATTCAATCACATAATCACTAGGTACTGTCTGATGTTTTGTTTGATATTTTCTTGTTTTTATAAAAAAGAAAGTGATGAATTTCGTTATCGTTTGACGAAGGAACCTTGAAGAATATTAACGCACGCTAATGAGAGTGTTCATCTATAACGTTGTAGTTTTCTTTTTGTCTTCCTCTTTTGACCAGGTTTCCACCCAGCGAGCACTTAAATTTTATTATCAACGATGGGATTCGGAGGGCGAAAGGAAAGAGCGTGTGTGTTTTGCCAGTGAGAACCGGATTTCTTGAACCAAAAGGGAATTCGACGCATGTGAATGAAGAAGAGTGATATTTCATTAATGTGTGAAAGCCACAGAAGTTTTTTACGAATAGTGCTTGCATTTCATTATAATGCTTAGTAGAAGTCTATCGGTTTTGGGTAGGAATTCGATGGGCCTAAGCGATCCAACCTCTACCCTCTACATCCCTGTGTACTTCTTTCCACCCGTCCAACATCTCTTTCATGTTCCTACTTTATTTAATAATTACCTTATTTCATATATTTCGTGGCACTCTTTGATCAGTTAACATTGCTGATGGCTGTGTATCATTTTCACTATTTACAAACGGCGTTTAATTGCCGCAACAGTATTTAAACTCCGTTATTTCCATCCGTAACTTATGCGGTTTAGTTTAAAGTTTCCTGAACTAGAGAGGAATGTGCAGACTATGTAGCTCAACGGAAGTGCTCAGGTCTTTGTATACTCTATTCGCCATTTGATTAGATTCCATGGTAACACGTGTCATGAGAAGTTGTCAGTTGAGAAATAATAACTTTAATGCAATAAGACCAATAATTTTATTCCTCGCCAGCACCTAAAAGTGTGCTTATTCAAAAATTTATGAATGTTAAATAATGAATGCAGCGCTATTTCCGATTGCATTCCTGTTGTATGACCTACAATGAGATATTCCAAGTCATATTTTCGAGATCAGTAGGGCGCAAAGCTGCATGTAATTAACAACTGTGAGTAATTCATGGTTTTTCTCTGACGGAGTACGTCGTAATTCATGGATACAGGGTTCGTCCGGAAAATAAGTGTACTGAGCCCAGGAAAAAAAAATTATTACACTTTTACATATCTTAAGCTGATATTCCTCAAAATAGGACCCTTGTGAGTCGATACACTTGTTCCAGCGGCGTTCCCATACCTGGAACGCTCTCGCGAAGGCATCATCGGGAACCTCTCGAAGACACGTCGCCACGGCCTCTTTGACGGCGTCCAATGTCCCGTATCGCGTTCCTTTCAAACTCCTCTTTATCTTCGGGAACAGAAAAAAGTCCGGTGGTGCCAAGTCCGGGCTGTAGGGCGGGTGCGGCAGCGTTGCCACGCCGTGCTTGGCCAAGAAGTCCGACTCGACAAGCGCGGTGTGAGACGGCGCATTGTCGCTCAGGTTGTCAGTCATACGGTTGATCGCTGGCCGGACGCAGGCGACTCCTTTTCGAAGCCTGTTGAGCACTTGGACGTAAAATGCAGCATTTACAGTTTGTCGTTCAGGTACAAATTCGTAGTGGACGACTCCCCTTTTGTCAAAAAAGACTTATTTGTCAAGACACTTATTTTCCGGACGAACCCTGTATATCTTTAATTGGAAATAAATATCAACATTACGCGTTAATGTTTAATGATTTTCCATTATTAATCCTCAGTTTTCATTAAAATTGTAACGTAAAACATAATTTCAAGGACTAGGTATTAAAGAAAATTAATGCGATGACTATCGAGAAAATAAGCGTTATCAACTGAAATTTTGTGCTACGGTGGGTTTTTGTGTGGATATTGAGTCCCATCCATTTTAATTAATTTTTTTATTTAATACTCTTAATTAGTAGTTCTTTTAAAAAATTATGGGCTGCTACTTCAGAAAATTTCCAGAGAAAAATAAAATTTAGGTGCTTCTAAAAAATGCATTATTCGTCTTAAAGGGGGAGTAAAAGTTCAATGGCTAGAGGCCCACTGACCAGACCTGATTCCAGGGGTCGCTTCTGGGAACCCTCAGTTACACCCGGGCTGGTAAAACATAGATTGCACAGGGAAAGGAGTCTCATGGCTTAGTGCTTTGTGAGCTCTACCCTTACCTATCAAATCAATCTTCTGGTGGTTTTCAGAAAAGCTACTAGGTACAAGTTTTTTGCAATATATATTCCTATCACGCAGCCCTGTATTCAAGTGATGTTGTTTTAATCATTCTCTTCATCTGCGACTTTAATTAAAAGTTGTTGGTATTTCTGTATTGTCGTATTTATCTTGTTTCGAAGAATAGAAGAAATAGGGATTTTTCTTTTTTTTGTATGTACTACAGATTGGTGTTTGGAAATTTCCTTAAAGTGTATTTTTTTCTGACTGATTTTATTTATTATCTTCTGTGATATTGATTGTAATTCAGAAACCATGTTATTTTTTCAAGGCAAGTTTATTGTAACACTTGGGACTTGTGTGCCACCTGACATTTGACTATTTGCACATGTACATTTTAATAATAATAAGGTTAGCTCTCTTGCCTCTTTAATTTTCGAAGCACTTTTAATTAGTCCTCACCTAAGGAGAGGTGTGTATATAGCTTTCGTACTTGTTAGAGATTCCCATTCTAAATTAGCTTCATAAGTTTTATTATTGTTTTGTAAATTCCAAAGGTATTTCGTCGATTTTGGTGGCCTGTTTGAACGTAAATCTTATACTGCAGTCAACTCAAGCCCGGCGGAATGTAACCTTCTCTCACGTCATCAACATTTTCTCTTTCTCGAGTATTGCCTTTGGCATATATTTAATTTCCGTCATTAAGATCATCCAAATTATCTTCTAATCTACTCTCTCATCTTTTTCTCTATAAGAATGCTCCTAATACTTGCTCTTGCTTCTTATTACTTGCAGTTTGTATCATTCTATTGCTGAAATACTTTTCTTACGAATTTCAATAACTTTAAAAAATTCCTGTAGCTTGAATCTTTTCTGTTGCTTTCTATGGTGCAACTAAACTTTATTGATGCTTAAATCTTGTTTCTATCTGTATATTTAGCCGGGTATGTTTTATAGTCTACTTGTTGATTCTCAAACGTCTCCCATCCAAAGATGAAGCCAATTTCATATCGCCTAATGTCTCCTTCTGCCATATTTACTGGTATTCGCATTGTAAGCAGTTATCTACATCTACATCTACATCTACATAATACCCCGCAAGCCGCCGCAAGGGCGTGTGGCGGGGGGTGTTAGGCCACCACCCAAAAAAAGGAAAAAAGAAAAAGGAAAAAAGAAACACCGCATTCAAAACCAACACACACATGCAAACACCAATCCACAACAGTGCACACATTCATTGCAACACCCCATCATTCGACGCGCATGCAACCACACATCTACCTATCCTCACTCCAAAAGCATGCAAGTACATACGCTTACCTACAACAAATAATTCCACCCTAGGATGCAGCAAGAAACCTATCACGAACGTGCCAGCTAGTTTATAGCAAGTAGCCAGGCGAAACACCACCACCTCAAGAGCGTTCCATACAAAACTCTCTCCCACCCAAGGTGAGGAATCTGGCCCAACGCTGCAGGTGGGAGGAGGGCACACCCGCGGAGAGGGACAAGGGATGGAAGGGTGGAGCATGAAGTTCGTAAAGACGCTCGGGCATGCGGGAAGGGTTCTGACACAACACACAGGAGGCTAGTGAAAGTGCATGCAATTGAGTTCAACTAATTGTTACCTAGACGCGGAGGGTGGCAAGTGGCATTTTTGTTATCTCCGAGTGTAACCCTAGAGTTGTTATCCCGTATTGTCCGTGGGAAGAAGGAGTCCTTGAGTCTGCTAGTCCTGGCATCTATTTCCCGAATTTTGTACACATGATCCAAGCGACCTATATATGTTGGAGAGCGAATAATTTTCGAGACCTCGGTGCTGAAACATGCGGATCCGAATTTATTTAGTAAGTTTAACCTAGCATTGAGTCGTCTTTCTTCCAATGATTCCCATCCCAACTCCATAAGCATTTCAGTGACGCTTTTCGTTTTATCGTAACAGTTTTCCACGAAACGAGCTGCCCGGCGTTGGACCTTCTCAATTTCCCGAATGAGGCCTTTTTCACACGGATCCCATACGCTACATGCATATTCTAAATGGGGCCTTACAAGAGCGTGATAACAACGTTCCTTGACGTTGGAGTCACTTCTACCGACAATGCGTCTAATAAATCCTAATTTTTTATATGCTTGCCCGCAGACAGACAGAACACACCGGAACGCATTAATAGTGTATCAACCGACGAGGGTATAAGTGACCATAAATCTGTTATTATCAACTTGAACGTAGAAATAAAAAAGAATGTCAAGCCAAAAAGAAAAATTTATAATTATCACAAAGCAGATTTTGAAACTTTTGCCAGCCATTTAAACTCTTCACTACACGATTTCAAAACGCGCTTAAGTCTTGCCACCGTGGAAGAAACTTGGACACAGTTTGTCCAAATTATGCAAAAAGGAATAACAGATTTCATCCCTGTAAAATACGTTAAAGCAAATCGCGACCCAAGGTGGTACAACAAAGGCGTTAAAAAAGCCCTTCGAAAGCAAAGAATGTTACACTCTAGGGTAAAGAAAGCAGGTCTGAACTCATCATCCTTGGACAATAAACAGCTGTTGGACAAGTATAGATCCTATAAAGTTGAAACTAAAACACAATTACGTAGCGCTTTGCAAGATTTTAAACGTAAAGTACTCTGCGAGTATTTGAACACTGACCCCAAAGCTTTCTGGTCATTTGTTAGGGAAATAAATGGGGGTCAACAAACCGTGGCTTGCTTAAGGGACTGCAACAATATAATTCATACTGACAGTCAGGCTAAAGCCAACATTCTAAATGAATTCTTCCAGAGCGTCTTCACGAACGATGTAGCCACCGCGCATCTCCAAGAAAAAATATATGCTGAACCCATGACAAAAATAACAGTGGACGAGCAAGGAATTGCCAAATAGCTCAAAGACATCAAACCAAACAAATCCCCGGGTCCCGAAAATATACCAGCTCGGGTGCTAAAACACTTAGCTCCTAACATCGCCCCGTATCTCGAATTTATATTTAACAAATCACTCACTGAGTGCAAAGTCCCTAAGAATTGGAAAACCGCGCAAATAACGCCTATTTTTAAAAGTGGTGACAGGGAGGACCCCAGCAATTACAGACCCATTTCTCTCACTTCAATAAGTTGCAAAATTTTAGAGCACATAATTATCAGTTCCATAATGAGACATCTTGATAACATTAACTTTTTATGTGACAATCAACACGGATTCAGAAAAACCCGCTCATGCGAGACCCAATTAGGATTGTTCACACATGACTTACTTTTATCGGGTGAAAGAGGTAGGCAAGTGGATGCGATCTTTTTAGACTTTCAAAAGGCATTTGATAAGGTTCCGCATGGTAAACTCATCCATAAATTAAAGGGCGCAGGTATACACAAGGGGGCAATAAATTGGGTTGAAGACTTCCTTTCAGACCGGGAACAGAGGGTAGTCCTTGACGGCGCTAGTTCTACCAGCGTAAGAGTCACCTCGGGGGTTCCTCAGGGAAGTGTTATCGGACCGTTACTATTCTTGATTTTTGTTAACGATCTGAACCGCAAAGTGAAAAGTAAGATAAGGATGTTCGCGGATGACACAGTGATTTATCGGGAGATATCTGGGGATGAGGATCGTTTAATTCTAGCACGTGATTTAAATAGCATTAATGAATGGTGTTCAAAATGGGGATTGCCTTTAAATCTTAATAAATGTTCGGTGGTAAATTTCTTTAAAAGATCCACGGGATTAGTTTACAAATTAGCTGGAGTTGACCTTGAAGTAGTTAATTCGGTGAAATACCTAGGTGTTACATTCACTAAAGACTTAACTTGGGGGACCCATATACGTAAAGTCTGCGGGCAAGCATATAAAAAATTAGGATTTATTAGACGCATTGTCGGTAGAAGTGACTCCAAGGTCAAGGAACGTTGTTATCACGCTCTTGTAAGGCCCCATTTAGAATATGCATGTAGCGTATGGGATCCGTGTGAAAAAGGCCTCATTCGGGAAATTGAGAAGGTCCAACGCCGGGCAGCTCGTTTCGTGGAAAACTGTTACGATAAAACGAAAAGCGTCACTGAAATGCTTATGGAGTTGGGATGGGAATCATTGGAAGAAAGACGACTCAATGCTAGGTTAAACTTACTAAATAAATTCGGATCCGCATGTTTCAGCACCGAGGTCTCGAAAATTATTCGCTCTCCAACATATATAGGTCGCTTGGATCATGTGTACAAAATTCGGGAAATAGATGCCAGGACTAGCAGACTCAAGGACTCCTTCTTCCCACGGACAATACGGGATAACAACTCTAGGGTTACACTCGGAGATAACAAAAATGCCACTTGCCACCCTCCGCGTCTAGGTAACAATTAGTTGAACTCAATTGCATGCACTTTCACTAGCCTCCTGTGTGTTGTGTCAGAACCCTTCCCGCATGCCCGAGCGTCTTTAGGAACTTCATGCTCCACCCTTCCATCCCTTGTCCCTCTCCGCGGGTGTACCCTCCTCCCACCTGCAGCGTTGGGCCAGATTCCTCACCTTGGGTGGGAGAGAGTTTTGTGTGGAACGCTCTTGTGGTGGTGGTGTTTCGCCTGGCTACTTGCTATAAACTAGCTGGCACGTTCGTGATAGGTTTCTTGCTGCATCCTAGGGTGGAATTATTTGTTGTAGGTAAGCGTATGTACTTGCATGCTTTTGGAGTGAGGATAGGTAGATGTGTGGTTGCATGCGCGTCGAATGATGGGGTGTTGCAATGAATGTGTGCACTGTTGTGGATTGGGGTTTGCATGTGTGTGTTGGTTTTGAATGCGGTGTTTCTTTTTTCCTTTTTCTTTTTTCCTTTTTTTGGGTGGTGGCCTAACACCCCCCGCCACACGCCCTTGCGGCGGCTTGCGGGGTATTATGTAGATGTAGATGTAGACTTTACGTGTATGGGTCCCCCAAGTTAAGTCTTTAGTGAATGTAACACCTAGGTATTTCACCGAATCAACTACTTCAAGGTCAACTCCAGCTAATTTTTAAACTAATCCCGTGGATCTTTTAAAGAAATTTACCACCGAACATTTATTAAGATTTAAAGGCAATCCCCATTTTGAACACCATTCATTAATGCTATTTAAATCTCGTGCTAGAATTAAACGATCCTCATCCCCAGATATCTCCCGATAAATCACTGTGTCATCCGCGAACATCCTTATCTTACTTTTCACTTTGCGGTTCAGATCGTTAACAAAAATCAAGAATAGTAACGGTCCGATAACACTTCCCTGAGGAACCCCCGAGGTGACTCTTACGCTGGTAGAACTAGCGCCGTCAAGGACTACCCTCTGTTCCCGGTCTGAAAGGAAGTCTTCAACCCAATTTATTGCCCCCTTGTGTATACCTGCGCCCTTTAATTTATGGATGAGTTTACCATGCGGAACCTTATCAAATGCCTTTTGAAAGTCTAAAAAGATCGCATCCACTTGCCTACCACTTTCACCCGATAAAAGTAAGTCATGTGTGAACAATCCTAATTGGGTCTCGCATGAGCGGGTTTTTCTGAATCCGTGTTGATTGTCACTTAAAAAGTTAATGTTATCAAGATGTCTCATTATGGAACTGACAATTATGATCTGTAAAATTTTGCAACTTATTGAAGTGAGAGAAATGGGTCTGTAATTGCTGGGGTCCTCCCTGTCACCACTTTTAAAAATAGGCGTTATTTGCGCGGTTTTCCAATTCTTAGGGACTTTGCACTCAGTGAGTGATTTGTTAAATATAAATTCGAGATACGGGGCGATGTTAGGAGCTAAGTGTTTTAGCACCCGAGCTGGTATATTTTCGGGACCCGGGGATTTGTTTGGTTTGATGTCTTTGAGCAATTTGGCAATTCCTTGCTCGTCCACTGTTATTTTTGTCATGGGTTCAGTATATATTGTTTCTTGGAGATACGCGGTGGCTACATCGTTCGTGAAGACGCTCTGGAAGAATTCGTTTAGAATGTTGGCTTTAGCTTCACTGTCAGTATGAATGATATTGTTGCAGTCCCTTAAGCAAGCCACGGTTTGTTGACCCCCATTTATTTCCCTAACATATGACCAGAAAGCTTTGGGGTCAGTGTTCAAATACTCGCAGAGTACTTTACGTTTAAAATCTTGCAAAGCGCTACGTAATTGTGTTTTAGTTTCAATTTTAGAGGATCTATACTTGTCCAAAAGCTGTTTATTGTCCAAGGGTGATGAATTCAGACCTGCTTTCTTTACCCTAGAGTGTAACATTCTTTGCTTTCGAAGGGCTTTTTTAACGCCTTTGTTGTACCACCTTGGGTCGCGATTTGCTTTAACGTATTTTACAGGGATGAAATCTGTTATTCCTTTTTGCATAATTTGGACAAACTTTGTCCAAGTTTCTTCCACGGTGGCAAGACTTAAGCGCGTTTTGAAATCGTGTAGTGAAGAGTTTAAACAGTTATGCAACAACCTCTGTGATCGTTGCGGAAACGTCATTTCCTGACGACCCGATGGTCGCGGATTCGAATCCCGCTTAGAAGACTTGTCTACTACCTTGATTAGATGCTTGTACCTTCCGTTGGGTGTTTGTATTCCAATTTAAAAGGTCGAAACCTTACTCGTATTTTCGCATTAGAAATACATAAGGAAGATTATTTTTTTTCCACCTACAATTTTTACTGCCCTTTGGAACTCTAAGACCCTTACATCTATTTGGTTGAGTTCTTCACTATTTCCACATCTCAAAGTTTTACCGTCTTGGTCCATACCGGAAATCCCAATCTCGTATCAAAGAGTAATTATTCTTTATTCTGCCTTTATATTTTTGTTAGGTAGATAATCTTGGACGGAATTCCATTTTTCTCTAAAGTAGAACAATGCTGATTATTATTTTATATTAGTAATCTCTCCATAGACTACAAACTTGACGTGACGGAAGGACTTGTGCGTTCTGATGACCCCTAGATCTGTGTTGGCAGGTAGGCGTAGGAGCCCGGTGGGGAGGACATTTGAGGGACGGTGTCACCTTAAAAACACTATTGAGGAAGGCAACGGGAAGCCATCTCAAATATTAATCCAGTTATGACAATTATGATGTACATCATCTATGCCTTTGAAATGTGAGTGTGGAGAAAAACGAAAAGGAGAAATGGACAGAAAGGAACACACACGAGGAAGTTCTAGGCATGGTGGGGAAAGAGAGGAGAATATCGGGAGAATTACAAAGATGGTAGGAAAGACGGATGCGGAGCATATTTATTGACAGTGGGATGTTGAAGACTGTGGCAAGCGAGGAAGGGGTAGAGATAGGAGGAGCATGTGGGACGGAAGAAAGGGAAAAAGGAAGTATACGGAATTGAAGAGGGAGTTATTGTAGTACTGGATGTCAGGTTGTGTTTTGTTAAGAAAATAGATGCAGCTTTGTACCGATGTATGCATATAAATAAATTCCCTGAGAGCCACCAAATAGGTGTTTTAGGGGGTGAAGCACAAGGAGGAAAGGGTAAGGAATGAGTTTTAGGCTATGTCCATCCAATATCTACTTAACTAGTAGAATACTAAATAATTTACCATAAATTGGTTTTCGTGCATTTTTGGATATGTTTTCATTCATTTGAAATGCTTAGGGTAAATCATTATGCTTAAAACATCGCATTCATAAAACATCATATTTAATATACTTATTATGTAAGTAATCAAATAAAATTTAATTATATTCATTGATTAATAGTTAAAAATTGAATATGAGAATAAGTGATTGATTTGCAATATAAGTTGACCCATTTCTTTACGAATAACCATTTCATTAATCATATTGCTCCTTTATTTCAGGTAAGACATATAGACATCCCTTTATAATGGACTAGATAATGATTCATTATTTACGTAAGTAAACTCCTTTTTGCCCTTTCATTTCTATTCTCCGTCGCGTTTCGCATGCTAGCACACTGCTTTACGAGCAACGCCAACTGAATATCTCTTTTTAAGTTTTTATCGATATAAAAGTTATTATGGAAATACATGAGCTAAATATTGAGCTTCAGGTTCAGGTCAGCTCATCTATATGATTTAGCAATATTCGATTATATTTTGTTGTATGCATTAATTGGTAATGAAATTATTCAAGTATACAAGGAAAATATTTAAAGTGTGTCTTTAGAGTGCAGAGTGATTTTCTCCTGAATTCACGACAAAAATAAAAATGATGCCTCTTCTACTGTGTAATAATAGTGCGAAATATGGATAAACCGTTAAAAATTAAAAAAAAATAAGTAGGAAAGTGTAGCAATAGTTTCAATACACATGCGATGCAAAGATTTTACGATCACTTGCCACTTTGGGAGATGCTGAGGACTACTATCATGTCGACCGCATACGACCAACAAGAAAATTTGCAATTATTTCACATAGATCGTTTTACTGTCAATCCATTCGAAAGAATTCTGACCATCGTCGACATAAAATAATTAGGAATGAAAAAATTAAAAATCAGGACTCCGTTCTATGCTGTAAAATATTTTTACTCCAAGATAAATAACAGTTCGAAGATGATTCCTTTCGTTACTTCACCGTGTAACTCCATTCTAGATATTAAATTTGAATGCATCGCTTCCGAACCTCAGAAATTTTATAAAATCCCTAATGAGCTAAACCTGCAAATTATCAAGTTCAGTTCATTAATGACTCACCATAATAATGAAAGAATAAAGTTGAGGTCCGTTATGTCCACAGGGCAATCAATATTTGTCTAGCTATATAAAAGTTTGGAGACCACCCTCGACCGAATAAGGTCCTTCTCCCATCGCCAAAGGCCTCTCAAGGTGAGCCACGCCACACTTTTTCCACCACCGTGGAACCCGAGTTTCGGCCAGCTATCCGTGCGCTGAAAAAAGGGTCCCGTGCTCATGTTTCATGACGAGAAATTCTGGGTTATTTTTGCGCAAACAATCTTGACAGCTGCGAACCAAAGTTGTTCGAAGAGCGCAAAATTAATTACATCTACATCTACATCTACATAATACCCCGCAAGCCGCCGCAAGGGCGTGTGGCGGGGGGTGTTAGGCCACCACCCAAAAAAAGGAAAAAAGAAAAAGGAAAAAAAGAAACACCGCATTCAAAACCAACACACACATGCAAACCCCAATCCACAACAGTGCACACATTCATTGCAACACCCCATCATTCGACGCGCATGCAACCACACATCTACCTATCCTCACTCCAAAAGCATGCAAGTACATACGCTTACCTACAACAAATAATTCCACCCTAGGATGCAGCAAGAAACCTATCACGAACGTGCCAGCTAGTTCATAGCAAGTAGCCAGGCGAAACACCACCACCACAAGAGCGTTCCACACAAAACTCTCTCCCACCCAAGGTGAGGAATCTGGCCCAACGCTGCAGGTAGGAGGAGGGCACACCCGCGGAGAGGGACAAGGGATGGAAGGGTGGAGCATGAAGTTCGTAAAGACGCTCGGGCATGCGGGAAGGGTTCTGACACAACACACTGGAGGCTAGTGAAAGTGCATGCAATTGAGTTCAACTAATTGTTACCTAGACGCGGAGGGTGGCAAGTGGCATTTTTGTTATCTCCGAGTGTAACCCTAGAGTTGCTATCCCGTATTGTCCGTGGGAAGGAGTCCTTGAGTCTGCTAGTCCTGGCATCTATTTCCCGAATTTTGTACACATGATCCAAGCGACCTATATATGTTGGAGAGCGAATAATTTTCGAGACCTCGGTGCTGAAACATGCGGATCCGAATTTATTTAGTAAGTTTAACCTAGCATTGAGTCGTCTTTCTTCCAATGATTCCCATCCCAACTCCATAAGCATTTCAGTGACGCTTTTCGTTTTATCGTAACAGTTTTCCACGAAACGAGCTGCCCGGCGTTGGACCTTCTCAATTTCCCGAATGAGGCCTTTTTCACACGGATCCCATACGCTACATGCATATTCTAAATGGGGCCTTACAAGAGCGTGATAACAACGTTCCTTGTCCTTGGAGTCACTTCTACCGACAATGCGTCTAATAAATCCTA